>ML802064.1:76264-96449 GCA_009831015.1 Picea engelmannii
GCATGAAGAATTTGAAGCAATTCCTGGATATGATCCTTGCATCGATAACTACGTATTCACGTATCTTAATACGCCCGATGTTCAGAAAGCACTGCATGCAAACGTAACAAACATATCTTATAGCTGGAGCCAGTGCAGTAATGTTCTTAATTGGGCGGATTCTGTTTCAACTGTGTTACCAATCTATTGTCGTCTAATTGAAAGTGGACTGCGAATACTCGTTTTCAGTGGAGACACAGATTCCAATGTGCCCGTGACCGCTACAAGGCTCTCTATCAATGACCTCAAGCTTCCAATTGAGACTCCATGGTACCCCTGGCTTAATGGCAACGAGGTGGGCGGATATACTGTAATTTACAACGGGTTGACATTTGCCACTGTCAGGGGGGCGGGGCACGAAGTTCCGGAATATCAACCATCCAGGGCTTTAACCTTGTTCAAATGGTTTTTGAAAGGAAAGCCTTTGCCAAAATAATTATATTTTATATAAATTGTAAAATGGGTATAATTAAGCCTTTTGGGTAATTTTGAAAGGGCGTACACTTTTTGACAATGGGCACAATTAATGATCTTTTAACCTTATTTAACCTTAAACCCTAATCTAATGGCTATGCATTGAAGATGCTGGCATATTCTTAGTGGTCCTCCAAAATCAATGGGTCAGATTTATTGTTCATAACTTTCTTGCATTTATCAAGGCATCAGTTAACATGTTTACTTTTTAACATTTACCTAATCACATTAAAAAATTACGTTAGATGATCTTTTAAAAATTAATTTTATGATTAGCAATTGAAAAGGTTGGGTATATTTTTAGTTGTCTTCCTAAATCAATGAATGAGATTCATGTTCATAACTTTCTTGCATTTTTTAATGCTTACATTTCCTTGTTTACTTTTTCACATTTATTTAATACTATTAATATTTTACTGTCATTACCAGTGATTGCCAAGTTAACCTAATTAACAAAAATTAATATGTATAAAACATCATTGTCAACTTCAGTGGTTTCATTTTTTATTCTGCTTGGTGAACTTTGAGATTGTGGAAATGAAAGTTCACTTAACCTTGGCTTAGTATTGGTGGTCTTCCCAGTTTGGTTTTCCCAGTCTAGCCACTGTTTGTGTTTTCCAAATGGGCAGAAATAAATATCCTGCAAAGCAGGCCATTTAAAACTTCTTTCATGGATCTGCATACACAAATTATACCTTTTAACAAGAAAATTATTTTTTTTCCCTGCCAAAACTCTAAGGTAAACCCTAATTAGGGTTTGTAAATGAAATAAACCTTTAGACGATCATGTTGCTGTGCTAGTTATAGTTAACAGCTGAATTTTTTTGAAAGTTTTATGTTAAGATTATAGGTTAGTCTTGAGGTGAAAAAAAGTTTTGAATCCGTATGAGGATGAGCAAGCTCTATTCTTACTGCTACATACTCAAACCATATAAGTATTAGGTGAAAATTATTTAAGTTTTTTTTCGGTATTTAGCTTTAAACGAATTACATGTGGCATCCGATCAGACCGTCTGACTGAGCTGGTAAATCGTTGATATTGGCCATACTTTGCAATAATTCGCCCCTGCAATCTTCAGGTGAAGAAATGGTTAGTTTCAATAATTCGTCCTTGCAATCTTCTAAATACTAGACTACAATATCTCCAAAACGCCGAATCACAATCACTTGTAACAAACGCTTTGTTTACAATCACAGCCTGCATCTCAAGTAGGGAAAATGTATGGTTACCTGTCTCCACTTCTGCATCAATCATTCTTCATTTGTTTAGCACCATTGTCACTCACGCCACCCTCAGATTCCGGTCTGTTACAAACTTAGTTTCCTTTACCTTTAAGAATTCTCAACATTCAGACATTACTTGGGGTAACCGCTGCGATTGTAAAAGTTCACATGAGACTTAGAAGTTTCAGGAGAGCTGACAACACCGTCATTTGCGCCACTGCTAAAATGGTTGGAGATGTTGCTTCAAATTGTTTCTCCAGCTGCGGCATGAGCTGGACCTGCCCCAGAGTCATCATTGCGACGGTGCCTCCCAACCCTCTCCTCACCCAGCTGGGCCTCTGGTTCCTCGGCATGGGCAAATTCCGACATCTACCTTCAGGTTCACAAACTCCCAACTTCGCAGTACTTTCACCCAAAAATTTCCCCCTTGGAAAATTGACACTCATGTTGTTCCTAACCCCCTAGGATCGGGAGTCTTGATAGTTTTTCCTTAAGAGAAAGAGTCTCATACGTCTTCTTATCATATTGCTAACCTTCCCATTTCAGATTCCCAAATTAAGTTAAATGCACCTCTGCATTTAAATTGACCCTCCACCTCATCCAACATTAGTGTACCATTTGTAAATTAATCATTTTCCCATTTACCTAATACATAAACCATCGAATGGGTCCTCCACCCTCCATCAATCAACTTCCAATTCTTGCCCCCCAAAAAGGCTAAGCCATCTTTCACTAGGGAACCCATTTCTATATGTGGGTAACTCAACCCAAATAATTTTTTATTCATTTGGTAATTGTATAAAATATTTATTTCATTTTTCAACAAAATACATAGTTTTTTTTTAACATCATCACTAATATCATTTTTTACTTGCAAAGCAACCCATGTCATTCTTAGTTGGGGCAACTTTTCTTCACATCCATGTATGCAAATTATCCTTTTAATGGACAAACCCTAAGTATCTCTATGTTTTCACCTATTCATCATTTCTTTGTAGCCTTATCAACTTAACATAATTTAGCCCAATATATGGTCATCCCCTTGACACTAGATTGTATTTTATGGCTGCTACCTTTAACCACCAAAACCCCAACCAAGGGTACTCTTTGAGTCTCATGCATTTTGAACTTCGTTCATGTTACCATTCCATCCACCTTACTACATAACTTGATACCCTCTTTGATAAGTTGATTTTAAGGAGCCCTTCACTTCTTGCAATTGTACCTCCCTACCTGTCGACATCAACACAAATTTCCATGAAGGTGGTAGTATCTTGCCTCTCATTACCCTCTAAACGAGGAGTCTCATATGAAACAAAAAGAATACTCATTTCTTTATGATTTCGTTGATCCCCATAACACTCGACCTAAACACAATTTCATGTTATGGTGGGTCATACTATGCGATTGTTGCAGTTTTCAATACTAGTCGAAGACTTTGAATATAGTAGTCCATGAATGCCTCAGAGTCTTGAACACTCAACTCGGTGATTGATTTCTTGATTTAGAACAAGTTCACTCATCATGACTGTGATTTGTTGTTAGTGATGCCATAGAGGGCACTACAGATTTCCACTTCATAAAAAAATTTCAAGTTCAGTTATATATTTCTGGTTTCATGGCATGAGCATGGGGATGCCGCCTACCTTGTTTGTACAAAGCTATTTATTCTTTTTAGAGAAAAATTGGTTTGAATGATTTCCCCCACTCCCTCTGACAGACCGCCCTCATAGTTCCCCTCTATATTGTCTCCAATTATTCTACACAATGGCATCATGGGAAAAAGAAACAATGATGTATTTCGGCTATACTATGCTCCTAACCTCACACATTAGGGAGCATCTACTATCACCAAAAAATAGCTCATAGAAATACAAGTGATGGCTGAATAAATTACCACTACAACACACCAAATAACATACCTCCAACATTAGCAGGATTCATTCAAAAAATCACAAAACTATATAAATGTTTCCTTAAATTTCTCTGCAGTCTTCCAAAGGCCTTTTTGCACACATCTGCATGAGCTAACACTACCAAATTCCTGCAAATTGTGCATATTGTATGACTGCCATTGAATAAACTAGCACATATGTAGAAACAACACATTTATGATTCTAGTCGTTCCTTAGCCACTTCCAGCTCAGGTGCACCATGAGAATTCTCTCAAATCCAGGTTGAAATCTAGCTTTGAGGACATTTAAGGACTAGGGAGGTAACTACATGAGGGCCCCTATTCACACTACAAACTAGTTTTGTAAAATATTGAATGAGTCCTATAAACACAAGCTTGAGGTATGCACCAAAGTAAGAGTTTATATGTATTTTTATGTTGTTGGGATTGCTCCTTGAGAATCTAGCATTCTCATAGAAGCTTTCTAGCATCCGTAGCAAGAGCCATTGTTCTCGCCTCTTGATAAGATTGGTAGGTAATTCTTCACCATTATCACATCATTGTAAGAAGATAAGGAGTTCTATATTGGGGACCTTAAGGGCTCTCCCAAGAAGGAAGAGGGGAACTCATAAGTTCCTTATATTTCTCCAAGGTGTTTTCAATCAAATTCCTATCCATTGGTGACTATCTCTTGTTTCTATTTTTAGTTTTGCATTGCCAATTCATGCATGTTTTAGTTTTATTATCCTTTCATTTTATTTCTTATTTTCTTGACTTGTTCAACCACTAAATAGCTAACAATTTAGTGTGGTATCTTGCTGGCTTGACAAGGTATCTAAGTGGTTGTTTTTTTTCTCACCCAAGTGGCAAAACCAACACAACAACAAACTTGTATAGAATGCAACATGTCCAATAATTAATTCTTGATTTTGAAATTTCTACCAAAAATACTATGGATTTTCCTATTTCAAACCCAATAGGTCTCACATAATTTGGATCATCTCTGAAGAATATATGATTGTTTTACCTGTAAAACCTATTTGAGACTAGTTATAGGACTAGTAAAAAATCCTATCTTTGAAAGTAAAATGATCCAAAAGTTGAAATTTTTAGAAGATCTACCTTGATATTGTTAATATTATGGTAGCTGCGGGAGGTATTTACCCCCACATGTGAACCTGACGAGAATAGAAGACTCCGGGAAGCAAGAGAAACCCTAATGAGTTGGCTAATAAACCTAGAAGCCTTGTTGGCTCAAGAAGATAATTTATATTAGGCTATTAGCCTCCAAGAGAAGAAGTCGGCCATAAATAATAATAATATACTGAACAGACACTATCCAGAAGGAGAAGTCGGCCCCAACAAATCTGGCAGAACTAGTATAAATACAGGGCGCCAGTTCTCATTTGACAACATCTCAGAATTGTTGTTCTGCAGTTTGGTGTGCACTGCAGTTGCAGTATTGTGTGTAGGTTTGGAGGAAGAGCTGGTGCAGCTGCAGCAGCAGCAAGATCTCAGTTTTGGATTGAATATCTCTTGGCTAGGGTTTGGAACATCTGATCAGTCTTTTGTGATGTGCTATCCTTAGGGATTGATGTGCTACTCTTTGTTTGGTTATCTATCTTATGGTTTGCTTCTAGAGGAATTCTCAGTCAAGGTTAAGGTGCTCGGAGGGAGGCTTTGGCCTATGGTTGGGTGACGAAGGTATCATCAATGGTAAAATGAGCACACCATCTTCTATATTCTAACAGGTTATGGGCCCACACCCCTTCAATCAGCCTAAAACGTTGGAAGGAAACATAGCCGCTAGATATTAAGTTCGTTGAGGAACTGCCGCTAGGGTTACTAGCAAAAGTAGCTTCCAAGACACTGCAGGTAGGGTTACTATTAGAAGCAATTGCAGAAACCCTAAACCTCTTGTCGAGGCACCTTAAGTGACGAGATTGACCTAATCTCCAGATAGATTAGTGCACCCTAGCCCAGCGCATCTCCTGGTACTCTCAGAAGGCCAAGACGTGAAGTTTGAATTTTTGGTCAAATCTAGGGTTTGACCAAGTCAAGCAAGCCATGACGAACTCTATGAAGTCTAATAACAAGCTAGATGGAGCCTCTAACTTCAGAGCATGGAAGACAAGGATTGACCTCATCCTTTCTATGAATAAAGTGTTGGAAATTGTGAAAGGAAAGATCGTGAAGCCAGAGTTTAAAGAAGGAGAAGAGAAGGAACCACAGAACATTGCAGCTATGGAGGAGTTCAAAGATGTTGACATCAATGCCATGAGTATCATAGTGGATTCCATAAAAGACCACTTGATACCCTACATCTCCCATCTTGACTCATCGAAGAAGATGTACGATGCCCTAACAAATCTCTTCTCAGTCAGAAACATTATAGCATCATACTTTGTAAGGATTTCCTAGCTACGAGATCAACTACAAGCTATTGAAGAGATCACTTCAGAAAAGGAATTAGTAAACATAGTACTCAATGGTCTTCCCAAGACATGGGATGCATTTGCCGCAAGCATGAACACAAGGAAGGAGTACCCGACATTTGAAGAACTTTGGACTTGCCGTGCTCAAGAAGAATCAAGGATCAATGCAAAAGAGAAACCTCAAAAGAAGTACGATGATCAAGCCTTCACAACAAGATTCAAGAACTTCAAGAAAAAAAGGAAGTTTGGTTCAAGGAGGAAGCCAAATCAAGAGAAAGACATTTCAGAAATACAATGCTTCAACTGTCAAAAGTACGGTCACTACAGAAATCAGTGTCCTGAGCTAAAGAAAAGGAAAGAGAAACATGAAGCATCGATTGCCGAAGAAAAGGAACCGACAAAGAAGACTAAGCAGGATGGAAGAGACTTATTTTACTAAAAGGTAACAACACTCTTCTTATTTCTTGTACATATCTTGCTTGCATCGTCTTTGTACATGTCTTGTATGTCCATCTCTTGGAAAAATAATGTGTTCCAAAAGGAACTATACCTATGAAAGAACAACAAGATAAGAATGAATATCATTAGATAATACACATGAAGGGATGAAATACAAATCATGTGGAAGCTACTGCAAGATAAGCCGAATCAATCATGAAGAGGCTTAGGAGTCATATATCAAGAGGAATTGGAGAAAGACTTATGATGACAACTAAGACGAAAGCGTGGACTCCGTTAGACAAAGAGATCAAATTATATATTACAGAAGAAAATAAGGATGCAGATGGAAGCGTGGACTCTATTATATATTGTAGAAGACAATAAGGATGAAGACGGAAGCATGGACTCAGTCAGACGAAGGGAGCATATTATATGCACTTATACATGAAGGAAGGATCAAGAAGGAGCTAATCCTATGATCCATTGAAGATGATGAAATATATATATATCCATGGTAGCAGTCATGAAAGACAACACGTGTTCAACTCAACCGCAGAAGAAGACCTCTTCAAAGAGAAGACTTAAAGCATTCATGGCTGTCCATCTAGATCCATGATCCTACGATGAAAGGTAGAAATGAAATCTCTAGGGCATGGAATCTATAAGAAACTCCATGGACCCAAAAGTAAAAGAAAAACATGAAGAAGAACATAAAGATTCCAAGAAAGAAAAAGAAGAACCAGAACAACCAGTCATTGTATCAAGAATCACAAGATTACCAGCCTGACATGAACTCACTAAAAGCAATCAAGCAGAAGAACTGAAAGTCGTGATGAAGAACAGTGTACAGAAGACTTATGAATGAAAGCATTTCGAGATCCAAAACCAAAGGTTCTCTCAGATGGAGGGAGGAGACTATGATGATTGATTGTTCCAGTACACCAGACTTATCTCTATATAAGTCATTATATCATCTGCAAACATCCATGAGTCGAAATTCTACATCAGACAATGCAAAGAATGTTCTCCAGAGAAATTGAATAAAGAGCATATGAAGAGCAATCTCAAAACTTTGAGGCATACCATAAAGAGACTCCTCTATGCAGATAAGAGGAAGACAACTTGGCGGAGAACCTCCAGTACACAGCAAAAGCGTGGTGAAGATTTCCTATAACATCAAGATGACTACTCAAAAGATCAGATCTCATGATGACAGAAGAAGTGCCACATGGATATGTTCCAGTTCTCCAACTATGATATACTCTATTGTTCAGATCTACATGAAGCCTTCACAGTGTTCCAGACTACATTACAAGCATTACATTATCCATGATGAAGTCCAGAAATGAGAAAGTGATTCTCCAATACATATCTCCACAGATGAGCAGATAAGCATACATTTTGGTAAAGCCTCTATTCAAAATGAAAGAACTTGCATACTCAAGCTATAGCTCGTGGAAATGACTCTCTTAGCTAGAAGGGAAGACTCTCCAAACTAGAAGAAGGTATGAAAACATTTATTTTTGTGATTGAAATAACTCTCCAGTTAGGAGGGAGCATTGAAAATATCATTTATCTTTGTAATTGAAAAATGGTCCAGATTGGATAGATGCTTTCCTGTTCGGAAAGTGGATTGAGATTTCTGATGGACAGTGACTTCCCATTGTAGTTAACATGGGAGGCAAACTGATTGCTGATGTATCATAGACATCGAATTCCCATTATGGGGAGTGGTCTAGGACAGTCATTCCTCTTGGCAGACACTCTGAGTAGTGGTCAAGTAGAATGGTCCACCTCGCCAAGCAGTCATTCTTTCAAATTTCACAATTGTGAGAAGTTTCGAAGAATCGTCCGTTTTGGAGGTTGATGCAGGATAGACATTCCTTGAGGGTAGACTCATTCTCTCCAGGTTACACCTTGTTTAGTGTCATAGGAATGGCCCAGGGTGGGGAATGGGACGGATAGTTATTCCTCAAGGGAAGACTCATTCTCTCCACATTACACTTTGTTTAGTGTCGAAAGAATGGCCCAAGGTGGGGAATAGTCCAGGCTCAACAATCAGGGACAGTTATTCCTCAAGGGTAGACTCATTCTCTCTAGGTTACACTTTGTTTAGTGTCGGAAGAATGGCCCAGGGTGGGGAATATTCCAGGACAGTCATTCCTTAGGGAAAACTCATTCTCTCCAGGTTACACTTTGTTAAGTGTCGGAGGAATGGCCTAGGGTAAGGAATGGTCCAAATATTTCTCGAGGGCAGACTCATTCTCTCCAGGTTACACTTTGTTTAGTGTTGGAGGAATGGCCCAGGGTGAGAAATGGTCCAGGCTCAAAAATCAGAAATAATCTTTCTTCCTTGTTTGTGAAGAATAGGGGAGATAGCCCATTGTTGATGAGGACAAACATTCTTTCAGATCTCACAAACGTGAGTGAAAGATCTACCCAGAGGATTTAGTTTATCTTTAACACTATTTTCTATGCAGGATGACACCAGATGATTATTGTTGATATTCTATACTATGGTGGTAGACATTCTTTCAGATCTCATAGACGTGAGTGAAAGATTGGCCCAGATGATACAGTTTTTATCATAACATTGTATGATAGTAGACGAGGACTACTATGGTGAATATGTTTCACTGTTCGCAACCACACATTGCTGATCAAGTACTTGTGTGTTACTTGATGTGGTAGTTAACCACTGGATTGTAGTTATGTATTACTATGAATAGACACAGGTGTGTTCTATCCTTGTTCTAATTGTCTTGAAGACTATCAACAGTTTATTGGAGATAATGATCATTCAGATGAATGATGAACAAAGGTTTTCCAAACGGAAAACTGTTTAGAGCCTTTTACTCCTCTTCTATCACTCCAAGCTGAGAGTGACTTATCCAACATCATATCTAACTACTCAGATGAAGTATGGTTTCGAGAGATGATGCAGTTGATGATGATGGTGATGCTCATGATCTAGTCATGAAATAGTCTAGATGACTATATTGATGCTACTGGGTAAATGGTATATTTTGTGCTCAAGTCCATTACCTGTAAATACCTCTCTAGCTAGGAGGGAGTGTTAATATTATGGTAGCTGCGGGAGGTACTTACCCCCACGTGTGAACCTGACGAGAATAGAAGACTCTGGGAAGCAAGAGAAACCCTAATGAGTTGGATAAGAACCCTAGAAGCCTTGTCGACTTAAGAAGATAATTTATATTAGGCTATTAGCCTCCAAGAGAAGAAGTCGGCCATAAACAATAATAATATACTGAACAGACACTATCTAGAAGGAGAATTCGGCCCCAACAAATCTGGTAGAACCAATATAAATACAGGGCGCCAGTTCTCATTTGACAGCATCTCAGAATTGCAATTTTGCAGTTTGGTGCGCACTGCAGTTGCAGTCTTGTGTACAGGTTTGGAGGAAGAGCTGGTGCAGCTTCAGCAGCAGCAAGATCTCATTTTTGGCTTGAATATCTCTTGGCTAGGGTTTGGAACATCTGATCAGTCTTTTGTGATGCGGTATCCTTGGGGATTGATGCACTACCCTTTGTTTGGCTATCTAGCCTATGGTTTGATTCTAGAGGAATTCTCAGTCAAGGTTAAGGTGCTCGGAGGGAGGCTTCGGCCTATGGTTGGGTGACGAAGGTATCGTCAATGGTAAAACGAGCACACCATCTTCTATATTCTAACATATATGTCTTATAAATAACCTTAAAGTTTCACTTTCATAATCATCCAATTAAAAATACAATATGATATGAGACAATATGATCCTCCAACTAAATCTCCTTGTTATATATATAGGAGACAAAGGGTACAATTGTAATGAAAGGGTGCAATGAAGGGTTCTAGATGACATATAAATATAACACTACAAATGTAATAATTTAATATATAGGGCTTAGTAATGGGTTCTATACATAACATGGGGATTTGTATGCAGATTTCTCTAGAGATTAACAAATAAACTAGTCCAAAAATGGACTTTAGTTAGCATTCCATGGATATTTTATGAACTTCCAAGATTTGTCAAAATCTACATATATTTCATATAATTTATTCATTTCTTCCAACCCTACCATATCCACTATCATAGTAGTTAATAATGTTGGAATTTTACTCAATGCATCAAAATCCCTATTTTATATTCTAAACCTACGCTTCAACACAAAAGGTTTAACTCTATAATAATTGCACTTGATTCATGTGTCACTAATTTAATTTTTCTTGGATTTTTATATTTTTTTCGCTTGATGATCGATATAAATCACAAATTCTTTGGGCATCAAGAACTTCCTACACTTATTCAATACCTTTATGATTGCATAAAACTCTTTATTGTACGTAATTTTATTTTTTTGCATGGTGCATATTCTCACTAAATAATGCAATTGGCTTACCTTCTTGACTAAGCATTGCCTCAATTGCTATCCCAATAGCATCACAATTTACTTGGAACACCTTCTCAATATTTGGTAAATTCAATACTAGTTTCTCAATAACTTACTTATTCAATAATTCAAAACCATTTTGCACTATTATATTATATTGGAATTATCCTTTTTCTCATGAACGTTGTTAATGGCACACATATGCCACTAAAATTCCTAATAAACTCGATACAAAACCTAGCTAAACCATTAAATATTCTCTTCTAAAATGTACTCTCAAAATTTTCCACTTTAAGATTACTCTCACCTTCTTCAGATCCATCTTCAACCCATCTTGAGATATCATGAATCCCAAGTACACAAATTATTCAATGAGGAAGTAACATCTTTTCATATTGATGAGTAGTTTCCCATGATTCAACCACTCCAGTTCTTGCTTCAAATGATCCTCTTTTTTTTTGTATAAAAATAATATAGCATCTAAATAAGCCACTACAAAGTTTACCATAATAAGGATTCAACACTTCACTCATTTGCCTCATAAAGTACTAGGTGTATTCGTCAACCCAAATGTCATGACTAGCTATTAATATAATCCATTTATTGTCTTAAAGGTTGTCTTCCACTTATCTCCTTAATTTATTTGAATTTGGTGATACACACTCTTTATTTAAATCTTTGTGAAATACTTCATGCTTTGTCTATGTTTTCATTTACTTACCTTGGCCTACTTCCAACCCTTCTTCTATTCTTGGTGCTCGACCTCATCGGGTTGGTCCTAACCTTTTTCCTCCTATTCGTTTGTTTAGGTGCTCACCCCTTATAGGGTTTTTTGATGAGTGATATTTTATTTATCTAGGATTTCATTAGGGGATCTCGTATAAGGGTTAATTAAGGAATGGCTACTAAAAAAGGGTGGTCTCTAAGCCATATCACATGAAAAGTTGGGAAAGTGCTTGCTAAAGCACCCTAGTTGATAGTTGTTACAACCCTAATTTGCACCAGACATGCTTACCTGACATCAGGCTATCTCAGATTCCTTCTTTGTCAAAACACTGCTGAACAACTCTTCTTAAAAAACCCTTTTATAAAGGCCCACGCGCCCTGCTCCATAATTGCATGTGTGTACACACTAGCTGATCCACGACAACCCACGTGTACCTACAAAAGCACGAAAAAAGGAAAGTTGCTGACGGAACATACAACTTTGGGTGAGTTAACTAAACCTTTCTGCCATGCATGGCCGAGGGTTCGAAAAAATACCTAGCTTCTTCTAGCCTATAAAAGAAGGGTTAGGGGTCCCATTTGGAAGAGGAGAATCATAGTAAAGAAACTATACCTGATTGTGCATTCCCTTTGTCCCAACCCTTTAGCCATCCTTGTGCAAAGAGAAATATAGAGAAAAGAAGTTGGAGGACAGTTGAAGAGGAGCCCAGGACCATGTTCATGGACCAGTGGTCGGCTTCATCATTGTAAGTTGATTTGTTGAAGTTAATAATAAAGAAGTACTTTTCCCGTCCCACCATATGAGGTGTTCATGGTTTATTGCATATATGTTGTTTGAATCTCTAACCCATTAATCTATATATCAAATGCATGTCAAGTTCTTTGTTTGTCTTGTGTAAATGTAGATCAACCTTGGGAGGAGAGTTGCAGTCAAAGAGCGATCAAGCGTGAAGAAGGATCGATATAAAACGCCCGAAATAAGGTATGCTCACTTGATCTTCTTAACTACGTATTTGCTTAAGAATAATGGGGATTAGGTTCAAGACGACGGTAGAAAGTAGGAATCTTTAGGTCTTTTCTGCATGCATAATAAAACCCTAAGTGCTAGTCCTTAGGGGGATTTCCCACTCACAACAGAATTGGAGACCATACTGGGGAAATCTCTAGGGTTTCTAGGAATATTTTTTGGGTATTTTTAAGAACTGGTTTCATTTCCTGTTTTTAAAGTTTTTGCAAAAGTCTGAGCTAACAGAGATTCTGGTCTTCCATACCAGTTATCTCTGTTTCTTTGCTTGACTGTATTTTTTTTTTTCGAGACCCACAGAGGTACACACGACCTGCATAAGGTATGCACGCATGTACCTGCGCCCTACATTCTCACAGCCCGCGTGTACACGCTAGATGAGGAAGTGTCAGTCATGTGTATGATTCCAAAAAGTTTCTTTTAGAGAGGCAGTCATCCTCTTGCCTGTCAGAATTAGTCCTTCTCAGGGGTTTTTTGGAATTCTTTCTAGTCTTTGTTGTTTGCAATCTATAGCTTAGGTTTCACCTCATATTGGTTTTGTTCTATGAAGTTTTCCTTGAATTGTTTTCTTTTTTCTGTTAAAGTAAGTATCCGAGTCTTCAAGAGATTATGGTTCTTAGTATCAGTAGTCTCTGTCTGGGCTAGCTTGCTTGGATTTTCATTTGTCTCAAAGTTTCAGATATACACGCGACCTGTATAAGGCTAGCACACGTGTACATGCACCCAGACTTTACACAACTCGTGTGCACACGCTTGTTGTTGAACTATCATCAATGTGCTTGGGGAGAATTTTTTTTTTGAAGGTGAGGCAGTCATCCTTTCCTTTGACAAGAGTTATACCTCTCAGGTTTTTGGGTCTCGGTCATAGCGGTCAGTAAGTTAGGTTTTATCACAACAATAGCTTTCTTTTTTCATTTAGAAGTTTTCCTCAAAATTTTCTTTTATAGGGTTTTTAGACAAGTGTGAGAGTCCAATTTTAATTTGCTTGTTTGTGATTTTTAAAAGTGACTCTTTGCAATCTGCCCTTAGGCTAAAAGTTTTCTTGGTTTTGACTTGTTAATATTTTTCCTTTTTGCTTTGTGAGCATTCAAATAAAAAAATATGTTTTATTTCTTTGTTTGGTTAAAAAGTGTTGTTTTGCATTAGTAACCAGGGAAAAGTCTTTTCTTTCATAAGTTATTGATGGTTTACTTAGATCATAAGTAGCTCATAGTCGAGTGAAATACTGCTTTGAGTTTGTTGTTCAAAGATCTTAGAAAAAATTTTAAGTTTGAAAAGTTGTTTAAGAGTTGAGTTAAGTAAATGTTTTTTGTTTCCAACTTTTTGTTTATTTTGCTTTCGTCTTTCAAACATCACTAGTTTCAATTTCATAACCTTTGACTTAAGACAAGCCATAAAAATTAACACTAAATCTAAAATTCATTAGACTTTTTATGTTTGTAGGGTCAACCAACTAGTTTAGGGTTAGGGCCTTGAATTAGGTTGGAGTCTGAGTTAGGGAGTGTCAAAGTCCAGTATCATGAAAGTTATCCAGGACCCCCCTCTAACACAGGGGATAAACATGAGGTCGCATGTGGAAAGGTAGCGGAGATAACCCCTCCAAAGCTGGACCAATCGTAGTGGAGAACACATATTGAGGGCTTGTCTTGGGATTCCATCGATTGCATTTTCCAAAGAGCTTCGTGGGTATCGAATCTATTTGAGGTCCTCAGTTTTCTTCCAAACCACTTGATTTCGATACCCTTGACATGTTTCGGGCTCGATACCCTACTCATTGTGGTCTACCCAACTTTTCACTGTACCCGCCTGGTGACTGTTCGTGCACTGGCAACCTAGTTGCCTATCTTTTTAGAGATATACACAAGTGACTATGGGGGTATACCATGGTACCTAGGACAGACATTGGGCCACGCTTTGCAGAGTATACCCAGAGGGTGCTTCCGTGTTTGATTTTCACTTGCACCAGTAATTTTCTCTAGTGTTGGTTAGTGTTTGCTTGTTTTATCTTGTAGGGACTTTTTTAGTGTGTGTTGTTTTTTGAACGAATAAAAAGCTCTAGAGTGTCTTTGATCTTATCGCACAGTAGAGGATCATGAGTTACGCCGATCACAAAGGCTTATGGGCCTATCACCAGTTACACTAGAGCCCCCTTCGCCACCCCTAAGGCGAAAGCTAGACCAACAAGGGTCTTTTGAAGCGACCGTGTCACACACCCACTACGACAACCTATATTTTTCTTTTATTTTTGTCTTTTCTTCGAGGGACAAAATCCCCGAATTTCTATGGGGCCTAGCACATACCATCCCTTCCCTTATCCTCCTCCATGTGATTGTTGGCTATGACCACAGACCTTACCAAAAAGGTGCTTCCAAGTTTCACGTTTCGGTATTTCTGTGTGCGATCTCTCCCTGGCTCCCTGTCCCTTGAAGTGTTGAAACCCGAAATGGGGTTAACGAGTTCCTTGGCTCCCCTTTTCCTACTCCATGTGACCACCTCAGTGAACACATGCTAACACCAAATGGCGCTACCGAAACTCGACCTTCGAGATTCCTGTTGCAAGGAACTCTTGTTCCTTCAATCCCCAAAACCCGAAAACCCGGTATCATCCAGATCTATGGTCTAGATCGTCGACTTGATCAATGGCCCAGATTAAATCCTGACATTCTACCTTTTAGGATTTTGGTGGGGTCTTCACTCCTATTTCCCTGATCTTTAGAACCCCGATGAATTTAGATCTTCGCTACGCATCCCTACAAATGGATGGTCCAGATTCTTTCGGGACTCCTCCTTCCTACCACAAGACCCTGTCCGATGACCTAGGGATCCTACACAGAGCGCGTCGGGGTTTCGTGTACCGGGATTTCGCGACTTGTGAAAATGAGGGGTCTTTCCCTTTGGTTTCCCGGGTGCCGAAATGCCAAAACCTATTCACACTAAACCGATTTGGGGTTTCCTATACCGGGATTTCATGATTGGTGAAGATGATAGGTCTTTTCCTTTGGTTTCCTGGGTACCGAAACGTCGAAACCTATTCACACTAAATCGATTTGGGGTTTCACATACTGGGATTTCACTACTGGTGAAGATGAGGGATCTTGCCCTTTGGTTTCTCGGGTGCTGAAATGCTAAAACCTATTCACGCTAAACCGATTCGGGGTTTCACATATCGAGATTTCACGACTGGTGAAGATGAGGGATGTTTCCCTTTGGTTTCCCAGGTGTCGAAACGCCGAAACCTGAGAGAAATTCTCTTTATTGTACAAGGTTTCCAGACTCCAATCACATGATCCTTCAGAGGGTTCTTGGGTAATCATCCCTAGGCCTGGTGACCTGACTGAAAATCCTTCCTAATTCGCCGAGCTATGAACTCTGTGAAAGGGGTAAAGTAAACTCGTGGGTTTACTATAATGGTAGTCTTTTCAAGGAACTCACTCTAGCTCTAGAATGCGAGGAAACTTCCTGGGAGGAGGTGCCTTCGGGAAATCAAACTAGGACATAGCGTGAGTCAAGTAGATGGAACAAATATCAAGGGAATAGACTCATATTTTGAACTTATTCATTCTATACATAAACCGATTATGGTCATATAAGTATAAGCATGCATCCATTATTTCCGATCAAAGCACAAGGCAAACACTTATATACAGAAACCATTTATGAGTGTATAAACATGAGTATGTGTCCAGGATTATTTGATTCAATATACAAGATACAAACACTTATCAGAAACACCAGGTGTGACGCGACTGCTGAGAGGGGTGCTCATCTCCACCCAACCATAGGCTCAGTGACTCCAGACTGATTTACCATTAGCCACCCCCGAGCTAGACCACGATGCTTTAAGATTCAGTCTCCTACTTCCAGCTCAACGAAAGTCAAGGACGAAGGTTACTCTCCTTCTCCTCTGTTCATAACTCCCTCATATTTCCATAGTTCCTCCAGTTTTTCTTCCACGATCCTTGTCGCGCTCACTCTCTCTTCTCTACCCCTTACCACACTTCCTCTCTTGTCTTTTATCTATAAGATTGTGTGTGGCACGAATTTCCCCGTCCATGGTCAGGTCTGGGAGATTTTATGGATGAGAGGTTCACCCCCATCCCCTCATTAACTCTTGGGGAGCCTCCCCACCTACCAATCTGATGAGAAATCCATTCCAGGGTTAGAGAGTTTCTTTGGTCTTTGAGCAAGTAAAAACTAGTACGGTACTGGCTCGGTGGAAGTTAACGCAACCATTCCAGGTCCCTTCCACCACCTCTCATTAACCATCATGGTCTCTTTTAGAACATTCCCTCCCCAGCAGTCATGAAACACATATTCATAACATAATTTACATTCATCGACCTTTTATACAAAGGTCCATCAAATCAAACATTCACATCTTTGAGTTTGCCATAGTTCTTAGCCAATATAGTTATTTTTACAGACTGGGGGAAACATGGTGTTACAATTCCCTCCCCCTTAAAGGAACATCATCCTCGATGTTCTATCTATCAATATGACGTGTATGTACAGAAGTAAACAAAATCAGATATGCCTATTTCATGGCATCTTCCATTTCCCATGTAGCCTCATCTAGGCCAAAATGTTTCCACTGCACCTTGACCTGTGCAATGGTTTGGTTCTTTAGTGGGGTTTCCTTTCTGTTCAGTATGCATTGAGGTTCTGGAAGGAATTCTCCCTTCGGTTCCACCTATATCACAGACCAGTCAATTATATGATTAGAATCGTGTACATATTTTTTCAATAATGAAACATGGAAAACATTATGTGCTTTTACTGTGGGCGGAAGTGTTTTCCTATAGGCTACAGGTCCCAATCTATCTAGAACTTCAAAGGGTCTGCAATACTGAGGTGCCAACTTTTCACAAGCTCCCATCCTCAAGGAACTCTTCCTGGGCCTAACTCTAAGATATACGTGATCTCCCATCTTGAATTCTCTTGGAGTTCTCTTTCGGTCGACGTAACTTTTTTGTCTGTTCTAAGCGACCTTTAGATTTTGTTTTATTTGAATCACTTGTTGCTACATTTATTTCAACATGTTAGGTCCAATAGTAAATATGTTTACTAGGTTACTCCAATTGATTGGACTGTTGCATGGTCTACCATAGAGGACTTCGAAAGGACTCATCTTCAGGGATTCCTGGTAGCCGTTATTGTAGGCAAATTCCACAAGTGGCAGGTAGTCTTCCGACTTTTTAGGTTGATGCATTACATGCATTCTTAGCATGTCTTCTAATATTTGGTTCACTCTTTCCGCCTGTCCATCGGTTTGAGGATGATAGGTTGTGCTAAACAATAATTTGGTTTCTATATCAGCCATCAAGGATTTCCAAAAGTTGGAAGTAAATTTTGTGTCTCTGTCAGACACGATCTTTTTAGGCATACCATGTAGTCTGAATATCTCCTTCATGAATATGCTGGCGATATCTATTGTCTTGCAAGTTGATTTGACAGGGATAAAATGGGCTGACTTTCTCAATTTATCCACCACCACCATGATGGCATCATTCTGCCTGGTCGAGGTTGGTAATCTGGTGATGAAATCCATGGAAATGGTTTCCCATTTCCATTCTGGGATTGGTAGAGGTTGTAATAATCCTGCTGGGTGCTGGTGTTTTGCTTTAACCTGTTAGCATTCTAGACACTTAGCTAAATATTTAGCTATGTCTTTCTTTAACCCAAGCCAATAGAATTGTTTCCTAGTGGTCGTGATCATCTTCTGATATCCTGGGTGACCAGTATATGGTGTTTTATGTATTTCATCCATTATGAACCTCTTCAAGTCGTCACAATCTGGAATATACAATCTATTTCTGTAAGTTAGCAGACCTCCATCTATCATCTGGTAGCCTTCATACTTTATCCCTGTGAGTTCTTTCTCTAGGTACGAGGTCATGGTCTAGAAGAATGTGTATGTTTCTTGTGCATTCCTGACTCGTTCTTTGACATTGGTCTCACAGGTGCTCACCGCTGCTAGGTGAATTGTTTTCATACTTCTACTAAGGGAATCGACCACCTTATTTTCCTTTCCTTTAACATGTTTGATTTCAAAATCAAACTCGCTAAAGAGGGCCATCCACCTAGATTTTCTGGCATTGAGATTTGGTTGGTCAAACAGATATCGCAATCCACAGTGGTCTGTCATAAGTACAAATTTCCTTCCCAGGAGGTAATGCCTCCACATTTTTAAGGCGTGCACTATGGAGGCCAGCTCTGGATCATGGGTCACATAGTTGACTTCGTTCTCATTCAACTTTCAGGATTCATAGCAGACTACACTTCCTCCTTGCATAAGGACTCCTCCGAGCCCTTCCTTGCAGGCATTTGTGCACACGAGGAAGTTAGCTTTGGGATCGACGATCTTCAACACAGGTGCGTGGGTTAGTAGATGTTTTAGGGATTGAAATCTTTCTTCACATTCTTGTGTCCACGTGAATTTAGCTCCCTTCTTCTGGAGGGCAGTGATTGGACAACCAATCTTGGAGAATCCTTTCATAAATCTCCTATAGTATCCTGCTAAGCCCATAAAGGATCTGATATCTGAAATGTCCTTTGGGGTAGGCCATTTCATGATAGACCTGATCTTGTCAGGGTCTACTGCTACTCCCTCTTCAGATATGGCATGGCCCAAGTAATGTATTTTCTTCTGGAAAAATCCACACTTGCTAAATTTGGCATAGAGATGATGTTCTCTTAGAACTTGAAGCACAAGTCTAAGATGTTCCTCATGTTCCTCTCTATTCTTGGAGTAAATTAATATATCGTCAATAAAAACTAGTACAAATTTGTCTAGGAATTTACTAAGCACATTGTTCATCAAGCACATAAAAGTGGCAGGGGCATTGGTCAATCCAAATGGTACTACCACAAACTCATAGTGACCATATCTCATCCTAAAGGAAATTTTGTGGATGTCTTCACCCTTGATTCAGACTTTATGGTATCCAGATCTCAAGTCAATCTTTGAGAAGATGGAAGCACCTCCCAATTGATCGAATAGGTCATCGATCCTGGGTAAGGGGTACTTGTTCTTTATGGTTACCTTATTGAGTTGTCTATAATCTATGCACAGTCGGAGGGTACCATCTTTATTTTTCATAAATAGGACTGGTGCTCCCCATGGAGACACGTTGGGCCAGATATAGCCTTTGTCCATCATTTCTTTTAGTTGTAATTTAATCTCAACTAGCTCGAGTGTGCTCATCCTGTAGGGTGTCCTAGACACTGGCTGTAACATACCCACTATCATAATTAAAAAAAAATTGGGTTAATCTCCCATACATGAGAAATCTCCACAAACCTGCATTAGCGAAATGCCAATCCCTGGTTCTATATCGGGATTCAGGGTTTCTTCTATCGAGGTTTTGACACCCACGATGTCTTGGAAACTACAATCACCGATCTCCGATCTCTGATTCACTCCTTGGTTGCCTCAGCCCCACTTGGCTAAGCCTTTGATCCACACGACCGGTTCCTATATGACCATACGACAGCTTCTCGTCGGGGTTTCGGAGTTTGCGGTGCCGAGGTGCAC
>ML802064.1:105579-139371 GCA_009831015.1 Picea engelmannii
ATCGTGGTCTCTTTTTCTGCACATCCCCTCTCAGCAGTCCTGTAATATAAATTCATAATGTTATTTACATTTATCGACCTTCTTCATAAGGTCCCTTCACATCATACATTCACATTTTCATCATGCTTTAGCATGGTAATTCCGGTATTAGGATTAATTACAAATTTGGGGGAAACAGGGTCTTACACTGGCACCGCTCCTGGTGCAAGTTCTATCAAGAAGTCAATGTCCCTTCTTGGAGGTAGACCCGATACCTCTTCCGGAAATACATCTCCATATTCTCTTATTGTGGGGTGGTCTTCGAGGCTGGGTTTGTCATCTTCAACTGATTCCAACACCTGTATCGCATATAGTGGGCATCCCTTTCTGCAATACTTTCTCATTTGAAGAGCTAATATTTGTCTCACCGAGACAGGTTTTTGGATCCCTTGAAGGGTTATCCCTCTTCCTTCTTCACTTACACATTCTAAGGTTTTATGGTAATAGTCCAGTCTAGCTTTATATGTGGCTATCCAGTCCATACCAATCAATAGGTCATACGATCCTAGGGGTAGTATGTTAAGGGTTGCTTGGGTGGGGAATTCACCCATAGTGAATTGGCAAGATGGTATGACCTTCGCTACCTTTGTTTTGGTGTCAGTGGCTAACTGTACCAACCATGGCTTGGCATGTTTATGTGGCTGTAATTTACACTTATCAACAGACTTAGGGGCTATATAACTCAAATTTGAACCAAGGTCAATTAGAATAGACACTAGATGGTTGGTGATCATACCTTCCATCTCCACCACTGAAGCTTGGTGGTCATCTTGTTTATTATCCAAGGCTACATAAATTTGCGGCACACTCCTAGCCACGTCATTGATGGTGGTAGCTTCTTGAATGTTGTGAATTCTCCGACTGTTCTGTTGTCGGTTTGGGCAGTCCCTCAGTAGATGTTCTTCTCCACAACTCCAACATTTCAAGGGTTCTCTCTTCGGGTTATCAATCTTTCCTGGGGTAGATCCATAAGGTTTATTTCCGCTCTGGGAGGGGAAATTCTGCTGGTGTACACTTCAAGTTGGGAAGCTCATCCTTGAGTCCTTTTTATAGTTTTTAAATCTTGGGGATTTAAACCCCTTTTTCTGGAGTCCCAAACTATTATTCTGCTTCCATCCTTCACAAGGTTCTGTCCGATGCCCAAGCTGTTCATAACAATATCTTTCCTTTCAAATAGTGTCTTCTAGGGTCTTTGGCTCATCAAACTCAATCCTATTCTGATAGTCCTTAGGTAGTCCACTGATGAATCGTTGCACCTTTGCCTTTTCTTCTTTTATATAGGGTATGTACCTCAACAACTCGAGGAATCTGCTAACATATTCCTCTATGGTGAGTTTCCCCAGCTTGAGTTCATAGAATTATTTAGTCTTTTCGTCAAAATACGTTTCCGACAGATACTTCTTCTTGAAGTATTTCTCAAACCGTTCAGAAGATAGGTCTTCTTTGTGAATCCCTTTTATGTTCTTAAGGTATTCCCACCAAATGGAAGCCTTCCCATTCAGGTTGAAAGTGGATACTCAAGCCTTCAAGTTTTCTGAGAAGTCATGGACTCTAAAATACTTCTTTAGTCCAAGAAGCCAGGCCTCCGCTTCCTCTCCCTTCTTTATTTCACCGTCGAAAGAGGGTGGTTTGGCCTTCTTGAATTCTTGGAGATTATGATTTTTGGAATGATTTCACTTCTTCCTTTTTCTTTGGGAATAAGAACTAGTTATGCTACTATAAGATCCCTCTGAGTCGCCAGTTTCCTTTCTAGAGGAATCGTCCGACGCTTGTCCCTTATCTCTAGGGTGGACCTTTCTCAAGGTGCTCCACCCAGTGTGGCCACTTAAAAGACTACGTTTTCATATCCCAGGTGGGCTTCGACTTCTCTTTGTATGTCGTTGTTCTGCGTGACTGGTGTCAGGTCCATGATGCAATTGTCTTTGTATGTCGGATAAAATTTGCTGCAAGACTGCATTAATTTCTATTTGCTTCTCTTGCTCTTTTATCAACCTCTTGTTGTCAGCCTTGCAGCTCTGTAGTTTGACCATGAGGCTTCTCACAGTATCAGCTAGATTTAGAAGGGTCTCTACCTCTCTCCTTTCGTCAGAATCTTCTTCTTTACTGTGGGAGCCATCCCACACTTCATGGCACATCACCATTCTATGCGTCTGCAGTTTCCCGCGGTTGATCGTCTGCTTGTTGTGAAAGAAAAACACTCATTGTTAGTCAACATTATATTCATTCACAATCAGTGCATAATTCATGTTTTTCAAATGCATACACACAATAGGAATTTTCATTCTTAACTTCGGCTTTTGATAAAGGGGGTTAAGGTAGAGGGTTACTCCTTTTAAGAGTACTTCAAATAGAGTTTTTGTGCAACTCGTTCATGAGCCCAAGCAGGCCAAGTGTTGTAACCATGCTCTGATACCAATTTTTCACACACCCACTATGACAACCTAGATTTTTCTTTTATTTTAGTCTTTTCTTCGAGGGATAGAATCCCTGAATTTCTATGGGGCCTAGCACAGACCATCCCTTCCCTTATCCTCCTCCATTTGATCATTGTCTATGACCACAGACCTTACCAAAAAGGCACTTCCAACTTTCGTGTTTTGGGATTTCTGTGTGCGAGCTCTCCCTGGCTCCCTGTCCCTTGAAGTGTCGAAACCCAAAATGGGGTTAACAAGCTCCTTGGCTCCCATTTTCCTACTCCATGTGACCACCTTAGTGAACACATGCTAACACCAAATGGCGCTATCAAAACTCGACCTTCAAGATTCCTGTTGCAAGGAACTCTTGTTTCTTCAATCCTTGAAACCCAAAAGCCTGGTATCATCCGGATCTACGGTCCAGATCGTTGACTTGATCAATGGCCTAGATTAAATCCTTGCATTCTACCTTTCGGGATTTTGGTGGGGTCTTCACTCCTATTTTCCTAATCTCCAGAACCCCAACGGCTTTAGATCTTCGCCACGCGTCCCTACAAATGGACGGTCCAGATTCTTTCGGGACTCCTCCTTCCTACCACAAGACCCTGTCCGGTGACCTAGGGCTCCTCCATAGAGCGCGTTGAGGTTTCATGTACCAGGATTTCACGACTTGCGAAAACGAGGGGTCTTGCCCTTTGGTTTCCCGGGTGCCGAAACGACGAAACCTATTCACACTAAACCGATTCGGGGTTTCATATACCGGGATTTTGCGACTGGCGAAGATGAGAGGTCATGCCCTTTGGTTTCCCAGGTGCCAAAACACTGAAACCTATTCACGCTAAACCGATTCAAGGTTTCTCATATCGGGATTTCGCGACTGGAAAAGACGAGGGATCTTTCCCTTTGGTTTCCCGGGTGCCGAAACGCTAAAACCTATTCACGCTAAACCGATTCCGGGTTTCGCATACCGGGATTTTGCAACTAGCGAAGACGAGGGATCTTGCCCTTTGGTTTTCCTGGTGCCAAAAAGCCGAAACCTGAGAGAACTACTCTTTCTTGTACAAGGTTTCCAGACTCCGATCACATGATCCTTCAGAGGGTTCTTGGGTAATCATCCCTAGGCTTGGTGACCTAACTGAAAATCCTTCCTAATTCACCGAGCTATGAATTTTGTGACAGGGGTAAAGTGAACTCGTGGGTTTACTATAATGATAGTCTTTTCAAGGAACTCACTCCGGCTCTGGAATGCGAGGAAACTTCTTGAAAGGAGGTGCCTTCAGGAAATCAAACCAGGACATGCGTGAGTCAATTAGATGGAACAAATCTCAAGGGAACAAACTTGTATTCTGAACTTATTCATTCTATACATAAACCGATTATGGTCATATAAGTATAAGCATGCATCCATTATTTTCAATCAAAACACAAGGAAAACACTTCTATACATAAACCATTTATGAGCGTATAAACATGAGTATGCGTCCAGTATTATTCAATTCAAGATACAAGATATGAACACTTATCATAAACATCACGTGTGATACGACTGCTGAGAGGGGTGCTCGTCTCCACCCAACCGTAGTCTCAATGACTCCAGATGGATTTACCACTAGCCACCCCCAAGCTATACCATGATGCTTTAATATTCGGTCTCCTACTTCCGGCTCAACGGAAGCCAAGGACGAAGGTTACTGTCCTTCTCCTTTATTCAGAACTCCCCCATATTTCCAGAGTTCCTCCAGTTTTTCTTCCGTGATCCCTGTCGCACATGCTCTCTATTCTCTATCCCTTACCACACTTCCTCTCTTGCCTTTTCTCTACAAGATTGTGTGTGGCGTGAATTTCCCCATCCATGGTCAGGTTTGGAAGCTTTTACGGATGGGCGGTTCACCCCCATCCCCTCATTAAATCTTGAGGAGCCTCCCCACCTACCAATCTGATGGGAAATCCATTATAGGGTCAGAGAGTTGCTTTGGTCATTGAGCAAGTAAAAACCAGTACGGTACTGGCTCGGTGGAAGTTAACGCAACCATTCCAGGTCCCTTCCACCACCTCTCATTAGCCATCGTGGTCTCTTTTATCACATCCCCTCCCCAGCAGTTGTGCAACACATATTCATAACATAATTTACATTCATCGACCTTTTATACAAAGGTCCATCAAATCAAACATTCACATATTTGAGTTTTCCATTGTTCTTGGCCAATATAGTTATTTTTACAGACTAGGGGAAACAAGGTGTTACAGACCGGGTCACAAGAAATTGTGTTTGACCAACATCTGGAGGAAATGACCGTTTTAGAATTTGGAGTGAAAGTTATTGGTCCACCTGAAACTCCAACCACTGATCTTTCGACACACATCATCATACCAATTCACCCTTACGAGTGCCAGACAGTGTCCCACATAGCAATGGAAACAAATGTTGTCACTCCTTTTGGGAATTCTTCAATTCCCACTATGGTTGTCACCACAAGAGAGTTTCCACCTCCTAACCCACCATCACTGGTCTGAGCCACCATGTTCTCGAATGCCTCTACCTCGCACAGTGGTCCGATCCCATCTATCGTGGTGGCCACAACCCCTTTCACACCAAGTGCGATAGGCCCTCCGTTCTCATATGGGATACCTAGCTCAGGTACAAGTCCTGTACTTTCCTACTCCACTTCACAGACTTTAGGTCTGGGGGAATGGAGCTCTAACACTCCTCTGTAAGGCCACATGGGGGGCACTTCAGCTTCTTTTAATGGTATCCCTTATGGGGGAGGTCATATACCTCCTTCGTCCCCTTCTCTCTGTGGCACGCATCAACAATCCACTGAGCCACCTGCACACCATAGTTTATTTGGAGCAGGAAGTCAGGGACCACCTTCGCATAATATGTCTATAGGGTTGACACCTTTTTCTTTGTTCGATGCATTTGGTAACAATGCCTTCTCGTCAGTTGGTTTCCCGATCAGGGGCAATCCCAGTTTCAGACAACCTATTCCTATGTAGTGTACTATTCCTGCACAGAGGGAAAACCCAGGAACTTCTTCCGCATCAGGGCCTTGGAATTCTTTCCAGGGATCCGTTCCCTCATCAGGAATGTTAATCTAGGGAAATTATTTTCACAACCAATGGAACCCTGGACAAGGTACTATTCCTATCCTCACGGGATCGGCATGGGGCAACCCTTCCCAAATTCCTCCGAATGTAATACCTGCCCAACCATCTATGTCCTATTTTGGGAATCAATCGATGATGTCTCCTCACACACAGAATCTGTACACTGGTCATGGCCATGGTTTTTAGTAGAACCCAGGCCAGCAGCCGAACTTTTCCTAACAACCTAGTGCCAGTCAAACTCTAGGTCCCTTTTTCCCAGGTTATCACCAACAACCCAAACTACCTTTCTTGGAAACCTTGCATTTTCCAAACTTGACAAGGTTGTTGAATGACCCTATCTGTCATGATCCGCGTTGGCCCCCTATGCCGATGAAGTTGCCTTTGGACATACCAAAGTTCAAAGCCAAGCCTAACGAACATCCAGGAGATCATGTGACTACCTTCCATCTTTGGTGCTCATCTAAATCATTGAAAGACAACTCCATATAGTTGCGATTGTTTCAACGTACTCTCATTGGGAGTGCCGCGAAATGGTACATTGAGATTAACCACTCAAGATACTCTTCCTTCGACGAATTGGCAATGGCTTTCCTAAACCATTTCCAATTACCTGTGAGATACAACACTAGCACAGAATTGCTGGCCAATTTTGCACAGACAAAAGTGGACCATATCTTTGATCACATCCGAGAATGGAGACACTAAAAGAGTTTAATTAAGGTGCCAGTCCCACCAGCATTCCTGCTCGAGTGGTTCCTTAAGTCTTTGGTCCCACAGTTATCCAAAGACGTCGCGACGTCGGGAGTATTTTCTGAAGAAGATGCCATCATGAGAGCTCAACATCTTGATCTAATCTATTCTCAATCCGGTTTATTATACGAGATCTTTCCAGATGTTCCACGCTCAATACTTGATAAAACTAGATAGAGAGTTGGAACACATGCCGATGGTATTGTTGGTTCAACACAAACAAAGTCCACTGAGCAACTAACGAAGCAATTGCAGAAATTGTCTATACAACACACAATGGCCAGCCAAACTATTGTTTTGGCTGCTCCCCCTACTAAAACATCGGATATACACACATTGCAATCGACAAATCCAAAGGCCACCCAACAGCTTAAAGGAAAGAAAAAAAAAATGAAAGAAGGGTAAGGGGATAATAAACCCACTAATAATGCTGGTGGGGGAAACACTAAGAAATGAAAGGCGAGGTATCTGTGTAACCTGTGTGCGGAAGACCACCTGACCACCAATGTCCTCAGCTTGCAGAGGCCCAAAAGTTTGTGACACAACAACAACCTGTTGTGTTAACCAATCCATTTCAGCATGGGAAAAACCTAACCCAAGCCTCTACAAGCGTAGAAGGGGGCAGTCAAGGACCCTGTACATCTTCGAACAATCCCGCATCTGCAAATGTGTATATGATGAATGGTGATGCTTTTATATCAACTAGAGCGCATGCATATAGTAAACCAAGCACTTATGAGAAGGGCAAAGAAGCCAAACTCCCATCTCTTCCTCTACAGATTGAGAAGACTTTGGGCGAAATAACGACACACATCCCAAAAGGTGTGTTCAAAAAAGATTCTCACAACCCAAACATAAGGGCCACCCAGAACTATTCTGTGGTGGAGGATTTGTCTCAAACCCCTTGTGCGATGTCTGCTTTGGAGTTCCTCTAAAGATGCTCCTCCCAGAGGAAATCTTTGTTAACCGCTTTAGGATCTACCAAGACTTGTAATCTGGGTACCATCATGCTGGATACAACCGACTTAAAACCTCGTCTGCCTTACCACGTAGCATTTTAGTCAGTAGTGTCTCACCCCATGAAAACTTTTACTCAAAATATTTTCCGCACGGTGGTTGATGAGGGCACCTCAACATGCGTTATGTTGTTGGCATGTTGGAAGGCCATTGGCCAGCCCATTTTGTCTCCATCACCTACTCTTCTCACTGCTTTCGATGGTTGTTCATTCCAACCACATGGTATCATTCCCTCTTTCCCTATGCAGTTAGGAGGGAAGATCATGTGCGTCGACGTAGAAGTAGTCAACGCGTCCCTTGACTACAATCTCTTGTTAGGAAGGAGTTGGACTTATGCCATGCAAGTAATGGTTGCTACAGTTTTTTGGGTCTTATTGTTTCCACACGAGGACTAGATCGTGACCATTGATCAATTGTCTTTCTCCAGACCTGACCCTTCATTGGGGGTGTCCGCGGTCCCGATGATTGATAATCCTCAACCAGGCATAGTCAACATAGGGGTTGGTTTGTGCCCATATTTGATGGGTAACTTCGATTACCCTCCCCCTCAAGGCAATTTCAAGTTCATATTTGATCACCATAAGGTTGAGATTTTCCAAGTTTCATCATTTCGCATGACTTACTTCAACAATCCGTGGATACTTCCTTCCCCATCGGTCATGATGGATGGGACAGGACACCTGGGCATGTCCATGCCCTTGTCCGTAGCTGAAGTAGCGTACTCTTTAGTCCATCAAGCTTCAGCCAACATAGATCCAACTCTTGCAAAAGACTTAGATCCGCTTCTAGAGCCTATTTGGGCTCAAGGTTCTCTCGTTGACACCGATTCATTAGACTTAGTCTTACCCTCTAACGAAGCAGTAATTGAAGCAATGACTAGTCTGGACAAACCTTGGGATGATCTTCATCATAGATCATACTTCCTCCCAGAGTTAAGCATAATCGAAGCCAGAGAATTCACCTTGACTATGATTGGAGATAGGTCTTGTCCTATTAATCCCTTAGCTACACACGAGGTCTATGCAGAGGGTAATATGGAAACCATCACTGAAACCATACCGATCAGTATCTCCAGAACCCCTGGCGTTGTGGAGAATGTTTTCATTGGAGTTGAATGCTCCCCCAGAGAGATTCAAATCTACACAGATCTATTTAAATAATTCCACAATGTTTTTGCCTGGTCTTACGAGGAAATGCTAGCCATCAATCCAAAAATAGTTGAACATGAAATCACAACTTATCCAAATGCCAAGCCTTTTCGATAGAAGATTCGTCCAGTTAATCCTAGGAAAGCAACAACCATTAGGGTTGAAGTTGAGAAACTTCTAAAAGATGGGTTTAGCTATCCTATCCATTTGACCCAATGGGTGTCAAATCCTGTGCCGGTCAATAAAAAACAAGGCATGATTCGTGTATGTACAAACTTTCGTAATTTGAACAAGGCTTGTCCAAAAGATAATTTCCCCACACCATTCATCAACCATATAATTGATGAATGTGCGGGTTGTGAGGCCTTCTCTTTCATGGACAGTTTTTTGGGATATAATCAAATACAAATCAAACCCGAAGACCAGCACAAAACAACATTCATTTGTCCTTGGGGTACATTCACGTGTCGTAAGATGCCCTTTGGTATCAAAAATGCTGGAGTGACCTTTCAGTGGGTCATGTATTTTTCTTTCCATGACCTCAAGCATATAGTCGAGGCTTATTTAGATGATTTAGCATCTCGATCGCACAAGAGAATGGATCATCCCACACACCTCCGACTTATCTTTGAGTGTTGTCGCTACTTCCAGATTCGCTTGAATCCAAAAAAGTGCACCTTTTGCATAACATTAGGATGTTTGTTAGGTTTCATAGTGTCAACAACATGGATCATGGTCGATCCTCTCAAGGTTGAGGCAATAATTCAGTTACTTCCCCCACACACAATCCTTCAACTTCAGAGTCTCCAAGGAAAAGCAATTTTTTTAAGACGTTTCATTGCCAACTATGCCGAGATCACAAAGGGATTTATGCGCTTACTGAATAAATATGTTCCTTTTCATTGGGACGATGTCGCTCAAATCTCTTTCAACGTGTTGAAACATGCCCTCACAACTGCCCCTCTACTTCGGCCACCTAACTATAACAAAGATTTCTTATTATACATGGCGGCAACAGAGTCAACCATCGGCAAGGTCTTAGTTCAGGAAGATGACTTGTTGTCAGAATATGTGATTTATTACCTGAGACGAGGCCTCGTAGGACCGGAACTCAATTATTCTCATATCAAAAAACTTGTGTTGGTAGCAGTCCATGTTGTTCAACGGTTTCGTCATTATGTTATGTTTCGCAAGACCACCGTCATTGCTATCGTGAATCCATTCCAGTACATGTTGACACGACGGGTAATAGGCTGAAATACAAGTAGATGGATAGTATTCCTTTAGGAATTTGACTTAGATTTCATTTCAGCAAAATCCAAAAAGTCACTGGTCTTCGCAGAAATTATTTCGGAACTTTTGGTCGAGTCAGGTGATGTTGTGCCCGAAGAGTCACCTATTAGAGGTGATATGTTTTTGATCACATCTTCGGATCCCTGGTATGGAGATATACTTATCTATATCTAGACTTTGAAGTGCCCCACCTCTTCTTCTCATGATGAGCGTCGATGTATACGCCATCAGGCTAAGAATTATCTCATACTCGATGATACGTTGTATCAAATAGGTGTAGACTGTGTCCTGCGTTGATGTCTCACTCATGAAGAAGCAGTTATCGTGCTTAACGATTTCCATACCTGAGCCTGTGGCAATCATTTGTCTGGGTTGGCAACAACCCAAAAGATTTTACGAGTAGGTTACTTATGGCCGATACTAATCAAAGATTGTATCAAATTGTTCAAAAAGTTCCACCCGTGCCATATCTTCTCTTGGAAGATGAGGGCACATCTCGCTCCCATGTTTCCTGTCATCGTAGCTGGTCCCTTCACCAAGTGGGGGATTGATTACACTACATGCAACCTTCCTTTAGCATGGGGGCACCGTTATATCATCGTAGTCGTAGACTACTTCACGAAGTGGGTCGAAGCTATGCCAATGTTTAAAGATGATGGAGAGGCTGCGGCTCTCTTTTTATTCAACCAGATAATAGCAAGGTTCAGTGTCCCGAGGGAGATTGTCACTGACCATGGAAGTCACTTTCAAAACCAGATGATGACCGAGTTAACATCAAATCTTGGGTTACAGCAAGAAAATTCATCACCCTACTACCCCCAAGAAAATGGTTAGGTGGAGGCTATAAATAAATCTCTTAAGACTATCCTACAACGAACGATCAACTCAGCCAAGTCAAATTGGAATTTGATGTTATACTCGACATTATGGGCTTACTGAACATCTGTTAATACTGCAACTGGTTTCTCACCTTTTCAACTCATTTACAGGCTTAAAGCAGTCTTTCCTATCGAATGTCAGATTCCTTCCCTAAAGTTGGCAGTACAATTATTTCCAGACACTTTTCCACTTGAAGAGTAGTTATTAAACCTTGAGCAGCTCAATGAGCAACGTCGTGATGTGGCCCTGGTCAACGAGGCTCACAAACATAAATTCAAGTGTCAGTATGAACGGTTCATTTGTCCTTGGATTTTCTCTGAAGGCGACCTTGTCCTGGTCTATGACCAAGATAAGGACCCCTTGGGCGTAGGAAAATTCAAACCCATGTGGTTCGGACCTTTCGTCATAAAAGAGGTTCTAAAAAAGGGGGCTTGTCATCTGGTTGAATTTGAGGGAAATGCTTTGGTAGATCCTAGAAATGGGCTCTACCTCAAGAAGTATTACTCATAGGCAGGTCACCATGGGTAACTTTTTGTAACATATGTATAATATTTGTACTATTACCTTCTTTTAGTATTATGGACGTTTCATTTTTTATGTTATCTTTCGTCACTGTGGCAGATTTCAAGTGAATCTAAGGTGTTCATTGGGTACGCAGACGATGCTAGTCGGCACACTCGGAGGCTTGCCTCCACACCTTGGGTAATTTTTACACCTCGAGGCCAGTTATTATCTTTCGGAGGTATATGCTTAGGTGACAGCACAAACAATGTCGTCGAGTACAATGCAATTATTGAGTTGCTTCGTGACGCCCTGTCATTTGGTATCTCTCATCTCTAGGTCTATTTAGATGCTTAGTTGGTTGTGTCATAGTTAAATAGAGTCTACCGTGTTCATGATCCAACTTTACATCAATGATTCCTTAGGGTATGTCTCTTAGAAAGAATCTTTGATTACATTACATATTTTCATGTTCCTAGGAGATTAAACCAAATTACAGATACTCTAGCTAATAAAATTTTAGATTGGCATCTCACACACATATGAAAGGATATACACATAAACATGTAAATACATTTTTAAAAGAAAAAATGATCCATAAGACATAAAAGACATAAAAATCCATATATAATATCATAGTCACTGGAGTACATAGGTGGATGCAAGCGCCTCAAAAGTATGACCAATAACGAGTCATGGGGCTTATGCCCTCAAAAATTATATACAAGTAGTGCTCTCGACACATGAAAAGTCTAACTAAGGTCAGGGCCTGTGGTCCATGTTGTACTGATCAACAACGTTTTCCAAACGCTGAAACAATCAGACCCACGTCCATGGTGCCCCCACTACATGAGGCTGCATAGATGGTGGTAGATCCTCAATCTCTGCCATAAGGACCATGCAGGTGAGAAAAGTAAAGTTTCGATTGACTCATCTCAACACCCTCTCAACCTCCCTAACTAGAAGCTCTCATGTTGCTGCTGGTCCCCCTACGGCGGCAGGTGCGGCCCCTGGCCAAATACGACGCATATTCCTTGCATAGTCTATCGGTCACACTGGTACCACATCTGCATACAACAAACAGATACCCGTCAAATAATCTAGTATAAAAAAATGATATATAACAAAAACAACATAAAAATTACATATGTTTCACAAAAAAAAACAACAAAAAAAATGTAAACTTACCCATCTCTCCTCACTCCTCACTAGGAGGTACTGGTATCTCAGGATCTCTTGAGAAATCAATCCCAGCATAAGTGTAATCCTCTATGACTGGGATCTGTCACGATAACCAAGTGAAGAAATCATCATCAAAAGACTCATTGGTCCTTCCACCACCTTGTCGTGGTAGTAACACTGCCCATCTACAAATTGCAGGAAGAGAGGCCTGATGTCCTTGCACCACTACTCGAGGACTGAAGCTTGGAACTCTTTCAAAGAAGAAAGAGCATAGAATGGTCCCGAACCCAAAGTTCCCCTGCATCTGCAACTGACAATCTGTCAGCTGCCTCTTCATACAATCTAGCAGTGTAGTGCTCCAGTCAAATATTTGTGCATTTAAGCACTGGAATACACAGTTCATTTGTGCACGAGATGCCTAATGCAGAGCCACAGAACCAGTCATCTACCCAATAAGAAACACTATCACCTGCAATGATAAGTTAGTAATCTTGCTTATGGGCACCTGTGAGCTCAATCGGTGTGTACCAACCTCACAATAAAGTCCTATCAATTCCAATATGTTATGAGGCCTCGAAGGAAATGTCCGGAAGTTGACTAGTTCCCCTCTCCTGGAGAGGCCAATCAAAAAATATATGTCCTCTGTCATGGGCACCAGTGACTACCCCTCTAACATAAAGGCCTCTACATCAGGATGCCAATAATCAACCAAGGCATTCAGTAGCATAGGTTGCGCCTGCATAAAAGGACATAAGAAGAACTTGAGAAGCCCACATTGCATTAAGGAAGCCACAACATTGGGGTCTTCCCTGACCAACTCACTAACCTCTTCATGCTCTCTTTCCCTCCAATGAACATACATCCTGCAAAACACCAAGTTCAGGAGGGTTAACCCTTGTTTTTTAATTTTTTTCATTCAATAAGGGGGTCCACGTGGTCTGTAATGATGACAGTCGCATGTACATGTGTGTAGCTTTTACTCTGCCTGAATGTACATGCGGCTTGTCATAAGACAACCCACGTGGACCTAGGGCTGACCTTTTGAGGGTCGACGCCCCCCCAAAACTTGAAACCCAAAGCATAAATAAAGATTTAAATTGAAAGAGGAGAGAGTTTATACTTACTTGGTCAAGATAGATGGTCGTTTCGTCCACTGTAGCTCTCAAAATCACCACTTTTATCAAAGGGTTTTTTTTTCTCCAGAGTCAATTTCCAAATCAACAATGGTGATAATGAGCTGCCAGCTTCTATTTATAGACTTTTTGGCCTCTTTTTGTCAATTTTTTGGCCCCCCTTATCATTTTATTTAAACCAAAAATCATTTAGAGTGATTCAGGAGTTGCATTGAAAGGGTATGATTGGGTATCATGACATATTTTTTGGAGTTTTGGGTAACTTTTGATGGTCCATGGAAAAATATCAGATGATCAACTTGAGCATGTAGGTTAGGTTTCCACCCTGATTTTTGTATCTCGTTGTATTTATCCCTTTGCCATAGGATTGATCCCATTAGGTTGCGACACAGAACCATCATTGCTGCTTTAGAAGTGTCGTGAGTTGGTGGTAGAGCTTACCAGAACATGGATGCCCTAGGTAGATCCTAGTTGCATTATGGTGTCCATGTTTTCTCTAATCACTGTAGGCTCGGGAGTCCTTGTTGTTTTTCCTGATTATGAGTTTGATCCTCATTTGCATGATTCCTTTTCACTCTTGACCTCACCCTCGGAAATCCCAAAAAGACATAACGAGTCTTCTTTTAAGCCCTTTTCAGACCCTCTAAACATGAAAAGATTATCGAGGGATCTTGTGGCCTTTCATGCTCATTAAACTGAAATTTGAAAGTCACGTCTGTCCGACAGTAGTTTACCCCTTTTTCAGTTCGGACGGTCAACTGTATGAACAAAGTTATACTCTAAGTAACTTCAGTTCTCTAGAAGAGTTCTCTTAGGTATCATTTTAACCCTTTTTTGGGCCTAAGGGACTAAATTTATGAAAAAGGAACCCCCATGGAGTCCATAGTTAAGCTCTTTTTAGACTCTCTAAAATTGAAAAGATCGTCGAGTGACCTTATTCTTTCACACTCATTAAAATGGTCCAGAAGAACATTCCCAACGAAGTCCATAGTTAATCTTTTTTTAGACTCCTTGAAAATGAAAAAAATTGTCGAGTGATCTTGTCCTTATCACACTCGTTAAAATGGTTTTGATTAGACATCTTGTCAGTGCTAGTTTACCCCTTTTTCAAACCGACTAGACTATCTTCAAAAAAGGTACCCCAAAGGAGTCTTCTTTTACATTTTTTCACACTCTCTAAATATGAAAAAAACGTCGAGCTTACCTTCTCTAGGCTCATTAAATTCACATTGAAGGATGTTACCATTGTGTGTTGTATTAATCACATTTGCATACCCGCATCCTTGGCCTAATGCCGACTCCATTTTGCTCTCAACTGAACCATCTAAAGCATGCCTTATACGCAAGCCCTGTAGCACTTTTCCTCTGCATCTTGACACCTTTGGCCCCTGGAGGATTTTTCCCAAGTGTCCTTACTTTGAACATCGGTCTTGTCCCTGTGCCTTGAAATTGTATGTTTGCAACACTCATTCCTCCATTGTAATGTAACATTCTTTTATTCTTTTTCCAAAATTATTGAAAAAGACAAAAAAAATCAAATATACCCCAAAAAGAGGAAGGGAAAAGTATTTTCTTTATTGGCAACATAATGAGTCACCCTTGGATAAAGCACATCTATCCGTTTGTTTTTCAAACTCTGGGATTTAATATGACCTTAGGAAGTTGTTCTTGCTAGATAGAGATATGTCCTCCTCCATTTGGTTATTATTCCAAACGTATGGAGAGTTTGCATTGCCTCCTGCCTCGTAAACTTATGTCAATGCCATGTTACCCGAGTCTCATCATTTGTCGTGTTGTTGTCTAAGGGAGGTTTTTACCAAGCATGAGTCGACCCCTCTGTAGTTTGTCTCTTTCCCTCATACCCAACCATCCTGAACGTCCAATCAAGTCTTTGTTCGAAATCAATTCTGTTATAACCCTAATTTGCACCATACATGCTTACCTGGCATCAGGCCATCTCAGATTCCTTCTTTGCAAAAACATTGTTGAACAACTCTTCTTGAAAACCCTTTTTATAAAGGCCCATGTGCCCTGCTCCATTATTGCACGTGTGTATGTGCTAGCTAACCCAAGACAACCTGCGTGTACCTAAAAAAGAATGAAAAAAGGAAAGTTGTTGACGGAACACACAGCTTTGGGTGAGTTAACTAAACCTTTTCGCCATGCATGGATGAGGGTTCGACCAAATACCTAGCTTCTTCTAGCCTATACAAGAAGGGTTAGGGGTCCCATTTGGAAGAGGAGAATCATAGTAAAGAAACTATACCCGATTGTGCATTCCCTTTGTCCCAACTCTTTAGCCATCCTTGTGCAAAGAGAAATATAGAGCAAAGAAGTTGGAGGACAGTTGAAGAGGAGCCCAGGACCAAGATCATGGAGCACTGGCCAGCTTCATCATTGTAAGTTGATTTGTTGAAGTTAATAATACAGAAGTACTTTTCTTGTCCCACCATATGAGGTGTTCATGGTTTATTGCATACATGTTGTTTGAATCTCTAACCCATTAATCTATATATAAAATGGATATGGAGTTCTTTGTTTATCTTGTGTGAGCAGATCAACCTTGGGAGGAGAGTTGCAGTCAAAGAGAGATCAAGTGTGAATAAGGATCGATATCAAACACCCGAAATAAGGTATGCTCACTTGATATTCTTAACTACGTATTTGCTTAAGAATAATGGGGATTAGGTTTGGGACGATGGTAGAAAGTAGGAATCTTTAGGTCTTTTCTGCATGTATAATAAAACCCTAAGTGCTAGTCTGAAGGGGGATTTCCCACTCACAACAATAGCTCATTGGATCTTATCGCATATATATATATAGACTAATCCATATTTTATAAGAAGAATGAAATGAATATAGATTATTAAAAGATGTTTAACACAGAATAACAGAGATATAGTAAAACCGGTTTCTATTCAATAAGAAAATAAGCTAAAACTGTAAAATGCAGTGGAAAACAAGCTTGCAGGAATGGTGGTAGCTTGTCTCTGAGAACAGATGTGACGGCTGCACTTATTCGCAAGAACATGAATTCTGTAACCCTAGACATCCAAAAATATAGCCCTAGGAGATGAAGCGCCAAAAGTCACGTGGGCCCCATTGGGGTAAGCTAGTACATCAACTTCCCGGGGTCGTAACTTTTGCATACAATCTTTGTTTTAGGTGCATGATAGCCCGTTGGAAAGGTCTATTAGTGACCAGAGGCTCGACCAAAATGTGTTGAGGAACTGACTATCCCAATCTAATCCAATAGTTTGTCGGATTCCAAAATGTACCCAGACTCATTCAAAGAAGAACTTGGCAGTGGTCTCTTTTGTGATGCTCTTCTTGCAGGTGGGCATAGTCACCATCTTGGAAAGGAGATCAACAACCACAAAATCACAGTCATTTCCCCTCTTGGTAGATGGAAGGCCCAACATGTAGTCCATTGAGATGGATTCCCATGGCTTGTCAAGAGTAGGCAGAGGGGTGTATAGGCCCTATTTCTTAGTGGTCGGTTTGGAAATAGTGCAAGCGGTGCATGACCTGATATACTTGTTGACATCTTGTTGAAGTTTCGGCTAGTAGAAATGTTTTTGAAACAATGCCACTCTCTTTTGGATTCCGAAGTTTCCTACAACTCGACTATAGTTAGCTTCCAAAACCATCTTCACTCGCTCACTTGATGGATTGCATAGATGGCCCAAACGACACAACAACCCATCCTGAATATGGAAATTATCGACAACTGATTTTGTGCCCAACATTTGGTAGGTGGTGGCGAAGTCAGGTTCTATCTCATAGAGGTGGGGCCATCTTGAGGTCTCGTGGATGCAAGAGTCCAGCATCGTGGTGAGTTCTGCGACTGGAGGTCGGCTGAGGAAATCAACAACTCTTTTGCTACTCCTTGTTTTATACTTGACGTTGAGGTGGAACTACTGCAAGTATGTGGACTAGTTATGATGGCAGTCATTTTGCAATTTTTCTTCTATATGCATGAACTGCAATGTCTTATGATCAATGTGGATGATTGTCTCCTTCCCAAGAATGTAATGTCTCCACTAGAGACAAGCTTGCACAATGGAGTAAATTTCTTTGTCGTGAGTAGGGTACTTACAGACAACATCTAATAGTGTCTCATTATGATATTCCACAGGGTGGCCGTGTTGAGTGAGAACAATGCCCAAAACATAGTTTGAAGCATCTGTCTCGATCTCAAATGGATGTTGCAGGTCCGATAATGAAAGTACTGGGGATGAGCACAAGAGTTGCTTCAAATCATCAAAATCTTGTCATTGGGACAAGCCCCACACAAATGTTTCATTACCACCACCCTTGGTTAGTTGGCTGAGGGCCCATGCAATATGAGAGAATCCCAACACAAACCTGCAAAATAAATTTGCAAGGCCCAAAAATCTCCAAAGCTCAGTGACTGTGGTTGGGGCTGGCCAGTCACGGATGACCTAGATCTTGGATGGATCCACATGCACACCATGCTGATATAAGATGTAGCCTAGGTAATGGAACCTGTTCATGTTGAAGGAGCATATTTTCAAGTTGGTATATAGCTTATGTTTCCGCAGGGTGTGAAAAACCTGTTGAATATACTGCAAGTGTTCTACCATAGTCTTGTTGTAAATGAGGATGTCATTTAGATACACCACTACAAAAGTATTGGTGAAAGGTCATAGGATATTGCCCATCATCCTCATGAAATGTTTTGGAGCAATTTTCAAACCAAAGGGCATGACCAACCATTCAAAAAGACCTTCTTTTGACTTGAAGGCAGTCTTCCATACATCTGTTTGTTCTTTTGGGACCTAGTGGTATCCATAATTCATATCAATCTTACCGAATTATTTGGTCCTCATGAGCTGATCAAGGAGGTCGTGAATTCGGGGAATCAAATACCAATTCTAGACTGTGATTTTATTTAGGGATCAATAATCAATTCAGAGTCGCCAGGTCCTATCTTTCTTCTGCACTAGCATGATTGGGCTCCAACAAGGCGATGATTTGGGACAGATGTGCCCCTTGTGGAGAAGTTTTTGGATCTGCCTCTTGATCTCCTCAATTTCTAACAGAGAGCGATAGTAGACTGGCCCATAGGTACCCCAGATGGTGAGGAGAATATATCGAGGGTCATATCGATGGGATGCTTGACCTGGCATTGCATAGGTACCTCAGTTGGTGAAGAGAATATATCTGAGTATTCTTCCACGATCTTATCCATTTGCTTCTTTTGTGTGAGGAGATTGGTTGCAGAGGCCCTAGATGTGGTTGCGATATTTCACTCCCTCTAAGAGAGAATCACGAAGAAGAAAATTTTCCCGGTCTTAGAGATGACCTTCCTGCATTACTTGGCAGAGATCAAGGAAATAACACTAGGTGGGACTGCCTCGGGTATCCTGTACAATTTCTTGTTCAAAGTAATAATAACACTACAAGGCCTAGAATCATATACAACATGATGCTTCCATAAATAAGGTTGGTCCAAAATAACATTGCAAACTGCGAGAGGAGAAACATCACACAATACCTCATCTTTGAAGGGCTTGATACCGTACGACAGTCGAAAATGTTGGCCAACGTGGAGATCGCTTCCTTGGCGGAGCCATCAAATGGTGTAGGGATATGGGTACAAAGTTGTTGGCAGGGATAGCCTCTTGACGACCTCTTCTGAGATGAGGTTCTTTTAGTTAACGCTATCAACAATGAAGTGAAATGGGGTGCCTTTTACCCACATTCATGAATGGAAAAGGCGATCTCATTCTTCTGGATTTTCTGGTTCACCGGGCTGGAGCTTAGTCGTAGAAATGATGGAACTGGGTTCTGCATCAATGATTTGTCTCCCCCTTTCTAGTTATAACTCATATTTAGAACCCACATTTGATTAAAAGGCTTTCACTTCAGCCACCAATGATTTATTTGAGCGGAAATCAATAGTGTTATGCCAAGGGCTCTTATGGAAGTTGCACCACTTCCCGATATCTTTCTTTGTCTTTCTGGTGTCCTTCTTTTCTTGAAGCTTAGACTGGTTTTCATGATGATTTCCATATTTTCTCTATCATTTGTTCTGCGGGTTGGGGTTTCCCTTTGTTGGATTTTTCTATGAGGGGTTCCAAGCCCCAAATTGTCACATCTTTTATTTGAGATTCTGCTCGATTTTGACGACATATCGAGAGGACACGCCCAAGGACGAGATGTCAAAAAATTCCATTTCAGTATGTATGTATATATGAAGATAAAAATGATACTTGAGCACCAAATGTATCTTAGAATATTTGATACCTAGCTTGGTGTGCAAGGTATGGAAGATGTTTGTGAACTTTGGAACTGCTTGGTCTCTTTCTTGCCGCAGTGTGGTCCATTTTGTATACAAGTCGTCATAACTTTCGATAGGGTACTATTGTTCCTTAATAGCATCCCTGAAGGATTCCCAGGTGGTCATGACTATAAATAATGAGGGTTCCACTATTTCCTTTTGCTCACAGAAAGTTTCCCACCAATCTTTGACATGGGGAACAACTCTGAGGAGCGCAAAAGTAATCTTTTCTCTATTCAAAAATTTATGGACAAAAAAATACCCTTCTAGTAGATTCAACCATTTTTCTACAACATCTGTGTCTATATGACCTTCAAATATAGGAATATCAAATTTGATTTGTACCTTGAAAGGGGCGACACCTCCGTTCAAGGAAGATGGGTCGCTTGTCGGTATTCGTCGAAGGATTTGCACAAAACTATCCATCATATCATTCCTTTGTTATGTGAGGGATTCCTCAAGAAATTTTTTGAAATGATCTCCTGTCCTATATTCTTTCTCTTCTGCCACTGTGAGAGGTCACTTGGGCATGCACGAGCTTTTTTCCTCAAGAGAAACAAGATCGAGACCCAATTCTTTGTACCCTGACCTTGTTGGGGACATGCATTAAGAACGACAAGGAACAGACTGCTTTGATACCACTGATCCAGATGTTATGAGAAGAACAAAATGAATACAAGTTATTAAAAGATGTTTAAAACAAAATAATAGAGATATAGTAAAACTAGTTTCTATTCAATAAGGAAATAAGCTGAAACTGTAAAATTCAGCGAAACACAAGCTTGTTGGAATGTTGGTGGATTATCTCTGAGAAGAGATGTGACGATTTCTCTCATTCACCATAATATTATTACAATGAGGCTTTGAAGTCCTTTTTACAATAGACATGAATGTAAAAGCCCTAGACATCCAAAAACCTAACCCTAGGAGATGAAGCATCAAAAGTCATGTGGGCCCCGTTGGGGTAAGCTAGTACATCAATTTCTCGGGGTCGTAAATTTTTCATGCGATATTTGTTTTAGGCACACGATAGCCTATTGGAAAGGTCTATCCGAGGACTACACATGTTTTCTTCAGACTCCAACATTGTGTATAGTTTTACTGTAGTGATCCCTAAAAATGTTGTTTAGGGCCTCAAAATGACCCTGGAAGTCGGGGACCAAAAAATTAGGAAAAAACTACCAGACTAGAAAACTACCAAAATGAACCAGTTGGAATAGGTGGGAGGACACTGACATCCATATGGATCATATATAATAGTTGATCTTGTCTTCCTTTTGTTGGTTCCTTCCTATAGATTGGGAATTCCCTCTCTTATATAGATATTTCACTCAAATGGTCCATTAAATTAACCATTCTTGACTATGAAAACTGGTATTTGATGGTAATCCTATGGCTGGTCTTTGAATTGATACACATCTTCTATTCTATTCCTTTCTCTAGTGTTATTTCAATAGGTACTGCATATGGGATGAATTTTTATCTTATTGATCCTTAGTCCAATAACTCATGGACTTGCTTATGGATCTCCTCACTTTCAACTAAGGTCAATCGATGTGGCACTTGGTTTGGTAGGCTTGGACCCAAAATAAAATAAATTTGATGGGAAATGATCGTCTCAAGTAGTAATCCTTTTGGAAAATCATATAAAATAACCTCAAATTATGTTAACAACCCACTAACATATGCAATTATGTCAGTTTGTTTCTCTTTTGAACTTGAACGTTTTGGTAAAATGGAAAAGCAACATTTTTTCCTCCTTTCCTCCAAAAAATCTTTGGATGTGCATAATATCAATATACTTACATTGTTGTAATTACTATTATTATTGTTGTTTCCTTTCTCCCCTTTCATGTGTAGCAACCTACACTTATTTCTAACCTTCTCATATAGTAGAAATGTATTCTTTACTTCATCATGGACATCCTTATGGTCAAAATGGTAAGCCCTCTCCAACAATATATGGAGAGTGGCCATTGGCACTAAATCACTAAGACTTGATCATGGTAATTCCTAAAATGAAAATTTATTAATAATTGCTCTGAAACGATGACATGGTGTCCCTTTTGCAGCAAAAAAAATTGATATGCATTTCGATGTGGGGTGCATTTCAACTTCAGTTTCTCAATGACTTAATTATATAGAAAGTTCTTAGTGTTATAATCATTTGTAATAAGTGAACAACATTTACCTCCAGTCTTGCACTTGGTTTTAAAATTTTCATTCCCTTGTTTTGATGACTCATGTTCAAGATATCACTTTGGATTCAAAGCAACTCTCTAAAACATAATACTTTCACCATGTTATTATTGCACTTCATTAATGTATCTCCAACCATTGATCCTCTTGTGATTTTAATTGATTGATCAATATGATCTTTTCCTTCTTTCCTTGTGATAGCATTTAAATTATCCAAACACTCATAATCTCTATGCCCCAATGCTCCACACTTGAATCATGCTCCTCCAACCTTGCTCCACACTTGATTCACATTCCTCCAACCTTCCTCCTTTACCTCTAGGATCTCCTTATCCTTTAGGGTATTTACAAATTCTTCTATTTTCCTAGTTTACAAAATTCTTCTTCTTTTCTTCCATTGCCTTGTCCTTGTTTGGACATGCTCTTTCCTATACCTATTATTCTTTAAACCTAGGAACCCTATTTATTTATTAGGAGCTTCTTTTCATCCTTCAAGGCAAGCTCATATGCCTTTCTAAATTACCGAATTCTCACCATTCTTAACTCATATTTAATAATGTGTCAGAGTCCATTAATGTATCTAACAACAACTTCATCTCTCTTATCACTTTGTCTATATTTAATGGGAATATTGTAAAATTATTCTGTGTATTCCTTCACTATCATAATTTTTTACCTTAGGTTTTACAACATCATAAATATGTTTAAAAAATATTCAATCAATAGAAATTTACCCATTAACTTGGAAAAAATACCATCCTAAGCCTTACTTTTATCTTTTCATCTTCTCTACCCATCCAATTGCTCATTATTATACCATAGGGATGCATATCCTTTCAACATTATTGTTGGAGCGGGCTATTTTGGGGAAATGTGCAACAAGTTTGGAGGACAGTTGGAGTGTGTGCCAGAAAATAAGTAAAGCAGTGCGTAAAGAATCAAGGAAAATAAATGCAAGGAAAGAAGAAAGTCAAAGACAAAAGAAAGGATAACACAAAAAGGAAATGGTTGGATCTAGGACTAGTCGCACACATGAGGTTGTAAAGTGGACAAACCTAATCAATTTAGGGTTAGGGTTTTGGGTTGTTGTTTTAAGGGTTTTTACCCATTTTGTTAGTATAAATATATGATGTATGAGGTAGCTATGGGATATCGAGATCCAAACTTTTTGGTAAAAGTTTTTGGATAGAGAGTTTTGGAGCTAAATACTGAGTTAGTTTTGGAGATGAATCTGTTTTTGAGTTGTAATTGAGTGTTAGGTCACAAGCTATGGAGCTTGGTGTGACATTGGTCAACCTCACCTATACTTTTATCCTTTTGATGTAATGCACACAACACACTAATTCAATGAAGATGAATAAAGAAGAATAGAATTCCAAATCTTTGTGGACATAGCCCAGGGGGGTGAACCATGGTAAAATATTATGTCAATGTGTGGAATATTGATCTTATGTATTTTATAATGATTGAATGGATGAAGGAATGAATCTGTTAGAGTTTATTTACAATGCACACTATATTAGACATGTTATTTCCTGTAGAGTGAATGTTAAAGGTTAAATGAATGGTATATATGAATGATGGTATGGTAGATATGATGATTAATGAAGTAGAATAATATGCCTAACATCCTCGGGAACAAAATCCCTTCCATGATTGTAGACATCTGGGTCTTGCAGTCACCCATAATCCATATTGGGTGAGACTGTGCTAAGCACAATGTTTCCTTCTGGTCTCTAGAAGGGACGTTGGTTTCTAGGTTTTTTTTTTAGAACTAAGGTAGAACCTAGGTCAGCCCATACATCCAAAAAATGGTTTTGTTGCTGGTTGGAACTTAGAAGATCGGACTGGAAGGGATTTGATGAGAAGGATAGTGAAGAGAATCCAATGGTAGAAAGGGATGTTTAGGCCATGGAATCCTACTAAGAAAGAGATTGAAAGATGGTTGGAGACAAAACAACTCAATTTTGTGCAGAAAGACAATAGAAGTTCTAGGTATTCACTGTGTCAGTATTTATAGAGGTATGTGTTCACTGATTTGCATGAGGATTTTTTCTGTTATTTTCCAAAGTTGTTGCAAGAGTGGATATTGAGTTTGAAGGATACTCATCCAACGAACCATATAACACCATTACAGTGGGCTGCTGAGAATATTTCATGATTGGAAAGAGTCAATAATAAATTCATGCGTGAAGTGGATTTTTGGTTAGACATTATTATTGCAGGATTTATTACTGAGTTTGCAATCGACACTGCAAAGTCATACACTACTTAAGAGCATGAGTTTTTGAAGGGACCAAGAGGAAGGTACATTCTATCACTTTACACATTGATTAATATTTTATTGCATGATAAAGGAGTGATGACAATGGAGTTAGACAACCAAATCACTCTACGTGCATGGGGGAACTAGGGGAAGCACTAAGGAAGATACGCGATATGGATATGGAGAGAGGCCAAAAGAAGGAAGAAATGGACCCCATTATGATGGATGAGGAATATACCAAGGAGATACTGAGCAGAGTGGGAATGATGTGCAACGAACGACCCTACTAGGATAAGATCAATAGTAAGAAGAGGGCAATGACCGAGCGAGAGGGATTGGACAATGAGGAGGAAGAGGTGTAGGATCACCATGTGACGAAGAGGATTGAGGAAATCCCATGTGCCACATATGAGAGGAAAAATAGAGGCCAAGGGTCCAGTGCAAAATAAGGCTCTCCATTCCAGATCCGAATTAGTTTGGAACCCACAACCCCATGTGCGACTAAGACATATGAATAAGAAAAAAAAATTAGAACAAAAGTGATTAGTGGTAGAATGATTTTAGTAGGATGAGGGTCTAGTTGAAATTCAAGTAGAATCATAATTTTATCTAGCAATAGTGAGGTATATACACCATGTGGTGGTGGTAGTACAACAAATTCTCACAATGGCAGGATTAGATCCAACTATTCGGTTACTAGAGTTCCATGGAGAAGGTTTGGAGGTGTTAAAATATTTTATGTGCTCATTTTACCATAGAAAATATCACTATTGTCACCCAACCATAGCCATGCAATAACCCCTGAGCACATTAACCTTTATTAGATAGAATGATTATGGAAAGACACACTATAACCAACAGATAAACCCTAGTTGCAACAATATCATGAGATGGAACCATAAAACACCATCCGACTATAGCAACAACACAATACAAGGAGAGAGCACCTTATCCAAGGGTAGTGCACAAGAGAGAGAGAGAGAGAGAGAGAGAGAGAGAGAGAGAGAGAGAGAGAGAGAGTCTCCACAACCACAAAACAAGAACAATACTCAACTGCAGCAGTTGCAATTGCACTTCTTAGTCCACCACCAAGAATAACACCAAGAGATACTAGAAGGTAGGGCACATATCTTAGGCTAGATAGTGCTAGAGAGAGAGAACAAGAATCACCCCAAAAGATTCCCCTTCCTTTCTTACAACTGCAGCTCTAGAATTGCGCTATACTTGAGAGAGTGACTGAAGCAAGTGTGTACAAATGAGCTAGAGAACATCCTATTTATAGTGGTTCTTGTCACCTATCTAGACCGACTTTCCTTCCTGGAAGATAATACATTGGTATTATTTATTCTACTAAGTCGACTTGTCTTCTAGTGTTTTTACACATCTGTTTAGGGTTTCTCTCGATTTCAAAATATTCTATTCTAGTCAAAGGTTACATATTGAGGTTATTAACTCCCACAACTACCATAATATCAACACTCCCTCCTAGCTAGGGAGGTATTAATTGTAGTGGTCTCAAACACATCCATCAATTTCAGATGGTATGGGCAAGGTTCACATAGTCTTTCATACCATTCTACATGTAGCATCATCATAGCCACACAAGCTATCTCGTGATCACGTAGATCAAGTCATGAGCATAATCATCACTATCCATCTAGCTGGAAATCACCTCCAACACTACTAGTTGGCACACCAGCCTAGGAAACATCTCCAACACTATTGGTAGTCTCCATGGAAATAAGGTAGTAGCACATAGTTACTACAATGTCATCCAATAGATCACAACAATGTCGATTCATAGTAGTACACAATTGTTATCCAGTGGTACACAACCACTCCTAGTAGTGCACATCTATTATCTAGTGACACACAGTCACTACTAGTGGAACACATCCACCATAATAGCACATAACTACTATCAATAGAACCACGATATCTAATGCAATCAACTAATAGTTACATGATCTATCACCATGTAGTACAACAGTCTCCTGGTATCAAACTATATAATTGTTTGTATCATCTCTCGAGGCCATACTCCATCTGAGTAATCAGGCATGATTTTGAATAAGTCATGTGCTAGACTTACCACACTCAACAAAGTGTCTCACATAATTCACTCACTCAACAGAGTGATATAGAGACCTTTCTTCCAATCTTGGTCACTTCCTGTGACATAGGAAGAATGAATATCCCCACAGATGTTGAAATCCATGCCATGGGAAACAAGGACGATTCTTCCCACTCTAGTCACTATTGTGAACTCAAGAAGAATGACTTTCCTGGACCACTTTCCCCCCTCTGGAAACTATTGTGAACTCAAGGAAAATGTATGTCCTGCACCAATATTCCCACTCTGGTCACTACTGTGAACTTAGGGAGATGGAAGATTCTACCTATCTGGAAAAATCCCCAGGAGAATAGTTGTCCTGGACCATTCTACCTATCCTAGCAATGCCCCGAGAGAATAGTTGTCCATGGTACATCAATAATCTATTCTTCATGGACCATTATCCACCTCGATAATGTTTGTCCACCAACACACTGACTATCCATGATTCCATATATCAACACTCCCTCCCAACCAAGGAATTCATCTCCTCATTTTCAACTAAAGGAGGATATCTCCACAAGTCCCATCTTGTCCCTCAAGTATGAAAAAATTATCTTGGATAGAGGCTTTGTCAAAATATCAGTTGTTTGGTCATCGATGGATATGTACTAGAGAATCACTTCTCCCTTCTGGACTTTATCATGGATAAAATAGTACTTGATCTCAATGTTCTTCAACCTGTCATGGAACAAGGGGTTCTCTGAAATATTCTTACAACTCTTATTATCACAATATATTACATTCGAATCCAAAACCTAATCAAATAGTATAGAAATCATCTTATGGAGCCATGATTCTTCCGTACAAGAATAAAAAGATGTAATATACTCTATTTATGCAGTGTTGAGTGCAACAAACTTCTGTTTCCTGGTAGCCCATGATATCATAGCATAGCCAAAATTGAAACATATACCAAAAGTACTCTTTCTATCATTTGCACTACCTGCCCAATCTGAATCAGTAAATCCATGCAGTTTTACGTCACTATTTGAGGCATATATCAAACCATAATTTAGATTCCCACGAAGATATGTCAAAATGTGCTTTGCAGCTATCCAACACTCATGCCTAGGATCCACCTGGAATTGGCTCAACGTGTTCACAACAAAGAAAATGTTTGACCGAGTATTAAGTTGGAGAAAACGTCTCATCAGTCTTCTTCCTCCTACCGAGAGAACCCTCTAGCCATGAATATTTCCTTGTATTTATCGACACTCCCATCTACTGCATGATTTATCTTGTAAACCCATTTTAAAGTGACTACAAAATTTCCTTCAGGTCTAGGCACAATTTCGCATACATCATTTTTCATGATGGATTGATATTCTTCCATCATAGCTTCCTTCCATTCTTTCTTCTTGAATGATTATTCAAAGGTGGAAGGTTCTTCATTGAGATGTTCTGGATAATATGTAGTTTCTTCCTTGGTACCTTCATGTTCCTCTTCATCGATGGGATCCATGGAATCTTCTATAGATTTCTTAAAGCCAATATTTTCATCAAAACTCACATCTCTACTGGTTTCAACCTTCTGTTGACTTGGAGCATATATTCGTTACGCTTTTGATGACTCGCTATATCCAACGAATATGCCCTTCTTTCTTGAGGGTTCCAACTTATTTATTTTTTCCTTGGGAACATGAATATAGGCAGGACAACCAAATATCCTCAAGTGTTCAACACTTGGATTCTTTTCGGAGAAATATTCTTCTGGATTCATGTTATTCAATATACAATGATGACTTCTATTCTGAACATATAAGGTTGTCACAACTTCTTCTCCCCATAGAAACATGGATACTAGTCATTCATCATTTCCTTAATAGATTCTTCAATGGATTGGTTCTTGGTTTTTGCCACACCATTTTGTTGAGGATTATGTGCGACAATTATCTCCTTCCTAATCTCGACTACTTTACAAAAGGCAATGAGCTCCTTGGAGGTGTATTCTCCTCCATTATCACATCTTAGTGTCTTTATCTTCTTGTCTGTCAGGTTTTCCACTTTATCTTTGAATTCTTGGAATTTTCTAAATAATTCATCCTTGGTATCTGAGTGTATGATGTCCAAAAATCCTTTTTCTTTACACGCTTCCTTTAGAATTGGTACTTGGTGAGATCACCTGCCTCACCACTTGATGGAGTCATCTGCTTCATGTTTGCAAATGTCATTGTATCTCCTTAGAGCTATCACATGCGACCTTCCTGGAATAAGAACAAAAAAAACAAAAGTATTTCCAATAGCATTTTCATTAGAACATATCTATGGTAACAAGGATGGTAGTCATCATAGAATTACCAAGGTGACCTACCTGAGAGAAAAAAAAAAAAATATCTCCTAAAGGAGATGTTAGTTCATTTTTCAAACAAGTGAAATAAGCATCTATATCAATAGTACTTACATACAACCAATTATACCTATCAATAATATAACCTTTAAAAGATCTTTGTCACAACTATAGTGTTTACTTTTACTATTGCAACTGTCAAACTTGATATGTGCAAATTGAAACTTCACAATTTTATCAATCAAACATGGAACCTGGAGCCTACTAGGAAGGGTGAAATTGTTCCTCTAAATGTATTGAATTCAATATCACTTCTTGGACAAGGTCTCTTGCAAATCCCCTACAAACACACTCATGCTTTGCTAGATGATATAACTTGAAAAGCATATACAAGTGCATACCTTTGAAATTTGTAGCATCGTTTAGCTTGTCTTCTAATATGAAACTAGACACCATCTTGACAAGAAGAGGTTAGAAACTTAATAAAAAAAATTCAATGATTAGAACAAGATCAAAAGCCTGAAATTTCAACTTTGACCACAAAAATCAATTTTGACCAAAAGTCAACTTTTGACTTTGACCAAGAATTCAAACTTGATATTTTTGTTGGCTGAGGGAACCAGAGGGTGAGATAGGATAGGGCACACTATAATACCAAAAAATTAGGTCCAATGCTTCACTAAAAGTGCCTAAGAATTTAGGTTAGGGTTTGTTGCAACTACAAAATCAAAAACCCTAATTGCAGCTGCAACTGGTGCTACAATGAGCTTGACAAGGAACTGTCGATCTATCTTCCAATAGATAGATTGTTCTGAAGATAGTGTGGACCCATAACCTGTTAAAATATTCAATGTTCTCATTTTACCATAGAAAATATCACTATTTTCACCCAACCATAGGCATGAAACCACCCCCGAGCACCTTAACCTTTATTAGATCAAATGATTTTAGAAAGACACACTAGTATGAACAGATAAACCCTAGATGCAACAATAGCATTAGATGGAACCAAAAAACACCATCCAACTGCAACAACAACACAAGACAAGGAGATAACATCTTCTCCAAGGGTAGCGCACAAGAGAGAGAGAGTCTCCACAACCACAAAACAAGAAAAATACTCAACTACAACAGTGGTAGTTGCACTTCTTAGGCTACCACCAAGAATACTGCCAAGAGATGCTAGAAGGTAGGGCACATATCTTATTCTAGATAGCGCTAGAGAGAGAGACTAAGAATCACCCCAACATATGCACCTTCCTTTGTTGTAGCTACAACTCCAGACTTGCGCTATACTCGAGAGAGTGAGTGAAGTGAGTGTGTACAAATGAGATAGAGAACCTCCTGTTTTTAGTGGTTCTTGTCACTTGTCTAGGCCAAATTGTCTTTATGGAAGATAATACATTGATATTATTTATTCTACTGAGCTGACTTGTCTTCTAGAGGTTTTACACATCTGTTTAGGGTTTCTCTTACTTCCGGAATATTCAATTATAGTCAAAGGTTATACATGGAGGTTAATACCTCATGTAGCTACCATAATATCAATATGAGGACCCAGATAAACATTTGTTTATTTGTGAGAAGATCTGAGCAACTAAGAAGATCACAGATGAAGATACAAAAGTTGCATAGTTGGAAATCACATTCAGAGACCGCGTGCTAGACCGATATATGGGTCTTGTAGTAAACAATCCACAAGGAGTGAATACAACTGTCACAGAAGATCATTTCATGAATGTGATGATAGAGATCAAACAAAAGCCAGGAGAATCAATTTTGGAAGTTGATCACAAGTTCAAAAGACTAAAAGGTAAGTTGAAGTATCCTATCACAGATATGCAACATAGACACTTATTTATTAATTCATTATTGCCACTTTTGAAGTATCCATTAAGGCAAAAAAATTTCCAAACTCAAGCCGAAGCCTTGCAATTGGAGGAAAATCAGTATAAGCATACAGATCCAACTGTGGACACTGCAACAAATCCCTGTGATTTAATCCCTTTTTTGCTTCCAAAGATTGTTTTAGTGTATTTTTCTCCAATTTTTTGAAAAAGTCGACGTTATTTATCAGGATGGCACTATTTTTGGTGTCGAACAAAAAATTAAGGTGTTAATAGCACAAAAAATAGAGCCATAAATAACGTCGGATTTAGTGTCATATTTAGCACTGGATATAACGTCGTATTTAGAGCCAAATTTAGTGCCATATTTTGCGCCAGATTTTGTGCCCGAGTTAGCGCTAGATTTTGCGTCAGATGTGCCTAAATAGACAATTGGTTGAGGTGTTGGGGGTTAAGTGGATAGGGGATTTGAGGATTATGGAATTTAGGGATTTTGGGTACATGTATTAAGGGTTAAGGGAATAAGGGTTAAGGATTAAGGGATTAAAGGTCAAGAGCTAAGGGATTTGGCACTTACAGGTTAGGTAGTTTAATGGTTAATGGCTTAGGGATTATGGGCTAGGGGATTAATATTTAAGTGCTTATGGCATAGGGTTTTATGGATTATGTTTTAAGTGTTTAAAGGTTTATGACTTAGGGGTTAGGGGATTTAGAGATTTTGTGTTAAGGGATTAGTGATTAACTAAGGTTGACGACTTAAGGGTTTAGGGGTTAGGGATTAAGGCTTTAAGGGTCAATGGATTAGGGGTTAGGGTATTTAGGGATTTTTCAGAACTCTCTAGAAAATTCATGGAATGTCTTCCAACACGCCCATCACCAATGTCATCCACTGATGTTGCATGGTGACTAGTGAATGGGGCCAACATTGAAATTTCTTCAAACGGTTCCTGTATGTGTTGAAATTTGACATGGTTAGGCTAGACACATGCCTTGAAGGTATGTGATGGATTCAAGACTCAAGGATGCATGATGTCCCCTCTTAATATTTGAGATCATCCATGTTTTCATCAACGTTCATCATGCAGTCTCATTTTCAACATTTGTCATTCACATCTACATATTTTTTGTTGAAACTCTCTTGAAGTTTCATGGTAGAACGTCTTCCAACATGCCCATCACCAATCCCATCCACCAATGTCGCACGATGAGCAATGAATGGATACAATGTTGAAATTTATTCAAATTGTTCCTGCATGCATTGAAATTTGACATGGTTAGACAAGACACGTGCATTGATAGTATGCAAGGGTCTCAAGATTGAAGGATATTTCATGATGTCCTCACATAATCTTTGAGATCGTCCATGTTTGCACAACGTTTATCATGTAGTCTCATTGTCATCATTCATCATAATTCCCATCTATAGAAAATTTGTCGAAACTCTCTCGAAATGTCATGGAACGTTTTTGACGTCCAACACGCCCATCACCAATGTCATCCATCGACGTTGCACGATGACCAATGAATGGGGTGAATGTTTAAATTTCTTCAAATTTTTCTTGTATGCATCAAAATTTGACATGGTTAGAGTAGACACATGCCTTAATGGTATGCGAGGGTTTCAAGACTCAAGGATGTCTGATGTCCTTGCATAATCTTTGAGATAGTTAATGTTTGCATCAATGTTCATCATGCAGTCTCATTGTCATCATTCCTCATTCCCATCTATAGAATCTTTTTTGAAACTCTCTTGAAATGTCATGGAATGTATTCCAACACTCTCATCACCAATGTCGCATGGTGAGCAGTGAATGGTGCCAATGTTGAAATTTATTCAAACTGTGCCTTTATGTGTCGAAATTTGACATGGTTAGACAAGACACTTGACTTGAAGGTATGTAAGGGTTTCAAGACTCAAGGATTCATGACTTCCCTGCATAATCTTCAACATCCTCCATGTTTGCATGAACCTTCATTATGTGGTCTCATTTTCATCATTTGTCATTTCCATCTACATAATATTGGTTATAACTCTCTTGAAATGTCATGGAATTTCTTCCAACACGCCCATATGCAATGTCATCAACCGACCTGGCACAATGAGCAGTGAATGGGCCAACGTTGAAATTTCTTCAAAATGTGATTGTATGCATTGAAATTTTACATGGTTAGACTAGGTGAATGCATTGACGACATGGGAGGGTTTTAAGACCAAGTGAAATCATTGAGATTGAATATTCATGTTTTTATATGAAATATTAGGAAACTAAAATTGAGCTTTAATTTATTAAATTTTCCTACATAAGTGGTTGAGTTTGACCAACACTGATGTGGAGCCTCTTTATGGAAGAGGATAGGTATTTGTCCATCCATGTAAATCAAGTATCATGCCACATGTCTCATAATTTGCCTAGATATCCTGCAAGTATATAAACCACATAGATATTACCAAAAGTTACAACTTCATGTAATTTATGTTAAAAATTTATCTTTAATGCCTAATTTTTTTCTAAATTTCATAAAATAAAGGAAATGAAAAAAGAAACTTATTTTACACATTTAGATGTAAAAATGGTGAACACTTTAAGGATATTGCAATAGGTAATTTGTATTGACACAAATAATACTGAACCATTTCAAATTTTAGGCCATAAGAATCATAATTTTTTAAACACGGATTACAAATAATTCTGGAAATTTAGAAGTCTTGGTCATTAACATCATTGTCTGCAACAATGTCATCTAGTGTATCATTGTCAATGCTCATATGATATTTCAAGTAGTTAATATTATCATCATCCTCATATTGACCTACATCATCTTCATCATCATTGAAATTTGATTGTAGACCATCCATATTGTTACCATATGTATTTGGATCATCAATTTCTATACCATCCATATTGTTGTCTTCCATAAGATCATCTAACTCTGGATTGTTGTCTTCTTTTGCTTGAACATAACTATCTTCAACATCATCATGCATGTCAATTTCTTCGATGTTCTCTAATCCCTTTCTCTCATTTTGTTGGCCATCATTGTTTTTCTCAATATCCACTAATGCATTGTCAAATAGATTACTTAATCTTAGATCGTAATGTATGACAAACATCCATTTCAGGTCCATAATATATTCATAGAAAAATGCCTGCACATGAACGAGTACATATACATATACATATACATATACATATACATATACATATACATATACATATACATATACATATACATATACATATACATATACATATACATATACATATACATATACATATACATATACATATACATATACATATATAT
>ML802064.1:139421-151170 GCA_009831015.1 Picea engelmannii
ATATATTAGACATATGTTATAACAATTTTATTGATTAATAAAAACATGTATATATTCACAATAAACAATGTATTGATAGATTATTGATCACTACCACTTCTTGTTTGAGTTAAAGAAATAAATGCTCACAGTGAATTGGTAGAACATAAGGATCATTATCCTCTGGTAGGAACCTTGAGGAATCTATAGAAAACAATCCACTATGGGTATCATGTATTCATGTTCTCTCAAATGATTCATACCATCTACACTTAAAAATGAAACATTTAAAAGAGCAGTAATCCAACTCAATAATTTCTTGTTTTTTCCCAACATATTGTAGATTTCCTTCAATAATATTCTTATCTTTCGAGCTTGATCGAATAGATTGCTTGAAGTCAACCATGATGCCACAATCAAAGGATTATCTCTTTACATCTACATGTTCTACACGATAATGTCGACCGTATGACCACATTGATGGATATTTCCTTTCTTGTGAAAGACTGCTTATTTTGGTTAAAACAAATATAATGAAAAATATTAAAATAGTTAATAGTGTCAAAATTGTAAGGAAACAACATTTTGTAAAATTCCAACTGTACCTTTCTTTCACATCCTCTAAGCATGTTGATTTCATCTTTTGTTATGATTAAATCTATACCTGCATATTCTATTTGATTTTGAATTTGTTCAGTAACCCATTCTAGTGTGCAAACTTTGCCCCATTCCTCTTGGAGATTAGTAGGAAATGGGGTATTCCTTGGGTTCAATCTCTTAAATCGTCTCCTTGCTTCTAACACTTCTTCTCTCTTTTTATCATACAAATTAATCCATTTGTTCATAAAGTCCATGTGGTACAGAATGAACTTGTCGAGTGTAGCACTTTTGCCTACACCTATTACATGTTGGACATATTGTCATTGATGTCAATAGTCGATGTCATTATGATGTGATGATGAGTTTTTATAAACAACATGCAAATGAATATACCAAAATCTCGGGAGAGGCAGTGTATTAGATTGCACGAGATTAGAGCAGGCAGAGATCCATGTACATAAGGATTGCACAAATAATTATTAAAAAGATCATAAGGGAAAGTGCAATACATAAACACTATCAGGATCAAATTCCCAACAGATCATTGATGTCGATCAGTTGGAATACAAGTACAAAACCAAAATATCACAAGGGAAAGTGCATTGCAGAAACATGATTGGGATTGAAAATCCCCACAGTAAAACTACAAAAGAATCGAGGAGGAATATTGTCCACTAATGTAACATTTTGGGACAAACCGGGACCGTCAGATTAAGTTTAGTGGAAGGACGGTGTAAGCCACAAATTTCCCGGAGTGGACATGACTCATCCAATCTGAGAAATATTTCAAAATTCATATTGACCGTATGATCTATATAAAATATAAGGATAGGATAAGCAAAGACCAATGCTGAATCTCCAGATTCACGAGTTCCCATCAATCGTCAGATCTGGAAAACCTCTCGACCGTTGATCTATTCAGATTATGCCAAGGTAGTAGTGGTCAAACTTCAGCACTGACCACTTCAGTGAAAATGGGTTGAGAACATGTAAATTCACCTGAAGGTCGAAGTTCCGAAGTCACAAAATTAAGACCCGTAGAACACAAATTGAGAGCCCATGTCATCAATAGTGACATCAACAAGGACACATAACCTAATCAGATCATGAAAATTTTCAATTTCTCATTGGTACTTTAGGTATACGTAAGTCACAAATCTAGGTGACATGTGGTAGCCACTCAACCAGTGTCACGTCAACAAGTGACATCAACAACTATGTCACTCCTGGAATATGCTCTTTGGGGGTTCTACCACCAACAAACTGCCTGAAGCGCCGAAGGCCAAAGTCAATGCTGATCGTTGATCTAAGAACCTCAAAAATCATTCTCGGTCGTTAGATCGAGTACAGTGGAAGGATAGTGTAAGGTGTTGACACAAAGTTTAAATTTTTCTACCCTTTAAAACTAAAGCTTCATCTTTTCCTAAGTCATGGAGCCGCCCTTAGTCCAAAAAAGGGAGTCAAAGTCTTCCATTCCTTTTTAGGTTTTGAGATTCAGTTTTTCTCGAGGTATGATCTTCAACCATCCCAATTTCCTGATGCAAAAATCTCAAAACCATTTAACATATTAAAAAAAATAAAAAAGGGGGGCGGGGGCGGAAGAAATAAATGTTACATTTTCCGTCACTTTCCGAAAAGTACTCTTTAATCCGTAATTAATTAAACTCCTAAACACAATCATCTTTCCCTTAATCTTTCACGATTCAGGTTTCTTTCTAGTAAAGCGTTTTCGAACTCTCAACCTTCGAACTCTTGATCCTTGATTTTCCGAAAAGTAAAAAAAATAATTAATCATTAACCTTGATTAATTAAAGCATTAATACGAATGATTAGCGCCTCACTAATTCCATCGCAATTTCGTGATCCGGGGTTTTCTTATGACATATCTCCTGACAACAGGATCCCCAAAGTTCTGAAATGCAAAATTGCATTTTCTTTAAACTAAGTCTAAGATTAAGGTTAAGTTGTTTTCAAAATAGGATTAGTGATAACTAAGCTGTTTTTCGCATTTCGGGAATTGAGGAAGGCAACAATTTTCGAAACTCCAGTTTTGAAATTTCCGATATATGACAGTATTAATAACGGATAAATGGAGATATTTTTTTACGTGAAAGCGTATCTCTAGGCATATTTTTCCATTAAAGAATTAATTTTTCATTTCCTGTGTCTGTACGCTCGTTATAACACAAATTTAGGGTTAATAAAGGTCCTGTGTTTCGAACTTCATTCTTATCCTTTACATTTGTAGCAAGTCGTATTCATCCATTTTTATACATACTTCCTCTGTAAACAGGTTTATGGTCCAGTGAAAACATCATGGCACCTAAGAAGGCACCCAAGAGAAGTGAAGAAGTTGCAGAAAGATCGAGTCTAGACGAAGACGTTATATCTGATACAATACCGCATTCCATCGATTCCATCAAATCCTAGAGGCAAATTTTTGAAACTCTGGATTATGAAATTAAGAATTTCCCTCATGATGTCGACAACAAAATCCGAGACATAGCGGAATTTGATCTACACAAAGTAGCTACACGGTCACGACTCATGACTTATAACGACATGATCAGTTGGGATTTAGAGCAAACAAATGTGCAGACAAGAATCATTCTGGATAGTCGAGGGGTTTTCATTGGCTCTTTCAGACCGAAGCATATACAAGTCATGTATAAACTGTCTCCAAGTCCCAAGTATATTTATAATAAAGATTTCCTGAGTGAGTTTCAAAGGAAAGAATGTTTTGAGTCAGACCAAACGTATCCTGGCATAATCAAAGATTGGTGGAGACATGCAGCCAAATTCAGGGCCAACACACATGGTATTTACGCCACAGCCTCATTAAATGAGTATATGGTCTATGTGGTAATGATGTTATGTAGACTTTCCAGGAAGAAAATTCTTACCCATTTCCCTGCAGAAGGGGTACCTCTTTTGCACGAGGCAATAGAAGGTTACAACTTCAATTGGAGTAAGATTTTATCCGATAACATAGCGAAGGAGGTCATGGAATATCATACTGCAAGATCCAAAGGCCAACCAGTATCCTTTTATATGTTTTCATACATCATGGATGCTATATGATTCACAAATCATTCCCTTTGATGAATTGGAGTTGGAATTTGAATTACCTGGAACCTATTCATGAATATCATTCTAAACTTTGGGAAGAAAACGCCAAGGGGTCATTCTATGAAATCTGTCATTTCATGGTGATACCACTACATCAGATAATGTATGATTGTGCACCTCCCTGCATTTCAGAGTTGGTCATAGGAAGCCTCAGGGCAGTTGCTGACTGGTTTATAGAGGAGAATTTCTCCTACATCATAGTTTTTGGATGTTCAATCCCTCCACATGCACTCCCAAAATTCCTCCCCAACATATTGGTGTGCAGGGAGGTAGCTCATCAAACAGTAACAGGTGGAATTGGGATAGAACTAAAGATGGCTCAAAAAATGTCTTGGCCAGTTTTTCCCATTCAGATTGGGAAATTCTCACTACTCAACTTGGGTCATTCCAAATTTGAAGCGACAATGCTGGTGGAGGTCAAGTTGGTAGACCTTGAACACAGGAAATACAACCCTTACCAGTTATTGGGAAATCACATGGCCCACTGTAATATGAAGGCTTATGAACATGAGTAGTCCCCTTTTGATGACATGTTCAAAGGGACTAGGACCTATGAGGAGGTGTTGGAGAGGGTACAAACACTGTCATCTGACTTGCAAGTTAGTTTTTAGACCTTCCAGAAGCATAGACAGAGTGGTTTGCCCAAAGTATTGCTAGGAGAAAAAATCACCCTTCCTCAGGAACAAGAGGATACTCATCCAAGCTTCGGACAAGAAGCACAGGATAAATTCAATCCCAAGGAAATTCCATAGGAGACTGAAAGGTGTTCACAAAATAAAGAGGCCTTACAAACATAAAATCTGGAGACGAAAATAGAGAGGAGGTCTGGGACACCTCCCGAGTCCAGTAAGTCCACTCCCCCTTCATCATCTGTTGTTGATGTCAATATACCTAAGGCCATAAGAGAAACAAGATATATAGATCTAGGAAGTCCCATAGCTTCCTTAACCCCTTTACATTCCTCCTTTGGACTCCCACAAATGGGAGCCATGTATCTTAGTGATCTCACCCCTATCTCTAGAGATGAGATCCCTCCTTCTGATTATTTTTTCAGCAAAAAGAGGAAGGTTGTTTTAAAATAAGAGATGTATATGAGAGGGGGGTATGGTGAATAATCATATGGTCTTGGTAGATGGCCATAATTTGAAAGAGGAGGATTTCGCTACACAGGTAGTAGGCTCCATGGGAGCCATGGCAACAACAAACCTTTTTACTGTGGAAAACATGAGAACAAGGATAAATAAGAGTAACCACATAATAGCTCAATTACAAGACCAATTAAAGAATGCTGAGAAAAACATTAGAGAAGAGGTGAATAAAATCTTGGAGTAGGCCAAATCTATTGAAAAGTAAGAAATTCAATCACTCAAATCAAGCCTGGATGAAATGAACTAGAGGATACAAGCAAGTCAGGTGTAGGTTACTCAACAAAAGGATCTTGTAAAGCAGTTGTAGGCTAAGTTAAATTTGACATAAGGTGAGGTTGTTGACTTAAAGGCTTTCCAGACCCTCTTGCTGGAAGAACATACAAAGATAGAAGCCAAGCAACAGAAATTAATCTCCAAAATAGAGATCCAGAATTACTTTCAAGAGGTAAGAAAATCCCTTGATAATATTATTTTACTGGAAAAGGAGGCTAAAGCAGCAAGGAATACCTTCCAGAAAGTAGTTGCATGTTCAGGAAACAAAGAGATGTCGACAAACCTAAAACTTTCTGTCACAAAACAGATAAGAGGAGACATCATGCTCAAGGTATGGGAAACAAACATATCTAAAAATAAGAAGATAGTCAAAGAAATCAAAGACGACTATGAGGGAATCTTTGATTCTTTGGATAAGAAAGCATTAGGTATTGAAATAAATGATTGCTCTGATCCACTGGGATAGATAAAAATTGTGAAACAACAGTTGAACTGCAAAGAGAGCTTGAAGGAGATTCAGGTGGAAATTTCAGAGATGAAGGAAATCGATGCCAACCTAATAGACATATGGCTGGTACCACCCAATTTAAAGTTGCAAGTGAGAAGGTTTGCCGATAAAGGTTTTGAAGACAAGTTTCCAAAGGTCCAAAGAAATTTTTATCTGTTTGAAACTAAGGAGCTCTCGACACCTCCTCGAAATTTTGTTTATTTTCTGGAGAAATGTATTGAATGTATAGCATCAAAGGAGGGAGAGACTTCAACTAAACAGTGAAGTATCGTTTGAAATCTTATACTATTGAAATGATAGACAAACAAAAGTTAATCATGCAACGGTTAAGGTTGTAGTTTTGTAACTATTTTTCTCCTAAAAAGTAGGAGATTGCTAACCATCAAGTATTGATGACCTTGTATAAATACAAGGAGAGAGGACTGAAAAAAGGGCTTTTTTCTTTCTCTAAAAGAGCATAGTGACGAAGTAATTTTCAAGAGAATCTGAATTAATACAAATGCATACTGAAGATTCCATATTTTGTCGAGTCTGAGTTATGTGTTCCCCTATGTTTTCATCTTTCTTTCATATATCTAATTGATGAATGCTTGGCTACAATTTAGTACAACCTCTACTATGGAATTTATTATTCTTGTTATTTAAATCATTTATAGTTTTTCCTCTGTATCGGTTATCAACAGATACAAGACCTATAAATGTTTAGATTTCAATATCATATGCTTCATTAATATTTTTCTTGTTTCATAGTCTTTTGTTACAACGTGAGATTCCTCTTCAATTGATGCCTCACCTTGTTAATAGCTTTATGTTTTTCCTCATATCATGCATGTTTCCTTTCCTTTAAATTTAACTCGGATACAAGAAATGGCCTTAAATTTAGTCATCCTATTAATTTGTGTTTTAAAATCATTCTCTTTACATTGTGAAATAGAGATAACGAAGCCTAGAAAGAAAACACAGAATTGTATCTTCTTTACCTTTATCCTTCATGACATTACCAATTTCAAGGCAGCCTAACATTGAACCCGGTCTTTCAGATCAAACCAATATCGCTCTAAATTTATTTAAAACTATCTTACAAACTGCAAATAACTGGGTTGAGTTAGAACGTTCATGGGCAACAATTGAGAGAGATATCAGCATTCAAGAAAATTTGGAATTTCGACAGAGACAGTTGAGAAACCAACTATAGTCCTCACCTTTTTATCATTTATTTTTTCTATCCTCAACTTCCTCTATATTTTCAGATGCCTTAACAATATACTTTAGATCCTTAAAGTATAAACTCAGGAACAACATATTTTTGGCATCGTTGTCAGGGAACGAAGAAACAAAGATTTTTCCCTGGGAAGAACGAAATTGACATTTTCCTTCTTTGATAGTGAACAAATTTTGAAAACCTTATATGGATACCTTTATATTTCACTTGGTGACTCCACATTGTTTAAACTGGCTCTTAACCAAAATAACACCAGGAAGAATCCAAACGACAAGAAGAAAAAATTCTAAAATAAAGAAGATACTTTCGACAGACTACCTCATCGACAAATAAAAATTATCAACCTAAATTTACAAAGTATGACTCTGAATATCAACACAATCAATCAAGTATTCCACCCCCTTATGGGGAATACTCCGCTGATAAAGTTACAACCCCTGAATCAAATTTGGTTATGCATGTTTTTAAGATCGAAGCTTTCTCAGTCGTTTCCCACACCAATAGAGAAAAAATATCTACCTCACTTCCTGTTTCGACCGACTCTCCCTCGCTTCTCGAGGTTCAATTTCCCACCTCTCAAAACTCAAACAATTATGCTATATATCTTGACTCAACTTCTATTGATTCTCCTATATTTTCACCCTGTGATTCTGAAGGAACCAATCCACATTCCCCAAGCTCCTTTTTCTTAAGTTTCCTCCCCATCGATAACCAATTTCTTAAAACCCTTCCTTATAACCCCCAAACTTTAACTGCTAAATCCACAATGGTTGTGGCAAGAGGTGCAGCTGAAGGTGATCCAGGAGGAGGAGGAGGCGACCAAGTACCGCCTCCTCGGATATTTGCAAAGGTTGCTGCAAGATATCCGCCTTTGGTTCTACCAGTCCCTTTCCATTATTTACCAGAAAATTACATGAAAAACCTACCCAAGTTCACGAGAGAGGGCGATTTAATGAAAACTAAACACATAAATTTTTTCAATCAATTCGCTGACATTCTTGGATTGGAACATGAAGATGTTTACTCCAGACTTTTGGTTCAAACATTTGAAGGGAAAGTAAGAACCTGGTTTAGAGGCCTAGCAGCTGGATCTGTATCATCATATGATGAACTTGAAAATGCTTTTATCAGATAGTGGGGTGAACAGAAAGACCATCTTTATTATCTAACCGAATTTGGGGCTTTTCGAAAGAAAAACTTTGAATCAGTTCTTGAGTTTACCCAATGATTCAATAAATTGTACAACAAGATCCCAACCGAGGTCAAACCCTCACAACCTGTAGTGAAAGTGACTTTCGTTGGAGCTTTTGACCCTGAATTCACCCTGTTATTAAGGGAGAGAAGATCAGTAGATCTCACCAAGATGCAAGATGATGCCTTGGAAATCGAATCTAACATGATGGCAATGGGGAATATGAAAACAAAATTTGAGACTGGAAACAAAGAAATCAGAAGATATAGGGAGCAAGGAGGACCCCCTGGATCAGGAAGATCTTCAGAAGCAAAAATGGATGATATGGCTAGAATCATCAAAGAACTGTCAAATGAAATATCGATAATGGAACTAGATCAAGCTAAGAATGAACATTACCCTAGAAAGGAGTTCAGGAAGAACCCTAATCCTAAAAACCACCAAAAACAAATTAAGAATGAAGATCAAAAAATCCAAACCCCTTTTAAAAGAGAAAACTTTATAGGAGGACAAGATGTGGAGGATTTCGAGGAGTTAGAAGAGGATATGAATAATCTTGGTGATGACTGCTTACAACCTTAAATAAAAAAAACAAGATTATGAAAAGTCTTTGAATACATAGTATAGGACTGAGAGTAACAATAACAACAAGGTTTCAGAAGATACGACCTATCAGGGAATAGTGGAGAGTATATTGGTCGAACTCCACTAGAAGTACAACCTAAGACCTAGAAACATGGTTTCCACAACCGCTCTAGTTAAAAAGATACTACCGAGGGTTGAAACTGACAAAGCAGTTTCAAAAATCACTGAAAAAAAAGACTGAAGGGACTAAGACTGCTATCATACAGTCTATTAAAACAAATATAGTGGAAACACCACCCTTAAGCACGCAGAAACTAGACACCCTTATTACCGAAACAAAGGCCCCTCAACCAAGGAAGGATAAAAAGAAAGGGCTGGAGACTCAAACCATGGAAATCGATAAAACCATTGGAAGTTTTAATCTAGAGAATGAAATCAATAAGATAAAAATCCCTATTCCCCTCGTTGAATTGGCCAAAAACCCGATATACCGAAAACAAATTGCAAAAATGATTAGTTTTTTGAAAAATGAAAGTCAGGCCGATGTTATTGACTTAGAGTATGATAAGCCTAACATAATTTTTGGCCCACACTTTGAAGGTGCTAGAGACACTGTTGCCCCTTTCTACATCACTCTGACTATTTTCGACCATCTGCTCCATAACTGCATGTTAGATTATGGGGCCTCTCACAATGTGATGCCTAAAGAAATCATGGACAGACTCGGCCTTGAAATCACCAGGCCTTATGGAGATTTATATTCTTTTGATTCGAGGAAATTCAAGTGTATAGGAATGATAAAGGACTTAGTTGTAAACCTTGCACAGGTACCTGCGAAAAGCGTTTTAGTGGATGTGGTTGTCGTGGATATATCCCCAAAATATGGCATGCTCTTGTCCTGGTCCTGGGGTGATAAACTTGGAGGTTCCCTTCAACTTGATATGACATATGCAACAATTCCAGTTTTTGGAGGACAGTTCATGTGATTGTACAGGGAAACCAGGTTAGCATTTACGGTTAGTGACCCTCTCAGCCCAAATAATTATCCTCTATATATTGTTGATCAGGATTTGGGTAATTGTATATTATCTATAGATGATGATGTTGATGCGTGTATAGAAGAAAGTTGTATAGGAAATAAAAAAAAAAAAGAACAAATAGAGAAGGATGTATATAGCACTGGTGTTTGGAAAATGATTTTTGATGGTGCCTCATCTTATCTTGGAGCTGGGGCTAGAGAAATGTTTGTGGCACCTCATAACCAATTTGTTATCCCTTTCTCTTATAGGCTACAGTGGAACATTGACCACACTAATAACGTATGTGTGTACAAATCTCTAGTGTTAGGGTTAGAGGCCGCTAAGAAAATGAAAATTAAAATCTTGGAAGTTTTTGGTGATGCAGAGTTGATCGTGAAACAGGTTAATCATTAGTACCAAGCCAAACATCCTAGGTTAAGGTCATATCGAAATTTTGTTTGGGACCTAATTGAATTTTTTTTCTCCACTGTTAATATTCACTTAATCTCGAGAGCATAAAATCAACAGGCAGATGCTTTAGCCAAAGATGCTTCGACTTTCTCACCTCCCACTGCTTTCAAACTAAAGTATCATATACAAATGAGACATAGGCCTTCCATACCCAATAACATACATCATTGGCAAGTCTTTGAGGATGATGAACAACTCCGATTTTTTTTAGAAATAGTAAACAAGTTTGCCGAAACGCATGCTGACCAAGAGAACCAAAATGATCCTATTTGGATCATGCAGGAAGGGGAAGACCCCCAAGAGTTCCAGGATAAAATCGCTAATCATTGTATGCTTGTTTTAAAAAATAATCAGATACCCAAGGGATTGATTCCCTTAGAAAGGCTCTTTAATCATGATGACATCCCTTTGAAGACTACCTTACAACCTCAGCTGGAAGAGGTCGAAGATTACAATATAGGTACCGAAGAGAATCCTAGATTAGTTAAAGTATCCAGGTACCTGTCTCCCGAAATCAAAAGTAAATATGTTGAGTTGCTTAAGAAATACAAAGATGTTTTCACTAGTACATATTGTAAAAATTCCGACGTTTTATTTGCTGTGTTATGGACAAAATTGTCTATATTGTCGCAAAATAGAGGAAATTTATAAAAAAAAAAATTCATGTTGCCTGATAACATCGGTCTTGCCACGTTGACGTCTCTCTTGCCACGTTAACGTCGGTATTTCCATGTTAACGTTGCTCTTGCCACGTTTTCCACTAGAACGTCTCTCTTGCCATGTTTGTGAAGATGTATGTTGCAATTGCGACGTTTTGGACACGTTTTCCACTGGAACATCTCTCTTGCCACGTTTGTGAAGATATATGTCACAATTGTGACGGTTTGGAAACTAGGTTTTCCCCTCCAACGGTCACCTTAGTATGTTCACCAAGTCAAAATACCAATGGTCACTTAGGACTTTTTTACGTCGGAATTGCGACGTTACAAAATCTATAAATATGTTGCATTTGACGGATGTTGCGACAAGTTTGCTATAATAACGACGCTTCAAAAAGGGTTGGGACAACTTCCAAAACCTCCTCAATTACAACTTGACCTCCTTCATGCTTCATCACCATTTATATGAAGTGATACTTATTATTAGTGCTAGGTATATAATCAACGCCATAATTTTTAGAAGAGTTCAAACTACTAGAATAAAAAACAATGATCTCATCTTTCCTTGTTTTATGAAAAGAAAGTCTCTTTCGGAAAGAGGTCTCCTTCTCATTAGTGATAGGAACCTTCTACTCAGTGCGTTTGATTTCTAATCTTTGTTCATATCCACGGTCCCTTTCATGCATTTCTTCTTTTTTGTCCTTTCCTATCTACTTCTTGTTTTTGGCAAATTCTTCTTATCACTTCCTTTAATTTGGATCCTATCAATGAAGGTTGCCTCCTTTATTTTGGGATGTGATAAATGGGGTTCCTCCTTATGTCTAAAAACCATATGGATCTCCTTGTCTAGATTTAAGCCTTCAATATTTTGAACATGTTCCTTCTTTTCCTTGCCCTAGCAAGATCCTATATAACTTTATGAACAATAACTTGGGAGAATGTCTCTACAATGGGGTCTTTGTAT
>ML802064.1:187489-198837 GCA_009831015.1 Picea engelmannii
AGGAAGAAGATGTTATGATTATGACTTGTTCTCAGGTACTAGCTGGGCAGAATGTTGAAGGTGAATCAAAGCTTGAAGAACAAGATGAAGCGTAGCTTCAAGAAGAAGATATTTGTCTATTCATCAACAACGAACAACAATCTCTCAATGATGCAGATTGCTCAAAATATGTATCAAAATTGTTGAGTGAATGTGTGCCTCCTGTTCTGCATCATTTGGCTGAATTCAAAGACCATCCTTATGAAGAAATTGTTGTCATAAATGATGATGAAGCTTTGAACTTAAATGAAATGGAGATGCAATCTCCCACTTGTCTTGAGAGTGAAAGGTGAGATAGCATGGATGTTGAAGTGAGTGAAGCTAAAGTGTGCACTAAAGGTTGCAAATAAGTTCTGTCTTTTCGTTGTCGTAAATTTAATTTTGAAGAAAATGTTAATGAAGCAAGAAGAAATTTCCATGTATGATGTCACTAGCTGACACCTATATGACTTACTCCTCCTTTGGGCTTGGAATGACTATAATTAGGTCTTGATATTGATATTGTATTTTTTTTTTAAATACCTACACAAAGGAGGCAATTGTGACGTCTTTCACTCTCTTCCCGTCGCTATTGCCACGTCCAAGACATCTCTCTTTCCACCTCCAAGATTGTCACTCCCATAGCAACCACGTCGGAGCTAGTAACTCTTGGCCGTCGTTTTTTCCACTTGATGGACGTCGTTCTTTCCACGTCCAAGAGTGTCGCTCCCATAGAAACCACGTCGGAGATAATACCTCGTCCCATCGGTCTTGCCACCTCTAAAACGTCTCTCTTGCCACCTTTGAAACGTCTCTCTTGCCACGTCTAAAACGTCTCACTTGCCACTTTTGCAATGTCTCACTTGCCACGTTTTCAACGTCTCACTTGCCACGTTTGACACATTGGTCTTGCCATGTTTTGAACGTCGGTCTTGCCACGTTTTCAACGTCTCACTTGCCACGTTTAAAACGTCGGTCTTGCCACGTTTGAAACGTCGGTCTTACGACGTCAATATGGGGCTGGGCAATCCAATTTATGATGACACGTGGTGTCATATAACGTCGCAATACAGATGAAAACGTGGTCGTCGAAAAAACGACGTCATGTGAAACGACGTTTGAGGGGGTCCAAGGTTTGTCGGTCTTTCGACAATAGAAAGTGGCAATTGTGTCGAACGCGCCGTCAGAATTTGACCCAAATGCAGTAGTGTTTTTCCTGGTCTTATGACGAGTTGAGAACTTATGATACGACTACTATGGAACATAAAATTCCACTAAAACCAGGCGTCAAACATTTTAGGTAGAAACTAAGGCAGATTAACCCAATCTTATTACCAGTGATAGAAAAAGAAGTCAAAAAAATCCTAGATGCTAAAATCATAGTCCCACTGAGATACTCTGGGTGGGTAGCTAATTTAGTCCCAGTGAAAAAGAAAAACGGTGAGATCAAGCTATGTGTCGCTTTCAGAAACCTGAATCGATCATCACTCAAAGACAATTACCCATTACCTAAGATGGATCATGTTTTAGAAAAAGTAGTTGGAGCTAACATAATGTCTATGATTGATGGTTTTTCAGGTTACAATCAGATCGTGGTGCATCAAGATGATAAAGAAAAAACTACTTTCACTACCCCTTGGGGTACTTTTATGTATGATAAAATGCCTTTTGGTTTAATGAATGCAGGGGAAACTTTTCAGTGAGCCATGGATATCTCTTTTGTGGGTGAAAGAGATAAGTTAATTTTTATCTATCTTGATGACCTAACTGTGTTCTCTAAATCTGATGCAGAACATCTAATTCACCTTAAACAAACCTTTGAGAAATGCCAAAAATTTGGTTTGTCACTCAATCCCAAGAAATCTCATTTCATAATGCAGGAAGGTAAACTCTTGGACCATATCGTGTCTAAAGATGGAATCAAAATTGATCCAAAAAGGGTTGAGGCAATAGATACTACAAATTTTCCTAGAAATGTAAAGCAATTTTTTTTTTTAGGAAAAAAAAAATTCTTGAGGAGATTCATCCCTAACTTTGTTGAAATCGTAAAATTGATGACAGATATGCTAAAAAAGGACAGTGAGGTGAGATGGACTAGCGAAGCCAAAGCGTCATTTCAACGCATCAAGAAAGTAATAAGTGAAGCATCGGTTTTGGCAAGCCCAAATTACACAAAAGAGTTTTTGATTTTTTCTTTTTCTTTAGAACATACGATTGCAGCTGTATTGTTACAAAAAAATGAGGAAAGTTTCGAGCGGCCTATTGCATTTTTTAGAAAAAGTCTCAGAGATGCTGAGTTGAAATATGATATATTAGAGAAACATGCATATGCAATGGTGAAAGCTTTCAAGGCTTTCAAAACTTACATGTTGCACTCAAAGATCATTGATTATGTACCCTCTAGCTCTGTTAAAGATATCCTAGTGCAACCAGACAACGATGGAAGAAGAGGCAGGTGGTTAGCTAAGATCCAGGAGTTTGACCTAGAAGTCAAACCAATTAAAATTATCAAATGTCAAGGTTTGGCCAAATTACTTGCCGAATCAAATTTAAAAGCACTTGGGATAAATCAACTGCAAGAGAATGAGGAATTTATGGAAATAGACGAGATTGATGTCATTTCACCTACAACCGAAATTCAAGACAAGTTTTCTACTTCAGCCTAGTATTGCGACACCATCCATTACCTACTTACACTTCAATGTCCTAGTGAGTTAACCCCATCTAAATCTAGGACGCTAAAGTTACATGCTGTAAAATACTGTATAGATGCTAAATTGTATTGGAAAGACCCCTTGGGTTTCCTACTGAGGTGTTTAGTCAAAATTGAAACAGAAGGGGTTATGGATGAATTCCATGTCAGAGTGTGTGGAGGGCATCATGCGTGTCGAGCAACAACTTATAAAATCTTAAGAGTTGGCTATTACTAGCCCAAATTGTGTAAAGAGGTGAACACTAAAGTCCGAAATTGTGTCCATTATCAGTTGTTCACAGGCAAGAAGAAGGTTCTAGCTTTTCCCCTTATTCCAGTTAAAACTGAAGCCCTGTTTCAGCAATGGGGACTTGATTACATTGGAGAAATTCATCCACACTCCAGCGCGCAAAACAAATGGATCATAACTGCTACTGATTATTTCACTAATGGGTGGAAACTATCCCCACAAGAAATGCAATTGATTCAGTAGTAATTAGTTTTTTGGAAGACAATATTTTATCCAGGTTTGGTTTTCCTCGAAAGATATTCACTGATAATGCGCAAGAATTTAAGTGAATGGCCATGATATTTTTTTGCCAAAAATATAACATCGTACTAGGACACTCCACAACTTACTATCTACAAGGTAAAGGTCTAGCTGAATCATCTAACAAAAGCCTGATTACCATGATAAAAAAGGTTTTGACTAAAAACAAGAAAGCGTGGCATATCCATTTAAAATATGCTCTATGGGCCAACAGAATAAGTACAAAAAGATCAATTGAGATTTCCCCTTTCTAGATGATATATGGCATTGATGTCATTTTACCAATAAACCTTACTCTGCCAGTAATGAAACTTTGGCAAGATTCAAATGAAGAACCCAACGACGTTACCAGAAGGATAAACTAGTTGGTCAAAGTTCAACAAAATCGGGTCGAAGTAAATGAAAGGTTGCAAAGATATCAGGATAAAATGAAGGCCTTATTCGATCAGAAACCTAAAGATAGAGAATTCCTCCTGGAGACTTGGTCCTAAAATGGGAAGCCAGGAAAGAAGACGCTGGAAAACATGGAAAATTTGATCCGATCTGGTCTAGCCCATACAGGATTTCAGCCTTTGAAGGAAAAAATGCTTGGTTATTAGAAAACCTGGATGGAGACATTCTTAATGCCCCTGTAAATGGGCGGCATCTTAAACACTTCATGCAATAATGTGTTTCTAAATTCTTATGGTACATACCAGTTTGTTTTCATGCTTTTTGTATAGATTCCAATATATATATATATATATATATATATATATAATAAATAAATAAAAGTTTCTTTCTTGACATTTCCTAATGATTATAATGCTATGTTATTCGCAGGGAAAGTTTCTCACGAAATAGTGGACTTGAGATACTGAAAGGTGACATGCGCAAGTATTCCTATCAAGTATCTCACAATGAAAAAGGTAATGAACGAGTAATCTTTGGGCTGGCAATATAGGAGCTAATAAAAGTATGAAATCCCATTTTAAAAATTCGAGATAAAAGTACTAAGAAATACGAATGAATAAATCATCGATTCATTTTTGTTAAAAAAAAAAAAAAACAAAGAAATTATTGAAGTAATAAAAAAAGGGACTTAAGAAAAAGTTATAAAAGCTAATTAAGAAAGTCTCTAAGAACAGTCATATGTACAACAGTTTTTCTAAAACCCCCTTACCCTCCCCTTGACCAAAATAAATCCTTTTCCCACCTGACCATGGATTTCTAATCATAAAGTTTCCTGAGAACAGAGGGGTCTCGCTTTGGTCGTGAAAACTCTCAAACAAACTTTCAAAAAAAGAGAGTAGGTTGTGTTTTTATTTCTTTGAATTTAGTTGGATTAGAAACATGTCTAGGTTAATCCTAACCTTATTATTTATCCTAACAGGAATGACTGATCGATTTTTCTCAAGGAAGTTCCCTAGACTAGATGTCAAAAGGTTTCCCTTAAGAAGTTCTCTGAAGCCCATGATTTTTGAAGGCAGGTGAGAAGATTAACCCAAATCTATTTAAACGAGTTGACATACTTTGGTTCTTTTTCAAACAGATATCTTCCCAAGTGTATTGTATACTCATTGATTTCCCCCACTTAAAAAAAAAAAAAAAAATGAATACAGACAGATGGTGAAAGTAAATTCAATATTGATTTCCCCCATCTAGTTCAAAGAGATGAAGAAAAAAAATTTCATTATATTGGTTGCCCTCATCTCAACATTTAAATGCTTGGAAACAATGAAGTGGTGAAAGGAAATTCAATGTGGGAAGTCGGATAAATTCACTGGGGTACTGAGCAGGCTCACTAGCAGTGAAGAAATATCCTCATATCTAATAAAAGTTGTTATACATGAGTTACAAGATGCTCTGGTAATTTCTCTTCTTTTGGGCTAGGTTTTCATCATAGGTTTCTGGGATCTCCTTATCAAACACAGCGTAAATACTTACCTTGATGCAAATGAAATCACGTGAAACTTGATAGGATGGTTGATTTGGTTTTGATTATCTTACACAGATTTGAGGTCAGTTTCAGGAGAAGAAATCTATTGAAAACTCGGCTCGAGATAGTCAGAATTTTTGCTTTTGAAGAGTTTTTCAAGGTTAGCGTTGAGACCCTAATCTTGTTCGATTTTTCTCCTAATTTTTTTCACAGAGCTGAATCATTGACTCCATTACCCAATGAAGGCACTTGGTCTACATGTTCTTCTCATCCCACAAGGAGACGAGATCCTGTCAGATTCTTCTGTTCTTTTTCGGGTTTCGAGATTTGTTTTTTCTGAAGGTATGATCTTCAACCATCCCAATTTCCCGGTGCCGAAATATTGAAACCGTTTAACATATTAAAAAATATAAAAAAGTGGGGGGGGGAGAAATAAATGTTACATTTTTCGTTGCTTTCCACAAAGTACTCTTTAATTCGTAATTAATTAAACTCCTAAATGCAATCATCTTTCCCTTAATCTTTTGCGATTTAGGTTTCTTTCTACTAAATCATTTTCGAACTCTCAACCTTCGAACTCCCGATCCTCGATTTTCCGAAAAGTAAAAAAATTAATTAATCATTAACCTTGATTAATTAAATAATTAATATGAATGATTAGTGCCTCACTAATCCCATCGTAATTTTGCAATCCGGGGTTTTCTTATGACATATCTCCTGACAACAGGATCCCCGAAGTTTCGAAATGCAAAATCGCGTTTTCTTTAAACTAAGTCTAAGATTAAGGTTAAGTTGTTTTCAAAACAGGATTAGTGACAACTAAGCTGCTTTTCACATTTCGAGAATTGAGGAAGGCAACGATTTTCGAAACTCCAGTTTTGAAATCATCGATATACGACAGTATTAATAATAGATAAATGGAGATATTTTTTGACGCGAAAGTGTATCTCCAGGCATATCTTTCCATTAAAGCATTAATTTTTCATCGCCTGTGTCTGTAAGCTCGTTATAAAACAAATTTAGGGTTAATAAAGTTCCTGTGTTTCAAACTTCAATCTTATCCTTTACATCTGTAGCAAGTCGCATTCATCCAGTTTTATACATACTTCTTCTGTAAACAAGTTTCTGGTCCAGTGCAAACATTATGGCACCTAAGAAGGCACCCAAGAAAAGCGAAGAAGTTGCAGAAAGCTTGAGTCCAGATGGAGACGTTGTATCTGATACAATATCACATGCCATTGATTCCATCAAATCCTGGAGGCAAATTTTCAAAACTCTGGATTATGAAATTAAGAATTTCCCTCTTGATACCGACAAAAAACTTCGAGACATAGTGGAGTGACTTATAACGACATGATCAATTGGGCCTTAGAGCGAACTGACGTGCATACAAGAAGCATTATGGACAACCGAGGGGTTGTCATTGGATTTTTCAGACCCGAGCATATACAAGTAATGTATAAGCTGTCTCCCAGTCCCAAGTATATTTATAATAAATATTTTGAGAGTGATTTTCAAAGGAAATAATATTTTGAGTCAGACCAAACGTATCCTGGCATAATCAAAGACTGGTGGAAACACGTATCCAAATTTAGGGCTGACATGCATGGTATTTATGCCACAAACTCATTAAATGAGTATATGGTCTATGTGGTGATGATGTTATGTAGACTTTTATGAAATAAAAGTCCTACCCATTTCCCTGCAGAATGGGTACCTCTTTTACATGAGGCAGCATAAGGTTACAGCTTCAATTAGAATAAGCTTTTATCCGATAACATAGTGAAGGAGGTCATGGAATATCAGATTGCTAGATCCAAAGGCCGACCAATAGCCTTTTATATTTCTTCATACATCATGGATGTTATATGCTTCACAATTCCTTTCCCTTTGATGAATTGGAGTTGGAATCTAACTTACTCAGAACCTATTCATGAATATCATTCTAAACTTTGGGAAGAAAATGCCAAGGGCTCATTCTATGAAATATGTCATTTTTTGGTGATACCACTACATCAGATATTGTACGACTGTGCACCTCCCCACATTTTAGAGTTGGTCATAGGAAGCCTCGGGGTAGTTGCTGACTGGTTTATAGAGGAGAATTTATCCTACAACAGAGTTTTCGGATGTTCAATCCCTCCACATGCACTCCCGAAATCCCTCCTTGACAGACTGGTGTGCAGGAAGGTAGCTCATCAAATAGTAATAGGTGGAATTGGGATAGAACTAAAGATGGCTCAAAAGAATTCTTGGTTGGTTTTTCCCATTCAAATTGGGAAATTCTCACTACTCAACTTGGGTCATTCCAAATTTGAAGTGGCAACAATGGTGGAGGTCAAGTTGGTAGACCTCGAACACAAGAAATACGACCCTTACCAGTTAGTGGGAAATCACATGGCCCGCTGTAATATGAAGGCTTATGAACATGGGGAGTCCCCTTGTGATAACATGTTCAAAGGGACTAGGACCTATCAGGAGGTGTTGGAGAGGATACAGACACTGTCATTCGACTTGCAATCTAGTTTTCAGACCTTCCAGAAGCATAGATGGAGTGGTATGCCCAAAGTACTGCTAGGAGAAGCAATCACCTTTCCTTAGGAACAAGAGGATACTCCTCCAAGATTTGGACAAGAATCATAGGTTAAATTCAATCCCGAGGAAATTCCACAGGAGACTAAAAGGTATTCGCAAAATGAAGAGGCCTTACAGATAGAAAATCTAGAGACGGAAATAGAGAGGAGGTCTGGGACACCTCCCGAGTCTAGTAAGTCCACTCCCCCTTCATCATATGTTTTTGATGTCAATATACCTAAGTCCATAAGAGAAAAAATATCTACAGAGATAGGAAGTCCCATAGCTTCCTTAACCCCTTTACAGTCCACCTTTGGACTCCCACAAATGGGAGCCATGTATGTTAGTGATCTCACCCCTATCTCTAGAGATGAGATCCCTCATTCTGATTACTTTTTTAGAAAAAGGAGGAAGGTTGTTATAAAACAAGAGATGTATATGAGAGAGGGGTGTATGGTGAAGAAGCATAGGGTCTTGGTAGATGGCCAATATTTGAAAGAGGAGTATTTTGCTACAGAGGTAGCAGGGTCAATGGGATCCATGGCAACAACAAAACTTTTTACTGTGGAAAACATGAGAACAAGGATAAAGAAGAGTAACCACATAATAGCTCAATTGCAAGACCAGTTAAAGAATGATGAGAAAAACATTAGAGAAGAGGTGAATAAAAGCTTGGAGTAGGCCAGAGTTGTTGAAAGGCAAGAAATTCAATCACTCAAATCAAGCCTGGATGAAATGAAGCAGAGGATACAAGCAATTTAGGTGCAAGTTACTCAGCAAAAGGAGCTTGTAAAGCAGCTGTAGGCTAAGTTAAATTTGACAGAAGGACAGGTTGTAGACTTAAAGGCTTTCCATACCCTCTCTTTGGAAGCACATACAAAGATAGAAGTCCAGCAGCAAAAATTAATCTCCAAAATAGAGATTATCCAAAATTACTTTCAAGAGGTAAGAAAATCCCTTGATAATATTATTTTACTGGAAAAGGAGGCTAAAGAAGCAAGGAATACCTTCCAGAAATAAGTTGCATGTTCTGGAAACAGAGAGATATCGACAAACCTAAAGCTTTCTGTCACATAACAGATAAGAGGAGACATCATGCTCAAGGTATGGGAAACAAACATATCCGAAAACAAGAATATAGTCAAAGAAATCAAAGACGACTGTGAGGGAATCTTTGATTCTTTGGATAAGCAAGCGTTAGGTATTGAAAGAAATGATTTATCTAAGCCATTGGGACAGATAAACATTGTGAAACAACAATTGAACTGCAAAGAGAGATTGAAGGAGATTCAGGTGGAAATTTCATAGATGAAGGAAATCGATGCCAACCTAATAGACAGATGGTCGGTACAACCCAATTTAAAGTTGCAAGTGATCAGGTTTGCCAATAAAGGTTTTGAAGACCAGTTTCCAAAGGTCCAAAGAATTTTTTATCTATTTGAAACTAAGGAGCTCCCGACACCTCCTAGAAATTTTGTTTATTTTCTAGAGAAATGTATTGAATGTATAACAACAAAGGAGGGAGAGACTTCAACTAAACAATGAAGTATCGTTTTAAATATTATACTATTGAAATGATAGACAAACAAAATTTACTCGTGCAATGGTTAAGGTTGCAGTTTTGTAACTATTTTTCTCCTAAAAAGTAGGAGATTGCTAACCATCAAGTATTGATGACCTTGTATAAATACAAGGAGAGAGGACTGAAAAAAGGGATTTTTTCTTTCTCTAAAAAAGTATTGTGACGGAGTAATTTTCAAGAGACTTTGAATTAATACAAATGCAGATTGAATATTCTAGATTTGGTCAAGTCTGAGTTATGTGTTCCCTTGTGTTTTCATCTTTCTTTCATATATCTAATTAATGAATGCTTGGATACAATTTAGTACAACCTCTACTATGGAAATTATTATTCTTGTTATTTAAATCATTTACATTTTTTCCTCTGTATCGGTTATCAGCAGATACAAGACCTGCAAATGTTTAGATTTCAATATCATATGCTTCATTAATATTTTTCTTATTTCATAGTCTTCTGTTACAACATGAGATTCCTCTTCAATTGATGCCACAACTTGTTAATAGATTTATGTTTTTCCTCATATCATGCATGTTTCCTTTCCTTTAAATTTAACTCAGATACAAGAAACGTCCTTAAATTTAGTCATCCTATTAATTTGTGTTTTAAAATCATTCTCTTTACATTGTGAAATAGAGATAATGAAGTCTAAAAAGAAAACACATAATTGTATCTTCTTTACCTTTATCCTTCATGACAGTACCAGTTTCAAGGAAGCCTAACATTGAACCCGGTCTTTCAGATCAAACCAGCATCGCTCTAAATTTATTTAACACTATATTACAAACAACAAATAATGATCCAGATGGATATCGGTGGCCACCCACCTTCTCCAACTGGCTCAAAACAGTTTTCTGACATTTTTGGCAATTTACTATTTTTAGCAGTTTTTCGGGTCCTGAACTTCTGGAGCCGTTTTCAGGTCCTGAACTTCTGGAGCCGTTTTCGGGCCCTAAACGATGTTTTTTGGGGTATGTTGCAGTTGCAAAATTCCATCATGGAATTTTGTCAAAAATGTTGTAGTCCTCGGATAGATCTTTCCAACGAGCTATTATATGACTAAAACGGAGATCATATGCAAAAGTTACGACCCTAGGAAGTTGATGTACTCACTTACCCAAACGGGGCCCACATGACTTTTGGCACTTCATCTCCTAGGGTTAGGTTTTTGGATGTCTAGGAATTTTGGCATTCCTCCTTATTGTAAAAAGGCCTTCAGAGCCTCATTGTAATCTTCTTCTTGCGAATGCACGCTGCCGACACATCTCTTCTCAGAGATAAGTCGCCACCATTCCAGCAAGCTTGTTTCCGCTACATTTTACAGTTTCAACTTATTTCGTTATTTAATAGAAAACCAATTTTACTGTATCTCTGTTATTTTTGTGTTAAGCACCTGTCAGTAATCGGTATTCATTTCGTTCTGCTCATAAAATCTGGATCAGTGGTATCAGAGCGGTCTGCTCCTTGTCGTCTTAGTGCATGTCCCCAACGAGGTCGGAGTACAAAGAATTGGGCCTCGAGATTGTTTCTCTTGAGGACAGAAGCTCTCGCATGCCCAAGCGACCTCCCATGGCAGGGGAAAATAAATATGACGGGACAGGAGATCCTTTCAAACTGTTGATTGAGGAATCCCTCACGCAACAGAGGAACGAGATGATGGACAGTTTCGCGCAAATCCTTCGGCGACTACCAACAGGCGAAGCATCTTCTTCAAACGGAGGCGCCACCCCCTTCAAGGTACAAATAAACTTTGATATTCCTATATTTGAAGGTCAGATAGACGCAGATGCTGTAGACAAGTGGTTGAATCTACTAGAAGGGTATTTTTCTGTTCATAAATTTTCGAATAGAGAAAAGATTACTTTTGCGCTCTGCAAAGCCGTTCCCCATGTCAAAGATTGGTGGGAAACTTTCTGTGAGCAAAAGGAAACAGAGGAAACCTCATTATTTTCAGTCACGGCCACCTGGGAATCCTTCAGGGATGCTATTAAGGAACAATACTACCCTGTCGGAAGTT
>ML802064.1:202666-217473 GCA_009831015.1 Picea engelmannii
TATGACTAAAACGGAGATCGTATGCAAAAGTTACGACCCTGGGAAGTTGATGTACTCACTTACCCAAACGGGGCCCACATGACTTTTGGCGCTTCATCTCCTAGGGTTAGGTTTTTGGATGTCTAGGACTTTTGGCATTCCTCCTTATTGTAAAAAGGCCTTCAGAGCCTCATTGTAATATTCTTCTTGCGAATGCGCGCTGCCGACACATCTCTTCTCAGAGATAAGCCGCCACCATTCCAGCAAGCTTGTTTCCGCTGCATTTTACAGTTTCAACTTATTTCGTTATTTAATAGAAAACCAGTTTTACTGTATCTCTGTTATTTTTGTGTTAAGCACCTATCAGTAATCGGTATTCATTTCGTTCTGCTCATAAAATCCGGATCAAATAACCAGGTTGAGTTAGAACGTTCATGGGCAGCAATTGAGAGATATATTAGCATTCAGGAAAACTGGGAATTTCGATAGAGACAGTTGAGAAACCAACTATAGTCCTCACCTTTTTATCATTGATTTTTTCTATCTTTTAAGATGCCTTGACAATATACTTTAGAGCCTTAAAGTATAAACTCAGGAACAACATATTTTTGGCACCATTGACGGGGAACAGAGAAACGAAGCTTTTTCCCTAGGAAGAATGACATTGACATTTTCCTTCTTTGATAGTGAAAAAAGTTTGAAAACCTTCTAAGGCTACCTTTATCTTTCACTTGGCGAATCCACATTGTTTAAATTGGCTCTTAACCAAAATAACACCAGGAAGAATCCAAACGACAAGCAGATTTTGACTTTTTCTGACCCAGAAAAAATTCTAAAATCAAGAAGATACTTTCGACAGACTGCCTCATCGACAAATAAAAATTATCAAACTAAATTTACACAGTCTGACTCTAAATATCAACACAGTCAATCAAGTATTCCACCCCCTTATGGGGAATACTCCGTTGATAAAGTTACAACCCCTGAATCAGATTTGGTTCTGCATGTTTTTAAGACCAAAGATTTCTCATTCATTTCCCACATCAATAGAGAACAAAGATATACCTCACTTCCTGTTGCGACTGACTCTCCCTCACTTCTCGAGGTTCGATTTCCCACCTCTCAAAACTCAAACAATTATCCTATATATCTCAACTCAACTTTTGTTAATTCTCCTATATTTTCACCCTGTGATTTTGAAGGAACCAGTCCACATTCCCCAAGCTACTTTTTCTAAAGTTTCCTCCCCATCGATAACCAATTTCTTAAAACCCTTCCTTATAACCCCCAAACTTTAACCGCTAAATCTACAATGGTCATGGCTGGAGGAGGTGGGTTAGGAGGTGATGTTGCAGGTGGTTCAGGAGGAGGAGAAGGCGTCCAAGTACCACCTCCTTGGATATTTGAAAAGGTTGTTGCAAGATATGCCCCTCTGGTTCTACCAGTCCCTCTCCACGATTTACCAGAAAATTACATGAAAAAACTACCCAAGTTCACAGGAGAGGGCAATTTAACGACAACTAAACACATAAATTTTTTCGATCAATTCACTGACATTCTTGGATTGGAATATGAAGATGTTTACTCCATACTTTTGGTTGAAACGTTTGAAGGGAATGTAAGAACCTAGTTTCGAGGCCTAGTAGCTAGATCGATACTGTCATACGATGAACTTGAAAACATTTTTATCAGACTGTGGGGTGAACGAAAAGACCATCTTTATTATCTAACCGAATTTGGGGCTCTTCGAAAGAAAAAATTCGAATCAGTTCTTGAGTTTACCCAACGATTCAATAAATTGTACAATAATATCCCAACCGAGGCCAAACCCTCACAACCTGCAGTGAAAGTGACTTTTGTTGGAGCTTTTGACCCCGACTTCGCCCTATTATTAAAGGAGAGAAGATCAGTAGATCTCACCAAGATGCAAGATGATGCCTTGAAAATCAAATCTAACATGATGGCATTAGGGAAGCTGAAAACCAAATTTGAGACTGGAAACAAAGAAATCATGAGATACAGGGAGCAAGGAGGACCCTCTGGATCAGGAAGATCTTCAAAAGACAAAATGGATGATATGGCTAGAATCATCAAAGAACTGTCAAATAAAATATTGAGAATGGAACCAAATCAAGCTAAGAATGAACATTACCCTAGAAAGGAGTTCAGGAAGAACCCTAATCCTCAAAACCACCAAAAACAAATTAAGAATGAAGATCAAAAAATCCAAACCCCTTTTAAAAGAGAAAACTTTATAGGAGGACAAGACGTGCAGGATTTCGAGGAGTTAGAAAAGGATATGAACAATCTTGGCGATGACTGTTTACAACCCTATATAACAAAACAAGATTACGAAAAGTCTTTGAATACAGAGTATAGGACTGAGAGTAACAATAACAACAGGGTTTCGGAAGATACGACCTATCAGGGAATAGCAGACGATATAGTGGCCGAACTCCACCAAAAGCACAACCTAAGACCTAGAAACAGGGTTTCCACAACCGCTCTAGTTAAAAAGATACTACCAAGGGTTGAAACTAACGAAGCAGTTTCAAAAATCATTGAAAAACAGACCGAAGGGACTAAGACCACTAACATACAGTCTATTAAAACAAAGATAGCGGAAAATCCACCATTAAGCATGCAGAAACTAGACACCCTTGTTACTGAAACAAAGGCCCCTCAATCAAGGAAGGCTGAAAAGAAAGGGTTGGAGACTCAAACCACGGAAATCAATGAAACCATTGGAAGTTTTAATATAGAGAATGAAATCAATAAGATCAAAATCCATATTCCCCTCGTCGAACTGGCCAAAAACCCAATATACCGAAAACAAATTGAAAAAATGATTATTTTTTCGGAAAATGAAACTCAGGCCAATGTTATTAACTTAGAAGATGATAAGCCTAACATAATTTTCAGCCCACACTTCAAAGGTGCCAGAGACACTGTTGCCTCTTTCTACATCACTTTGACTATTTTCGACCATCTCCTCCATAACTGCATGTTAGATTATGGGGCCTCTCACAATGTGATGCCTAAAGAAATCATGGACAAACTCGGCCTTGAAATCACCAGGCCTTATGGAGATTTATATTTTTTTGATTCGAGGAAATTCAAGTGTATAGGCATGGTAAAGGACTTAGTTGTAAACCTTGCATAGGTACCTGCGAAAAGCGTTTTAATGGATGTGGTTGTCGCATATATACCCCAAAAATATGGCATGCTCTTTTCCCGGTCCTGGGGTGCTAAACTTGGAGGTTCCCTTCAACTTGATATGACGTACACAACAATTCCAGTTTTCGGAGGACAGTTCACGCGATTTTACAGGGAAACCAGGTTAACATTTACGGTTAGTGACCCTCTCAGCCCAAATAATTATCTTGTATATATTGTTGATCAGGATTTGGGTAATTGTATATTATCTATAGATGATTATGTTGATGTGTGTATAGAAGAAATTTGTACAGGAAATAAAAAAGAAAAAGAACAAATAGAACAGGATGTATATAGCATTGGTGTTTGGAAAATGGTTTTTTACGGTGCCTCATCTTATCTTGGAGCTGGGGCTGGATTAATTTTTGTGGTACCTGATAACCAATTCGTTATCCCTTTCTCTTATAGGCTACAGTGGAACATTGACCACATTAATAACGTATGTGAGTACGAAGCTCTAGTGTTGGGGTTAGAGGCCGCTAGGAGAATGAAAATTAAAAACTTGGAAGTTTTTGGTGATGCAGAGTTGATCGTGAAATAGGTTAATCGTCAGTACCAGAACAAACATCCTAGGTTAAGGTCATATCGAAATTGTGTATGGGGCCTAATCAAAAAAAAATTATCCACTATTAATAGTCACTTAATCTCGAGAGCAGAAAATCAACAGGCAGATGCTTTGACTTTCGCACCTCCCACTGTTTTCAAACTAAAGTATCATATACAAATGAGATGTAGGTCTTCCATACCCAATAACATACAACATTGGAAAGTCTTTGAGGATGATGAATAACTCCGAAATGTTTTAGAAACAGTAGACGAGTTCGTTGAAATGAATGTTGACCAAGAGAACCAAAATGATCCTATTTGGATCATGCAGGAAGGGGAAGACCCCCAAGAGTTCCAGGATAAAATCGCTAATCACCGTATGCTTGTTTTAAAAAATAATCAGATACCCAAGGGCATGATTCCCTTAGAAAGGATCTTTAATTATGATGACATCCCTTTGAAGACTACCTTACAGCCTCATCCGAAAGAGGTTGAATATTGCAATATAGGTATCGAAGAGAGTCCTAGATTAGTTAAAGTATCCAGGTACCTGTCTCCTGAAATCAAAAGTAAATATGCTGAGTTTCTTAAAAAATACAAAGATGTTTTTTCCTTGTCTTATGATGAGTTGAGACTTATAATACGACTATCATGGAACATAAAATTCCACTAAAACTAGGCGTCAAACCTTTTAGGCAGAAACTCAGGTAGATTAACCTAATCTTATTACCGATGATAGAAAAAAGAAGTCAAAAAAATCCTAGATGCTAAAATCATAGTCCCACTAAGATACTCTGAGTGGGTAGCTAATTTAGTCCCAGTGAGAAAGAAAAACGGTGAGATCAGACTGTGTGTCAATTTTAGAAACCTGAATCGATCATCATTCAAAGACAATTACCCATTACCTAAGATGGATCACGTTTTAGAAAAAGTAGTTGGATCTAACAGAATGTCTATGATTGATGGTTTTTTAGGTTACAATCAGATCGTGGTGCATTAGGATGATAAAGAAAAAATGGTTTTCACTACCCCTTGGGGTACTTTTATGTATGATAAAATTCTTTTTGGTTTAATGAATGCAGGGGAAACTTTTCAGCAAGTCATGGATATCATTTTCGTGGGTGAAAGAGATAAGTTCATTGTTATATATCTTGAATACCTGACTATGTTCTCTAAATCTGATGCATAACATCTAATTCACCTTAAACAAACATTTGAGAAATGTCTAAAATTTGGTTTGTCACTCAATCCCAAGAAATCTCATTTTGCAATGTAGGAAGGTAAACTCTTGGGCCATATCGTGTCTAAACATGGAATCAAAATCGATCCAAAAAGGTTGAGACAATAGATACTATAAATTTTCCTAGAAATGTCAAGGAAATTCTGTCTTTTTTAGGAAAAATAAATTTCTTGAGGAGATTCATCCCTAACTTTGTTGAAATCATAAAATTGATAACATATATGCTCAAAAAGGACAGTGAGGTGAGATGGATCAATGAATCCAAAGAATCATTTCAATGCATCAAGAAAGTAATAAGCGAAGCACCGATCTTGGAAAGCCTATATTACACAAAAGAGTTTTAGATTTTTTCTTTTGCTTCAGAACATACTATCGCAGCTGTATTGTTACAAAAAAACGAGGAAAGTTTTGAGCGGCCTATTGCGTTTTTTAGAAAAACTCTCAGAGATGCTGAGTTGAAATATGATATATTGGAGAAACAAGCCTATGCAATGGTGAAATCTCTCAAGGCTTTCAGAAGTTAGTGTTTCACCTAAAGATCATTTCTTATGTACCCTCTAGCTCTATTAAAGATATCCTGGTGCAACCAGACATCGACAGAAGAAGAAGTAGGTGGTTAGCTAAGATCTAGGAGTTTGACCTAGAAGTCAAACCAACTAAATATATCAAAGGTCAGGGTTTGGCCAAATTACTTGCCAAATTGAATTTAAAATCACTTGGGATAAATCAACTACAAGAGAATGAGGAATTTTTGGAAACAGACGAGCTTGGTGTCAATGCACCTACAACCGAAATTCAAGACAAGTTTTCTACTTCGGCCTGGTATCGCGACATCATCCATTACCTACTCACGCTTCAATGTCCTAGTGAGTTAAACCCCTCTAAATCTAGGATGCTAAAGTTACATGCTGTAAAATACTGTATCATAGATGCTAAATTGTATTGGAAAGACCCCTTGGGTTTCCTACTGAGGTGTTTAGTCGAAACTGAAACAGAAGGGGTTATGGATGAATTCCATGTCGGAGTGTGTGGAGGGCATCATGTGTGGCAAGCAACAACTTATAAAATCTTAAGAGCCAGATATTACTGGCCCAAATTGTTCACAGAGGTGAACACTAAAGTCCTAAATTATGTCCCTTGTTAGTTATTCATAGGAAAGCAGAAGGGCCCAGCTTTTCCCCTTATTCCAATTAAAACCGAAGCCCCGTTTCAACGACGGGGACTTGATTTCATTGGAGAAATTCATCCACACTCCAGCGTGCAACACAAATGGATCCTAACTGCTATTGATTATTTCACTAAATGGGTGGAAGCTATCCCCACAAGAAGTGTAACTGATTCGGTAGTAATTAGTTTTTTGGAAGATAATATTTTATCCAGGTTTGGTTGTCCTCGAAAGATAGTCACTTATAGTGTGCAAGAATTTAATTCAATGGCCATTATGAATTTTTGCCAAAAATATAACATCGTACTAGGACACTCCACAGCTTACTATCCACACGGTAATGGTCTGGCTGGATCATCTAACAAAAGCCTGATTATTGTGATAAAAATGGTTTTGACTGAAAGCAAGAAAGCGTGGCATATCCATTTAAAATATGCTCTATGGGACAACATAATAAGTACTAAAAGATCAATTTTTTGTAAGTTCCCACTGGAAACCTTTGTTTCCTCAAATATTCCATGACCAAATCACCAATTTGAAAATCCACTTGTCTCCTTTTCATGTCGACCCTTTGTTTATATTTACCAGTGCACTCCTACAATCTTTGCTTGACACTTTCCTACAGCTCTTATAGGCTTATAGCAAAATATTGACCATTAGCACTCCTTAATTCCTTCTTTCCCAAATTTCTTAGCTCATATACTCCTCTTGGATGCATTCCATACACAATCTAGAATTGAATTATTCATGTTATCCTATTTGGTGAGTCATTATATGCAAATTCATCCTGAGCAGGCATCTGGTCCTATTGCTTAGGACTTTCATGCACAAGACTCCTCAAAATATTCCCCAAACTCCTATTCACTACCTATTTTTTACCATCAATATGTGAGTGATAGGTTGAGATAAAAATGAGATTCATACCCAATTTCTTCCATAGGTTTCTCCAAAAATGACCTACAAATTGTGTGTCATGATCTGAAATAATTCTTATGGGTAGACCATGTAGTCTCACTATTTCTGAAAAAAAAATTAGATTGGAAATATTAGTCGCATCACTAGTCTTCCTACAAGAAATAAATGATCCATTTTTGAAAATATATCAACTACAACATAGATAGAATCATTCCCCTTTTGTGTCTTTGGTAATCCCAATACAAAATCCATGACGATCAAATCCCATGTTTTTTTTGGAATAGGTAGTGGTTGGTACAGTCCTGTGTTATGACTCCTTCCCTTAGCATGCTGACAAATCCTGCACTTTTCCATAAATTTCTTCACATGATTATGCGTACATGGCCAATAATAGAAAGCATTTACATGTACAAAATATTTGTCTTGACCAAAATTTCATGACAAACCTCCACTGTTCTTTTCTTTAATCAAATTATCCCTCATTGAACACTTTGGTATGCATAGTTTTTTTTTCTTGAACAACAACCCTTCTTGTAACAAACAGATAGTCCAACCATTGGCTTCTATTGTTGGAAACTAGGTTTTCACAAGCTTCATAAGCATGTTTGAAATCTATATCATCCTTATAGAATCTCCTTTAAACCATAAAAACCTAAAGTGTTGACTTGAAGTTCTTGCAAAAGAAAATTAATCCTACTTAATGCATGAACAACTTTATTAGTCTTACCACTTGTATGTTAAATCACAAAAGTAAAATTCTGCAAAAATTCAACTGTTACAACCCTAAATTGCACCACACATGCTTACCTGGCATCAGGCCAACTCATATCCCTTTCTTGCCAAAAATCTGCTGAACAACTCTTTGAAAATCCTCTTGTGTTAAGGCCCACACGCCCTAACCCATTACTACACGCATGTGCACGCTGTCTAACTCACAACAGCTCACATGTACCTAACAAAGCATGAAAAAAGGAAAGTTGTCGATAAAACAAAAAGCTATGGGTCAGTTAACTGAAACTCCCAACCATGCATGGCCGAGGGTTCGTCCAAACCCTAGCTCCTTCTAGCCTATAAAAGAAGGGGTAGGGGTACCATTTGGAAGAGGAAAAAATATAGCGAAGAAACTCTGCCCATTTACGTAATCCATTGTCCCAACCCTTTAGCCATTCCTCATGCCAAAGGAGATTTAACGCAAAGAAGTTGAAGGACAGAAGAAGAGGAGCCCAGGATCAGGTTCAAGGAGCTGTGGCCGGTCTCAGCTTTTTTGTAAGTTGATTCACTTTCAGTAATAAAAAGAATACTTTTCCCATCCCAATGCATGAATCATATATGGTTTGATTAATTTATGCTTGATTTCTAACCCTTGAGTATAGAAGTAGCATGCATGCATAGTTGTTGTTTGTCTTGAGTGCAGGTCATCTGTGGAAGGAGCAGCGCAAGCAAGTAATCGAAGAGCAACGAAGGATCTACATCGAACACCGGTAATAAGGTTGGTGGTCCTTTTCCATGCATTTACTGTGAAAAGGGGGTTTAAATATTGGGTTGTAGGTAAAAAAGTAGTTTCTATTCGGTCAAAATATGCATGCAAGTCTGACCCTAGTTTGCTAGTCCATAGGGTGTTTTTCCCAGCAACAGAATTGACGACCATACTATGGATAATACTCTTTAGGGTTCCTGGATTTATTTAAGTTTTTTGGGTAGTTTAAAGATTAGGTTCTATTTTTTCTTTGCCTATCTTTTTCTGTAAGGTCTGAGCTAGCAGGGAGTCTAGTTTTCCATACCATCTTTCCCTGACTTTTGTCTGACTGTAGTTTTCAGGACACATAGAGGTACACGCGGCTTGTAGAAGGCCTGCACGTGTGTACCCACGCCCTATCCTCTGACATCCCGCGTGTGAACACTAGCTGTAGATATAGAAGTAGTGTGTAAGAGTTCATAGAACCTTAGAGGCAGTCCTCCTCTTCCCTGTCAGAATTACACATTCTCAGGGGGTTTTCTGGAATCTTGTCTGAGTCTTGCTGGTTCACAGTCCTATCTCATATTACATTTTTTCGCCTTATTATTCCTTACATTATTTGTCTTTTCTGTTAGAAAGAGCATCCAAGCCCTCAAGGGACCCTAGTTATCAATACCAGAGGCCTCTTCCTGGTCTGGACTATCTGTTTTCATATTTTTTCTTAAAGTTTAGATATACACGCGGTCTGTGCAAGGTCAGCCCGCGTGTACACGCTTTCTGTCTCTGTTCAGCACGCATTTGCACGCGTGCTGTTTTAGTGACACATGCGTGCTTGGACAAGCTACTTTTTGTTCAGGGTGGGGTAGTCATCCCCTCCTTTGATAAGAAGTATTCCTCCCAGGTGTTTGAGTCTAGGTTTGAACAGTTAGTAGGTTAGGTCACCTTACCCTTAGCCTGTTTTTTCTCAGTTAATAGTTGACAGAAAATAAAAATAAAATTTTTTTATGGTTTTTAGACAAGCGTGAGAGTCTTTTTTTTTTTCCATTGTGTGATTCCTTACTCTGATTCTTTGCGATCTGCACTTTAAGCCAGAATTTGTTTTTCGTGGTTTTTTGCTTGTCGGTATTTTCCCTTTGTTGCTTTACTAGCACTTGAATAAAAAAAAAATCTCTTTTCATTTTCTTCTTTGGTTGAAAGGTGTGTTTCTGCATCATTAGCTAGGGAAAAGTATTTTGTTTTGCAAGTTTTTTCAATCCACTTAAATCATAAGTAGCTCGTAGTCGAGCGAAATTCCTTTAAGTTTGCTGTATAAAATCTTAGAAAAAAAAAAAAAACTTTCTTTGTGAAAAGTTGTTGAAATTTTGCATTTAGTAAAAGTCTTTTGTTTCCATCTTTTTTCATTCACTTTTTATTTTGTCTTTACACATCATCAGTTTCACCCTCATACCTCTTGACGTAATAAAAATCCATAAAATCAACGCTAATTTAAAATCTACTAGACTTTTTGTTTGTAGGGTTCACAAACTAGTTCAGGACTAGGGCCTTGAATTAGGTTGGAGAGGAAACTCTTCAAGGCCATTCAAAACCAAACATTAGAGTCTGAGATAGGGAGTGTCTAAGTCCAGTTTCATGGAAGTTATCCAGGACCCCCCTCTAATACAGGGGATAAACATGAGGTCGTGTGCGGAAAGGTAGCGGAGATAACCCCTCCAAAGCCGGACCAATCGTAGTGGAGAACACATATAGAGGGCTTGTTTTGGGATTCTGTCGTTTGCATTTGCCACGGGGATTCGTGAGTATCGAATCTGTTCGAGGTCCTCAGTTGTCTTCCAGACCATTTTCTATTGATACCCTTGACAGGTTTTGGGCTTGATACCCTGCTCATTGTGGTCTACCCGACTTTCAACTGTACCCGCCTGGTGACTGTTTGCGTGCTGGCAACCTAGTTACCAATCTTTTTAGGGACATACACAGGTGACTGTGGGGGTATACCACGGTACCTAGGATAGACATCGGGCCATGCTTTGCAAAGTATACCCGGAGGGTGCTTCCGTATTCAAGTTTCACTTGCACCGGTAAGTTGCTCTAGTGTTGGTTGTTGTAACTGTTCTTCCAAATAGTTTAGTGATTGCTTGTCTTATCTCTTAGGGGCTTCTTTTTAGTGTGTGTTACTTTTGAACATGTAGAATACCTTAGCATGTCTTGGATCTTCTCACATAGTGGAGGATCCCGAGCTACACCGGTCATGAAGGATTCTTGGCCTGCCGCCAGTTACACTGGAGCCACCCCCGCCACCATTAAGGCGGAAGCTAGACCAACAAGGGTCTTTTGAAGCGATCGGGTTACAAACCTTTGTGCCTGAACAACTCTTGGAGGAATAAACCACCAATATTGGCTCAGTTGAAACCCCAACCACTGATTTCTTGGCACCGTTTATTGTACCGATCCAATTTCATGAATGCCAGACAGTGCCTCACACAGCTATGGAAACAAACACTGTTACTTCTTCTGGGAATTCTTCAATTCCCACCATAGTTGCTACCATGGGAGAGTCATCTCCTAACTTACCGTCGTCGATCTGAGCCACCATGGTCTCAGCTGCAACTATGTCGCACAGTGGACCGAACCCGTCTATGGCGGCTGCCACAAACCCCTTCACACCTAGTGCGACAGGCCCTCTGTTCTCATACGGTATGCCTAGTTCGGGTACAAGTCCTACACTAACCTACTCCACTTTACAGACTTTGGGTCTGGGGGCCGGGAGCTCTAACGCTCCTCTGCAAGGTCAACTTGGGGGCACTCTTGTCCCTTTTAACGCTTTTCCTTACGCAAGAGGTCATATCCCTCCTTCATCCCCTTTGCTTGGTGGTCCGCATCACCAGTCCGTCGAGCAGCCTACACACACTAGTTTATTTGGAGCAGGGAGTCAAGGAACACTTGCGCACAGTATGCCGGTAGGTTCGACACCATTTTCTTAGAACGAGACGTTTGGTAACAACACTTTCTCATCAACCGCTTTCCCGTCTGGGGGCAATCCCATTTTTGGACAATCTACTTCTGCATAGGGTACTATTCTGGCGCAGGGGGCACATATAGCAGGACCTTGGAACTCAGGACAAGGATTCGTTCCCTCCTCTGGAATGTCGTTCTGGGGTAATTCTTTCTATAGTCAATGGAACCCTGGACAGACTACTATGCCTCTCTCATTAGGACCAGCATGGGGTAATCCTTCCCAAATTCCTCCGAACACGATGCAGGCCCAACACTCTATGTCCTTTATGGGAAATCAGCCAATGATGTCTCCACAGATGAAAAATCCTTACGCTAGTCAGGGCCATGGTTTCTACCAGAATCCGGGCCAGCAACCAAAATTTTCCTGGCAACCTGGTGCCAGTCAAACTACAGGACCCTTTTTCCCAGGTTATCAGTAGCAACCCAAACTACCATTCCTGGCGACGTTACACTTGCCAAATTTGACAAGGTTGTTAAATGATCCTATTTGTCATGATCCACGTTGGCCTCCTATGCCGACGAAGTTGCCTTCGGACATTCCAAAGTTCGAGGCCAAGCCTAATGAAGATCCAGGTGATCATGTGACTACCTTCCATCTTTGGTTTTCATCTAACTCATTGAAATATGACTCCCTACAACTGCAATTGTTTCAACGTACTCTTATCGGGAGTGCCGTGAAATGGTACATCGAGCTCGATCGCTCACGATACTCTTATTTTGGCGAACTGGCAATGGCCTTCCTTAACAATTTCCAGTTATCTGTGAGATACGATGCTAGCATAGAGCTTCTCGCCATTTTCGAACAGACAATAGTGGACCATATCTCTGATCATATCCGAGAATGGAGATGCCGGAAGAGTCTAATCAAAGTACCCGTCCCACCAACATTCCTGCTTGAGTGGTTCCTTAAGTCTTTGGTCCCATAGTTATCCAAAGACGTCGTGACTTCCAAATTTTTCTCTGAAGAAGATGCCATCATGAGGGCTCAACAGTTTGATCTCATCTATTCTCAGTTTGGTTTATTATACAACATCTTGCTAGATGCGCCACATTCGATACTGGATAAAACTAGACATAGAGCTGGACCACATGCCGATGGTATCGTTGGTTCATCACAAACCAAACCCATGGAGAAATTGACAAAACAGTTGCAACAGTTATCCATACAACACACAACGGCCAGCCAAACTACTGCTTTGGCTTCTCCCCCTACCCAAACGTCAGAAGTACACTCCGTGCAGTCGACTAACCCAAAGGCCACCCAGCAGCTGGAAGGGAAGAAAAAACAACAAAAGAAGGGTAAGGGGGATAAAAAACCCACTAATAATGCTGGCGGGGACAACATGGAAAAATGGAAGGCGAGGTATCCGTGCAACTTGTGCGCAGAAGACCACCCGACCCATCTTTGTCCTCGACTTGCAGAGGCCCAAAAGTTTGTCACACAGCAACAACAGGCAGTGTTGACTAATCCATTTCAACATGGGCAAAATTTAACTCAAGCCTCTACAAGCACAGAAGGGGGCAGCCAAGAAACCTTCCCTCCTCCAAACAATCCCTCATCTGCGAACGTATATATGGTTAGTGGTGATGCTTTCATAATGACTAGAGCGCACGACTATAGTAAACCAAGTGCTTCTGAGAAGGGTAAAGAAGTTGATCTCCCATATCTTCCTCTACAGATTGAGAAGATGTTGGGAGAAACAATGACACGCATTCCAAAAGGTGCATTTAAAAAATCTTCTCACAACCCAAACGCAAGGGCCGCCCAGAATTACTCTGTGGTGGAGGATTTATCACAAACCCCTTGTGCGATGTCTTCTTTGGAGGTCCTCCAAAGCTTCCCTGCTCAGAGGAAAGCCTTGTTAACCGCTTTGGTCTCTACTGAGACTTGTAATCCGGGTACCATCATGTTAGATACAACTAAATTAAAACCTCATCTGCCTTACCACATAGCGTTTCAGATAGTAGTGGTTCATCCCACGAAAACTTTTACACCGAATATCTTCCACACAGTGGTCGACGAGGGTGCCTCGACATGCGTTATGTTGTTAGCATGTTTGAAGGCCATTGGCTAGCCTGCTTTCTCTCCATCACCTACTCTCCTTACTACTTTCGATGGTCGTTCTTTCCGACCACATGGCATCGTTCCTTCTTTCCCTATGCAGTTAGGAGGGAAAACTGTGTGTGTCGAAGTAGAGGTAGTCGATGCTCCCCTCGACTATAACCTCTTGTTAGGATGGAGTTGGACTTATGCTATGCAAGTTGTGGTTGCTACAATTTTTCGAGTCTTGTTGTTTCCACATGAGGGCCAGATAGTGACCATCGATCAACTGTCTTTCTCCAGACCTGACCCAGCTTTGGGGGCATCCACGGTCCCAATGATAGATAATCCTCAACCAGGTGTCATTAACATAGGAGTTGGTTTGTGCCCATCCTTGATGGGTACCTTCGATTACCCACCTCCTCAAGACGATGTCAAATTTATATCTAATCACCATAAGGTTGAGATTTTTCAAGTTTCGTCATTTCGCACGAGTTACTTTGAGGATCCTTGGATTATTCCTTCCCCATCAGCCACGATGGATGAAACAGAGCACTCAGGCATGTCCATGCCCTTGTCAGCCGCTGAAGTAGCGTACTCTTTAGTCCAGCAAGCTTCAGCTAACCCTGATCTGACTCCCGCACAAGAGTTAGATCCACTTCTAGAGCCTATTTGGGCCCAGGGTTCTCTCACTAACGTCGATTCGTTAGACTTAGTCTTGCCTTCTGATGAAGTAGTAATCGAAGCAATGACTAGTCCAGACAAACCTTGGGAAGATCTTCATCATAGATCATACTTTATCCCAGAGTTAAGCCAAATCGAAGCAGGAGAATTCACCGTTACCATGATGGGAGATCATCCATGTCCTATTAATCTCTTAGCTACATGGGAAATTTATGCTGAGGGTAATATGGCGACTATCATTGAAACTATACCCATCAACATCTCCCAAAACCCTGGCATCATGGAGAATGTCTTCGTCGGAGCAGATTGCTCCCCCGAAGAGATTCAAATTTACACGGATCTTTTCAAAGAATTCTGTGACGTTTTTGCCTGGTCTTATGAGGAAATGCCAGGTATCGATCCAAAAGTAATTGAACATGAAATCACAATGTATCCTGATGCCAAGCCTGTTCGACAAAAACTTCATCTAGTCAATCCCAAGAAAGCAGCAGCCATCAAGATTGAGGTTGAGAAATTGCTAAAGGCAGGTTTTATTTATCCTATCCATTTGACT
>ML802064.1:217706-252397 GCA_009831015.1 Picea engelmannii
ATGATTTGAACAAGGCATGTCCCAAAGATAATTTTCCAACACCATTCATTGACCAGATCATTGATGAATGTGCCGGTTGTGAAGCCTTTTCGTTCATGGATGGTTTTTCAGGATATAATCAAATCCAAATCAAACCTGAAGACAAACACAAAACGACAATCATTTGTCCATGGGGTACATTCGCATATTGTAAGATGCCTTTTGGCCTTAAAAATGTTGGAGCCACATTCCAGTGGGCCATGTCTTTTGCTTTTCATGAAATTAAACATATAGTCGAGGCCTATTTAGATGATTTAGCATCATGCTCTCGCAAGCGAACGGATCATCCCACGCACCTTAGACTAATCTTCGAACGTTGTCGCTACTTCAGGATTCGCTTGAATCCAAACAAGTGCAGCTTTTGCGTAACGTCAGGACGTTTGTTAGGTTTCATCGTATCAACAATAGGGATCATGGTCAATCCTCTTAAGGTGGAGGCAATAATCTAGTTGCCCCCCCCATGGACAATCTTACAAATTCAGAGTCTGCAAGGCAAGGTGAACTTCTTACGACGCTTCATCGCCAACTATGCCAAAATCACCAAGGGCTTTATGTGTTTACTAAAGAAAAACGTTCCTTTTTTTCTGGGACGAAGCAGCTCAACGCTCTTTCGATGCATTGAAACACACCCTCACAACCACACCTCTGCTACGACCACCTAACTATAACAAAGATTTCTTATTATATCTGGTCGCCGCAGAGTCAACCATAGGCATGGTTTTAGTTCATGAAGACGATTCATTTTCAGAATATGTGATCTATTACCTGATCCGAGGCCTCATAGGACTAGAACTCAATTATTCTCATATCGAAAAACTTGTGTTGGCAACAGTTCATGCTGTTCAATGGCTCCGTCACTATGTTCTGTTTCGCAAGACCACCGTCATTGTTGTCATGAATCCATTCCAGTACATGTTGACACGATGAGTTATAGGCAGAAAAATCAATAGATGGATAGTCATCCTCCAAGAATTTGACTTAGAATTCATTTTAGCAAAGTCCAAGAAGTCATTGGTCTTCGCAGAGCTTATTTCAGAACTTCTGGTTGAGTCAGATGATGTTGTGCCTGAGGAATCGCCTATCCGGGGGGATATGTTTTTTATTGCATCTTCAAACCCCTGGTATGAAGATATACATATCTATCTCCAGACTTTGAAGTGCCCCACCTCTTCTTCTCGTGACGAGCATCGGCGGATACGCCATCAAGCTAAGAATTATCTCATACTCGATGATATGTTGTATCGGAGAGTTGTAGACTGCATCTTGCATCGATGTCTCACTCATGAAGAGGCCATCATAGTGCTCAACGATTGCAATACTGGAGCTTGTGGTGGTCATTTATCTAGGTTGGAAACAACCCAAAAGATTCTACGAGCAGGTTACTTCTAGCCCACACTTATCAAAGATTATATCAAATCGGTCTAGAAGTGCCATCCGTGCCAAATCTTCTCTCGGAAGATCAGGGCACATCCCACTCCTATGTTTCCTGTAATCACAGTTGGTCCCTTCACTAAGTGGGGGATTTATTACACTACATGCAACCCCCTTTTAGCAAGGGGGCATCGCTATATCATCATAGCTGTCGACTACTTCACTAAGTGGGTCGAAGCTATGCCAATGTTTAAAGATGATGGAGAGACTGCAGCTCTCTTTTTATTCAACCAGATCATAGCAAGGTTCGGCGTCCCACGAGAGATTGTCACTGACCATGGCAGTCACTTTCAGAACCAAATGATGACCGAATTAACATCAAATCTTGGGTTACAGTAGGAACATTTGTCACCTTACTCCCCCCAAGCCAATGGGCAGGTGGATGCTGTAAACAAAACTCTTAAGACTATTCTACAACGAACTATCAACTCAGCCAAGTCAAATTGGCATTTGATGTTATACTCGGCATTATGGGCTTACCGAACATCTGTTAAGACTGCAACCGGTTTCTCACCTTTTCAACTCGTTTACGGGCTGGAGGCAGTCTTTCCCATCAAATGTCAAATCCCATCTCTAAAATTGGCAGTACAGTTATTGCCAGACACTTCTCCGCTTGAAGAACGGTTAGTACACCTTGAGCAGCTTGATGAACAGTGTCACGATGCGGCCCTGGCCAATGAGTCTCACAAACATAAGGTCAAGTGTCAATATGATAGGTCCGTTCTTCCTCATATTTTCTCTAAAGGCGACCTTGTCCTGGTCTATGACCAAGACAAGGACCCCCTGGGGGCAGGAAAGTTTAAACCCATGTGGTTAGAACCCTTCATTATCAAAGAGGTATTAAAAAAGGGTGCTTATCATTTGGTTGATTTTTAAGGGAATGCTTTGGCAGAGCCTAGAAATGGGCTCTACCTCAAGAAGTATTACTCATAGACAGGTCATTGTGGGTAACTTTTTGTAACATATGTATAGTCTTTGTACTATTACTTTTTAAGTTTCTTTTAAAGTGTTATGGACGTGTCATTGATGTTATATTTCGTCAATATGGCAGATGTCAAGTGAGGATGAGGTGTTCATTGGGTATGCAAACAATGCTAGTCGACACACACGGAGGCTTGCCCCTGTAGATTGGGTAATCTTTATACCTCAGGGTCAGTTGTTATATTCCGGAGGTATATGCTTAGGTGACACCACAAATAATGTCATAGAGTATAGTGCAGTTATTGAGTTGCTTCGTGATGCCTTGTCATTGGGTATCTCTCATCTCTAGGTCTATCTCGATGCTCAACTGGTTGTGTCGCAACTAAACAAAGTATACCGGGTTCATGATCCAACTTTACACCAATGATTCCTTAGGGTACGTCTCTTAGAATGAAACTTTGATTATATTACATATTTTCATGTTTCTAGGAGATTAAACCAACTTACAGATACTCTAGCTAATCAAATTTTAGATTGGCATCTTGCCCACATATAAAAGAACATGGACATAAACATGTAAATACATTTTTTCACACAGAATCCATAAGACACAAAAAGATAAAAACCAGATATACACATCATAAAATAACCAGAGTACATAGATGGACGCAAGCGCCTAAAAAATGGGAATAGTAACGAGTCACCGGGCTTATGCCCTCAAAAAATATATACATGTAGGTGCTCGTGGCACATAAAAAGTCTAAGTCTGTTCAGGGCCTATGGGGCCTGTTATAATCATCCACAGCATGGGCTAAACACCTAAACAATCGGACCCATATCCAAGGTGCCCCCACAACATGAGGCTGCATGGATGGTGGCAGGTCCTCTATCTCTGCCATCGGGACTATGCAAGTGAGCACAGTGAAGTTCCGCTCAACTTGTCTAAGGACCCTCTCAGCCTCTCTGGATGGGAGGTTCCCTACTACTGCTTCTCCCCCAGCAACGATAGCCGCGGCTTCTGGCCGTGGACGACGCTTGTTCCGTGCATAATCGGTAGGTCGCATGGGTCCCACATCTGCATGCAACAAACGTTTACCCAACAAATACTCTGGCATACAAAAAATGATATATATAACAAAAAGACATAAAAATTACATATGCAAACAAAAAAAAACTACAAAGGTGGAGACTTACCCATCTCCCCTCTCTCCTCACCAGGAGGCACGGGTATCTCAGGATCTCTAGAGAAATCTATCCCTGCATACGGGTAGTCCTCAATCACAGGGATCTGGCATGACAACCAAGCAAAGAAATCATCGTCGAAGGACTCAACGGTCCTTCCACCACCCTGTCGCAGCAGTAAGACTGTCCATCTACACACTGCAGGGAAAGAGGCCTGATGTCCTCATACTACAACCCGAGGACTGAAACTTGGAACTCTCTCAAAAAAGAACGAACACAAGATGGTCCCGAACTCGAAGTTCCTCTGTGTCCGCTGTCGGCAATCTGTTAATTTCCTCTTCATGCACTCAAGCAGTGTGGTACTCCAGTCAAAAATTTGTGCATTCATGCACTGGATGGCATAAATCATTTGTGCGCGCGAAGCCTGATGCAAGGTTGTTGAGCCGGTAATCCGCCCAATCAATAACAAATATTCTGCAGCACTAAGTTAGTAATCTTGCTAATGGGTACCTGGGAGCCCACACATTCGGTCCCATCCTCATAATGCTCAGCTATCAATTCCGAGATCTTTCTCGGCCCCACATGAAACGTCTAGAAGTTGACTGGTTCCCCTCTCCTTGAGAGGCCAGTCAGAAAATAGATATCCTCAGTGGTGGGCACCAATGATTGCCCCTCTAGCATAAATGCCTCTACATCAGGGTGCCATTAGTCAATCAAGGCATTCAGTAGCCTTGGTTGTGTGTGCAAAAATGGACATTAAATGAATTTGAGTAAACCACATTGCATTAACACGGCCACGACATTCGGATCTGTTGCAACCAACTCATTGATTGCCTCATGCTCCCTTTCCCTCCACTGGACATACATCCTGCCAACACAACAAGGTAAAGGAGGGTCAGTACTTCCTTTTAGTTTGTTTTTTCATCATAAAAGGGGGGTACACGTAGGATGTAGAGGCGACAGTCGCGTGTACATGTAGGCAGACTTTACTCTGCCCGAATGTACACGCGGCCTGTCTAGAGACAACCCGCGTGTACCTAGGGCTGACCTTTTTAAGGTAGACGCCCACCCAAAAAATAAACTAAATAATGAAATTGAAGTATTGAATAACTAGATAAGGGATTTTGTACTTACTTGGTCCAAGCAGAAGTTCTTTTTGTCCACTGTAGCTCCCAGAATCACTATTTTTGGCAAAGGGGGTCTTTTGGCTCCAGAGTCAATTTCCAAATCAACAATGGTGATAATGAGTTGCCAGCTCCTATTTATAGACTTTTTGGCCTCTTTTTGTCACTTTTTTGGCCTCCCTTATTAGTTTCTTTATACCAAAAACCATTTAGAGTGATTCAGGAGTTATATGGGAGGGATTTGATCGGGTATTGGGACAATTTTTTTTTGAGTTTTGAGAAAATATTGACGGTCTATAAAAAAAATTCAAAAATCAACTTGAGCATATAGGTTAGGTTATCACCCCAAATTTTGCATCTCGTTGTCTTTTTCTTCTGCTATAGGATCGATCCCATTAAGTTGTGACATGGAACCATCATATCTGCTCTAGAAGTGTCGCAACTTGGTGGTAGAGCTTACCAGAACATGGATGCCCTAGGTAGGTCCTGGTTGCATTATGGTGTCCATGCCATTTCTAAAATCACTGTAGGCTCGGGAGACCGTATAGTATTTCCTGAATATGAGTTTGAGCCTCATTTGCATGAGTCTTTTTCACTCTTTGTCTCACCCTCAGGACTCCCAAAAAATAACGGGTCTCCTTTTAAGCCCTTTTCAGGCCCTCTAAAAATGAAAATATTGTCGAGCGATCTTGTGGCCTTTCATGCTCGTTAAACTGAAATTTGAAGTCACGTTTGTCTGGCGGTAGTTTACCCCTTTATTGGTCCGGACGGTCAACTGTACGAACAAAGGTATACTCTCTCGAATTTCCATTCTTTAGAAGAGTACTCTCAGGTATAATTTTATTCCTTTTTTGGGCCTGAGGGACTAAATTTACCAAAAAGAAACCCCTCCCGGAGTCCATAGTTAAGCTCTTTTCAGACTCCCTAAAATTGAAAAGATCGTCGAGTGACCTTATTCTTTCACACTCGTTAAATTGGTCCAGAAGAATATTCATGACAGAGTCCATAGTTAATCTTTTTTCAGACTCCTTAAAAGTGAAAAAATAGCCGAGTGATCTTGTCCTTGTCACACTCGTTAAAATGGTTTTGAATTGACGTCTAATCGGTGCTAGTTTATCCCTTTTTCGAACCAACTAGACTATTGTCGAAAAAGGTACCCCAGCGGAGTCTCCTTTTATGCTTTTTCAGACTCTCTAAATATGAAAAACCACCGAGCTTACCTTCTCTGAGCTCGTTAAAATTACATCGAAGGAAGTTACCATTGTGTGTTCTATCAACCGCATTTGCTTACCTTATTCACTAGCCTTGTGACAGTTTGCTTCTACATCTTAACACCTTTGGCCACCGGAAGATTTTTCTCAAGTATCATTTTACCAGAACATCAGTCTTGTCCTTGTGCCTTGAGCTTGTATGTTTGCAGTACTCGTTCCTCCATTGTAACGTAATATTCCTTTATTCTTTTTCCAAAATTATCAGAAAGAACAAAAAAATCAAATATACCCCAAAAAGAGGATGGAAAAAATATTTGCTTTATTGGCAGCATAATGAGTTGCCCTTGGATAAATCACATCTGTTCGTTTGATCATCAGACTATGGGATGTAGTATGACCTTAGGAATCTTTTCTCTCTATATAGAGTTGTGTCCTCCACCATTTGGTTATTCTTCCAAACATATGAAGAGTTTGTGTTGCCTCCTGCTTCGTAGACTTATGATTAACATATATGTTGCTTGAGTCTCATCACTTGTCATGCTATTTTCCAAGGGAAGTTTGTCACTAAGCCTGAGTCGGCCCCTCTACAATATGTCTCTTGTCCGCATACCCGACCATCCTGAACGTCCAATCAAGTCCTTGTTCGAAATCACTGAAGCCTTCAGTCTGATCATCAATATTATCAAGTCCATAACCGACGAGCCATCGAAGACCTCTGGGTAGTGCAGTCGTACACTCATATTACACTACTACCCAAGTTTTAGAAGATTTTGAAGTTGTTGCTCGAGCTCTGAAGTCCAGCCATCATGCCGAATCAGCGTTTGGAAGATGGATACTCTATATGTATATCTTTCTGATTTTGAGCTGTAGCTCCACTGTGTATTATTCACGGCTACTCTTTATAGTTATTTGACATGGATCTACAATGTATTTGACTGGTAGCTATGGTTCAATTTTATCCCGATCCTGGGTCTACCCACCTCGGTGAGACATTTGTTGTTTTGCAGACAACACCTCCTGGTTCCTGATCCTTGGGCTCAATCGTTCAGCAGATCAATAAAGATTGGTAATGTATTTCAGCCATCAGATGCTCTTCTGACCTCACACATTAGGGGGCATCTGTTACAAACCTAAATTTCACCACACATGCTTACCTGGCATCACGCCAACTCATATCCCTTTCTTGCCAAAACTCTGCTGAACAACTCTTTGAAAATCCTCTTGTGTCAAGGCCCACATGCCCTAACCCATTACTGCATGCGTGTGCACGCTGTCTGACTCACAACAGCCCGTGTGTACCTACCAAAGCATGAAAAAAGGAAAGTTTTTGACGGAACAAAAAGATATGGGTCAGTTAACTAAAACTCCCAGCCACGCATGGCCAAGGGTTTGTCCAAAACCATAGCTCCTTCTAGCCTATAAAAGAAGGGGTAGGGGTACCATTTGGAAGAGGAAAAAATATAGTGAAGAAACTCTGCCCATTTACGTAATCCATTGTCCCAACCCTTTAGCCTTTCCTCATGCCAAAGGAGATTTAACGCAAAGCAGTTGAAGGACAGAAGAAGAGGAGCCCGGGAACAAGTTCAAGGAGCGGTGGTCGGTCTCAACTTTTTTGTAAGTTGATTCACTTTCAGTAATAAAAAGAATATGTTTCCCGTCCCAATGCATGAATCGTCTATGGTTTGATTAATTTATGCTTGATTTCTAACCCTTGAGTATAGAAGTAGCATGCATGCATAGTTGTTGTTTGTCTTGAGTGCATGTCATCTGTGGAAGGAGCAGCGCAAGAAAGTAATCGAAGAGCAACGGAATATCTACATCGAACGTCGGTAATAAGGTTGGCGGTCATTTTCCATGCATTTACTGTGAAAAAGGGGTTTAAATCTTGGGTTGTAGGTAAAAAAGTAGTTTCTATTCGGTCAAAATCTGCATGCAAGTCTGACCCTAGTTTGCTAGTCCGTAGGGTGTTTTTCCCAACAACATCAACCCACTTGGCATGTGTTTGGTTCAACTTTGGTTGACTACTTATAAACTGTAATGCATAATTTCCAGTGTATAGGAGAAACTCTTTGGGAATGAGATAATGCCTCCACTTCTTGAGTTCTTGGACAATTGCATAAAATTCCTTGTCATAAGAGCAATACTTATGTTTTGCTTCATTTTATTCTTCACTAAAATATGCAATTTATCTCTACTCCTGACTCAAAACAATGACTATTGCAATCCCACTAACATCACTCTTGACTTGAAAGGATTTATCAAAGCTTGGAAAAGCCAATATAGGATTTTTAGTAATTGTTTTTTCAATAATTTAAAATTTCTATCTATTTCTTTTGTCCACTTAAATGGTTGTTTTCTTTGTTTGATAATTTCTACATTAGGTGCACATATTTTACTAAAACATCTAATGAATTCCGTATAAAAAATTGCAAGTCCATGGAAACTTCTAGGGGTTGTCCAATTCACAATTGCTTGAACCTTTTATGGGTCCATCTCCAAACCTTCTTCATATACTATAAACCCCAAATATATCATCTCCCTTTTCATAAAACTGCATTTCATCAAATTTATCAACAATGTTTCCTTCTGTAGGGTACTCAAAACCATCTTAAGATGTCTTAAGTGTTCCTCCTTTGTCTGGTTGTAAATCAAAATGTCATCTATATAAACTATCACAAGCTTTCCAATAAATTCCTTTAAGGCCTCATTCATCAACCTCATAAATGTACTTGGAGAATTTGTGATCCCAAAAGGAATCACCAATCATTCATATAGTCCATTATTTGTCTTAAAAGAAGTCTTCCATTCATCCCCTTCTCTTATCCTAATTTGATGGTACCCACTTTTTAAATCAATTTTTGAAAAATACTTTTCCCCACTTAAGTAATCCAACAAATCATCTATTTTGGGTAATGGAAATTTGTACCTTATGGTAATTTTATTAATTTCCGTAGAATCAATGCACATTTTCCATCCACCATCCTTCATTGGGATAAGAACTGTCAGTACAACACACATGCTCAAAATTTCTTTCACCAAACCTTTGTTTAACAACTCATGTACCTTCTTCTTTATCTCTTCATTCTCTTGAGGGGTCAATTTGTACGCTTATTTGTTAGGAAGAATTTCTCCAGGTATAAAATCCATATGGTGACTAATACTTCTCACAGGAGGTAAAGAATTAGGTAATTCATCTACTATGATATTAGTAAATTCAATAAGCATACCTTTAACTTCAGTAGGAAAATTGTCCAAATTTATAGTGGTGATTATTACCTTTGGCTTACCAACAAGAGAAAAATGTACCTCCTCTTTATTCTTGACTTCTTGCAGCAACTCCTTGCCACTCTAGGTCCATGTTCTTCTTTGACCGATTCACCCTTCAAGGGAAACAACACATGATTATGTCCATATTTCTCTAGGGAATAAGAGTTTCTTGTTCCATCATGAATAACCTTCATGTAATAATTCCATGGTATTCCTAATATAATATGGAAGACATCCATGGGAATTATATCACATAATACCTCATCCTTATAAGTACCAATTTGGAATTCCACCTTACACTATTCACTTACCAAGAGTTGATGTCCTTTCTGCAACCACGACACTTTGCAGGGAGTGGGATGTGCCATCCTATTCAATCCTAGATTCTCTACCTTCTTTGTGGAAACTGATTAGTTGTACTTCCATTGTTAATGACAATTTTGCAACACTTCCCCTTTGACTTACATACAATTCTAAATTGACTTTTCCTTTGTGTTGGCTCAATTGTCCCTTTCTCTTACTTGACCAAGAATCTTTTCAGCATAAAGACTCCCCTACCTCATGTTTTTCTTCCTTTTCCATTGTATTAGTTATTTCTTCTCTGTCCTATGAAACATTTTCATTCCTCTAGTTTGTTGATTTATTTTCACGACAGTCCTTAGACATGTGTCCTACCTTGCCACAAGTGTAACATCTAAGTTCTATTCCTCCTCTATCTCTTCCTCTAGATAAAAGTATCCTTCCTATGAATTATCCTCCTCTTGATGATTGATTTCTTGAGCTTGAGTTGCTCCCTTCATCTTTTGAATTTTGTAATATTTTTTTGTGACTGGATTGTCCTTTACCTCTTGATGGACCTCTTCCCCTAGTTCTCTGACTTTGTTTTCTAGCTATCTTATCCTTTGATTTCAAATTTTCATGATAAGCATCTTCTATAGTCCTTAGGATCAAGAGACTGATTTCATCCTAGATGTCCTACCTTAATCCATTGATGTACCTTGCAACTTTCTCAGCATCATTCTCCACATGCCTTTCCCTAATGTTTAACCTGTAGAGTTATTTTGTATAATATTTTACTCAAATAGTTTTTTTCCTCAATGTTGTGTCTGTTTCATCACTTGGGTGAGCAAAAAACGGGTACTTGCATGCCTAGTTGGGCCTGCTAGACAAGACAGAGGTTAGTGCATGAGTTAAACAAACAAAGCACATGAAATAAACAAGTAAACAAACTAAAAACAACTAAGAAAATAAAACTAGAATGCATAAGAAACTTTTACAACCATAAACAAAGAACCAATGACCAATATTATGCCACCAATGGATAAATATATTAGTTGGAAAAACATCATAGAGAAATGAGGACTTATGAGTCCGCTCTTCCTCCTTGGGAGGGCTCTTGAGTTCCCTAATGAAGAGCTCTTCTTACAATGGTAGAAAAGAAAGAAAATGATGAAGAAATCAATGCCTATTCCCTCAAGAGGTGAGTCGAATGGCCTATTGGAATGTTGCTATAATGATCCAAGGAGAAAACATGATTCTCAAGGGAGGATTGAGGTAGCATAACAATACTATGAAAATAATAATTTCTTAGTGCACCCATGGCCTCCATTTATAACATTTCTTCAAGGAAATATTCAATTGGTTCTTAGTGTGAACAAGGGGCCCTTTAGGGCACCCTTTCGTCCTTGACTAGCCCCCCATTCGGATTCAGCTCAGATTTGAGGGTCAAATCAAGTTGGGAGTTGGTCCATAAGTGGTTGAGGGGCCGATAAGAACCATAAATACGTCGTTCACAGGAGTGTGTGACTTTTCTTGTAAACAACCGCGCATATGGTGCATTGTGTGCTCTATGAGCTTCTTTGGCCTACGCACTGTGTGCACGCTTCCTTTAGTGAGTTAGCACATGTCAATTTTTTTCCCAATTGTATAGTTTTTGCCTCTTGAAAATGCATTTTTGTGTTGTAGGTGAACTAATAGCTGTTTGGCATTGATATATTTCTGTAACCATTTGCGTGCAATGTTGCAAATGAAATTTCAGTGATAACAAATGCCCCCTGATGTGTGAGGTTAGGAGCATACGTATAGCTGAAATACATCAATGTTTATTCTACTGAGAGTGCCATTGTAATGAAGAGTGTTGATAGGAACTGCAAGATCGATCCATGGGAGGGAGAGGGGAAACTGTGGGACCCAAACCTTTCTCTAGGGAGAAAAAAGAGAAAATGTGTATACAAACGAGGTAGGCATGCCCCATGATTGTGTCATGTAACTCAAAATGTAAGACAGTAACTGAAGTTGTATGCTGATGTAGATAACTGCAGTGCCCTCCGGGGCAGTTTGATAATGACAAATGACAATTTTGATGGTGAGCATACTATGAAAAGAGGCAAGGACGCCTGTAAGAAGTTTCGATGACTCATACGCATTGATGGCCTAAATATTTCAAAGGTCTTTGACTGTTATAAAACAACTGCAATAGTCACATAGTAAGACCCACCATAACATGAGATTTTGTTGAAGTTGAATGTTATGGGGGTCAACGGAAATAGAGAGCAATGATGGTTCTCTCTGTGTCATCTGAGACTCCTCATTCTAAAGGTAATGAGAGTCAAGATATTTTTTCCCTGTTGGAAACGATGTTGATGTCGACAGAAAGGGAGACACAACTCCAAGAAGCAAAGGGCTTCATGAAATATGTGGAGATAAGATCAGAAACTGATAGGGAACATGAACAAAGTCAAGAGGTGGTGAGAATCAAGACTTCCCTTGGCTGGGGATATGTTTGAAGGATGATTGGTAGAAACCATAAAACTGTATCTAGTGTCAGGGGGACGACTATACATGGCTTTAGATTATGCCAGAGGCATGAAAAAGCGGACAAACTCAAAGATCAGGGGTACATGGACTGTGGGATACTAGGGGTTTATGGATAATGTAAAAATGAGTAAAGGGGAGTGGATGGCCCAACCAAGGGTGACATGGGTTGCATTGCCAGAAAAAGAAGGTCGTCAAGGGTGACGACAAAAAACTAAGTAAATGCTAGAAACAAAGGCTTTTTACAATTACCAAATAAATAAAGAATAATTTGGGATGAATGTATAGATATAGAAATGGGTGCCCTAATGCAAGATGGCTTGGCCTGTGAGGGAACAAGTTGCACGGAGAACTGGTGGAGGGTGGGGGGCCCATGGATGGGTTTCTGTATGAGGTAAATGAATGGAGGGAAATCTGCAGATGGGAAAACTGATTGTGGATGAAATGGGGGGTTAATGATAATGCAGAGGTGTAGTCAAATAGAACCGAGATAAGATAACCTGGGAGTCCATTGGGAAATCTAGAAAACTGATGAGAAGGATTATGTGGCGTATCCTAGGAAATGTGTAAGACTATCGAGACTCCGATCCCTAGGGGGTGAAAGCAGCATGAGTGTCAAAGTACCAAGGGGAAATATGAATGGGACAGCTCATGTGGGGGAGAGTGCTACCGGGTGACAGTACCAAAATGCAGCAGAGGTGACCGTACTTCAGAGCTGGATGTAGGGACCCTAAAGGTGAATGTCGGAAGGTGTGATTGGGAGATGCAATTGATATTCAAAGGGAGTGATCACATGCCAGTGTCGATCGTATACCTAAAGGGGATGTGCCGGTTGGTGATGACCAAGTACCTGCACACATTAAAACTGAATACCCAACGTGACCAATATATGAAGATAAAGAACATATAACTATTATTTGATAATTTTGAACAATAGCATACATACCTAGATGTGATGTGAGAAAAATGCTACCTTGGGGCCGAGTGCACATGGTGACCCAGGGAATGTGATTGTGTAGATGGCAGGATCCTAATCTCGTGGATAAAGACGAATCAGGAAACAGACACTCTGGGCTGTTGTAATTGAGTGTGGAATTTTGGCAAAAGTGACTATATATGGTTGTTGGGACCACAATGCCACCTCATTCATACCCGCTTACAAGAGCTCGAGTCGACCGATTCAGGATTTGCGAGAGTCAGGTTAGTGGTCCCATCCTCCTCCATAGTATATAGTTTCTAGTTTTTTAGGTAGGGGTCGTACGAATGGTCGTACTAGGGTAGGTTTAGGGGTGGGGCCACTAATGCGTAGGATAAGGAAGGATACATGTGCTGAGATGCACGGGTATAATTCCATCTCCCTCACATGATGTGCGGTTGTGCTGGACACAACCGTGTAGAGGGGCATGTGGGTAGGGGGTAATATTTCCTGTGGGAAATGAACTGGAGAATTGGGAGGATTCGAGGGAATATCCTCATACAGTCTATCTATGAACCATGGAGGGGTGGGAAGTGACTCAAGTTCAGGGGAGGTGTTGTTGACAGTATCTGGAGAAGAGATAGGGATATTAACTTATGTCACATGAGGTAAGGTGGTCGAGTGATTTTGAATAAGGATTAATTGACGACGTCGGTATTCAACAATCAAAGGACACTGGTATGTGAAATGAGCAAGTGAGTCACAAAGAGAGCAAGGGAATCTCATCCATTCGGGGACTAAGGTCGAGACATAATGGATGTAGGTGACGTGGGTACCCGAAGGTGGTGGTGGAGAGGAATCTTGATAAAAGGTTTGGAATACTGCCGTTAGCGTCTATCGAAACTAAAGTAGAGCTGGGAAATGAAGAGTGTAGTAGCCATACTTTGAATAGATGGAACAAGCGAATTTGGTTCACAACCCTTTACTTCCTATAGTGGAGGACGCGGTCATGGTATTTGATGTGCTTGGTGAAGCAGGAAGTGTTGTGGTTGCTCGAGGAAGTTGGATCTGATTGCATAACTTGGGAAGAGAAGGACATTTATTAGTGGGGTGTCCCTCTCTTTTGCATAATGCGCAAAGAGGTTGAATTCAGGGAGGAATTGGAGCGGTGGGCTCTTTGTTATTTCGTCTACCCCCAGTTGTGGCAGTGATGCTGGAAATTGGGGGTGAGGGTGATGTAGAAAAAGTTAGTACTAGAATCTGCATTGGGATTCCCTTTGACTAAGGAGTGAGGGATGGTTGAGGAACCATCACGGGTGGGTGTAGATACCATACAGGGATGGCGAGCACTATGTTAGGAAGGGTAAGTTTCGAAACTACCTAAAATGCTTGTACTCTTGGTGGGGGGTAGAAGAAGGGAATTTGAGTGATGGCTTGGGGGATTGTCTCCCAAGCTGGGATTCCCCCCTAGGGGAGGGTGAAATTGGGGATAAGTGGTGTAGTAGGGTTCCCCAGTAATCCCTGAGGTAGAATTTCTTCAACTCGTGGGACGTCAAGGTGTGGAGAGGCTTATGTGGGAGGAATGGTGTCTCTGGTTTAAGTTCCATTAGAAGATATGACACACACTTATGTTGAAGGGTGTATGAGAGATGGTGCTCCATGGTATGCCCCCAGCAAGAATGGGTCCTTGAAAATTATAAGGCCCATATCAATGAGTGAATAGGCATCTGAGCTAGTGCGAACAAGAGGTAAGATGTTATCGATGTTCACGGAATGGTTAGGCTCATAATGTGTGATTTGGTCGATGGTGACGATTTTCCTATTGTGGGGGAACATCATCATTCGAAACATAGAAGAGGATATTTCCTTCATAGTGTACATTTATAGCTACATCCAAACAAGATATTGTAGTCGAGCGGGGCGTCGATAACCTCAATGTCGATGATAATGGCTTTTCCCCGACTTTGACGGGGACATTTTGAAAGAGCCCTTCAAGGGAGGATGGTCGACCATCATAGGCTCTTAATGTGATGGAGGATGGTATAAGATTAGGGGAGCCAAGTTTTTTCCATACAGTTTTGGACATGATGCATGTGGATGTATGTTCATCAATGATACACTGATGAACCGTGATGTTTCAAATCTTGATTGGTATCTAGAAAGGTACTAGAGCAGGGAGATGAGGTTCTTCGCTATCTAGATCAAATGTGATGAGTCCAGTATCATCTGGGTCGATTTCTTGCAAGGTGGAAAGTAAGGATTTTCGTTGAGTTGCACAGGTTTGGAGGACCTCCAATACAGACATGGTTGTAGGAGACTACACCAAGTCATCGACTAGACTGTAATTGAGTGTTTCCCTATCCTAAGGGTTGTTGACATTTCGTCATAACAGAATGTGAGGGATCTGAATGGGGGGTTCAGTGTTAGGGCATAGAATCATCAAGAGTTGTCCAGTTGTAGTTGGATCTCTTACGAAGTGGTGAGAGTAGATTCAGGGGGCGCAATGTATTGACGACTATGCATTTGTAGAAGAATTTCTTCGTTAGTGAGGAGGATATTATGATCCACCAGATTTCAAGGGTGGATGGGCCCTAGGTTTTGATACTGTCCCATTTGTGGTGGGGCAGGGTGTAACTCATGTTGAGTATTCATCACACCTTGGTGTGGAATAGGGTTTTGCAACACAGTTGGGGGTGGTTGTTGCAAATATTGTTGTGGGGCTTACTGAGGGGTAGGTGACACTGGAGGACATGGCGCGTTCATGGATTCTTTAATCTATTTAAAGTCAGAAATTTGGGGGAAATGGTGAGTATAATGACCATGCTCGCCACAAAGAGCGCAAGGGAATTTTGTCCAGAGGTTGTTGTTGTTCCTCCCTTTGCATTTGTTGTTATTGTCCCCTTGGGGGTTCTGGTTACCCTGATTTTGTTTGCCCCCAGTAGGTTGGTTTTGTTGGGGGTTATTTCCCCCTAGTCCTGGGTTATTATTGTTTCAGTTTTTTCCTTTATTCTTGGAATTATTCGACTGATGGGCCAGATTTTCTGTATTCAACTGTTCAAAAGTATGAATTTGTTGAATGGGAGAGGGATGAACAAAGTTAACGCCGGCGTGTGGTTGTCCATGTGGAGGAGAAAACAGTTGTGGAGGACCAGGAAATGGAAAATACATATTGTTTTGTGGCAACAATCTGTAGGGCGCATAGGAAGGCATATCACTTTCACTAGTGCACAGGTTATATGATGAGGTAGAAGGGGAACTTGAACTTGTTTGAGAAGTCAAGCACATCATGGGTGTTGACGAGGGCCCACTCATGGGTGGAGGGGGGGTAATAGGATATGGTTGTTGGTAAGGGGGAGGAGGGTAATAAGACAACCCTCCATATATCGTCAGATATTGGTGTGTCCCGTACATAGGTAGTGGTTGGCTGTACGGGTTGTGGTGTGTCATGGTACCAATCAACCCATCCACATTGTGAGACATGCCAGATTTTTCCTAGTCAAATGGTACAGGTCTGGGTGCATCGGGTAATACTGTGTATAAGTAACCTGACTGAGCATAAATGAGGTCAAATTGTTGAGCCTTGTTGATGGATTCCTCTTCGGATTGGGGGAAGGTGGATGCCACATCTTTGGCAAGTATAGAGATGAGTGATTTTAGAAACCAATCGAGACATTGTTCTTTGGTGGTTTCTACTTTACATAAACTATGTTGTTGACTCCATTCGTGGATGTGGTCGACAATATGCATAGATGAGGTTTGTTTTCACTCAGAGACCAGTTCTAAACTAGTGTCATGACGAACTGTAGTTGGAAAAAGGCCAAAAATGCTTTGGTCAAGGATTCAAAAGTCACGTGGGATCCTGATTTTTCGTCCACATACCATTTGGTTGATGGACCAGTGAGTGTTCGTTGAAATAAACTTAAGAGGATGGAGTCATCCATGATGTTTTTTGAAGAGCACACCATAAGTGGAAGGGCATGACATGGTTGGCAGGATATTCCCCCGATTTTCCTTCAAATTTTGGAATGTCTGAAGGTAGTTTGGTAGGCATATTGGGCCATGTGGGGTCATGTAAAATAGGATCATTCATGAGTTTAATCAAATCAGGAATGTTGAGAGATGCAAAATATGGCATGGGGGGTGGTGGTGGAGGATTAATTCCAACCATGGTGTGAACAGGTAGTGGAACTGACCCTTGAGGGGGATTTGGTGGGGTTGTACTTCTCCCTTGAGAAGAAGTTTTACCCCCGCTTCCTTGTGAAGGAGAGCTAGTGGATGGATGGACTTGGGAATTGGACCCAAGTAAAGTGGAACCAAGCAAAGATGATCCTAAAATAGTGGCACTCACAGGAGTATGAGATGGTTGAGCCAGTGAGTAAAAAAAACTAAGAACTCCTCCTCGAATAGGAGGGAGATTCTGCAAGCGTCTGGAACGACGGGGATTCTGTGGGTCCCCTATGATGTCCAACTAGCAAAGTGAATGTGTGTAAATGGTGATGAGAGAAATAAGTGAATAAGAGACTTGTATAATTTGCACCTTCACAATATAACTCATAATTGCATGTAATCAAATGAGCATCATACATAAATCAACTGTAAATAAGCATACATATGGGTAGGTGGATTTTTTTCGCATGGGGGAACCAATAAAGAAAATGCTTGTGTCATAAAAGACATATTGTCCTTCCTCTCAAATAGCACTGGACCTTCCAAGAGCACTCAACAATGGGGTTTGAAGCCACTGGAAGAGGATCTAGTGAAGGATGAAATAATCAGTTATAATGAGGGGTAGAGGGTGCATATCCCAAAGGAGATGGCGATATTTCCTAATATTCACACAAAATCTTATCAAGGTACAAGTGCAGCCCACAATTGCCACCTGGGTAGATGTCCTAAATTTGGTCACTAGGTACCTCGGTCAAAGTGCGACATTTAGGTTTTCGGCCTCAGAAATGGGTCATAGGATGGATCCCTTCCAAGAGTTGGGTGACTCAAGGGGGGATGCACAGAACAACTGGACCTCGGCCTTCAACCCTTCATGGGTATCGCCCTGCCTTATGGTGTAGGAACACTTGACTTGGAGGATTTTAAAGTTCCCTATTTGTCAACTTCTAATGTTTGAAAATGTGAGAACTAGATAACGGGGAGTTATTTGGATGCCTAACCCCATGATCCTATCTAGACTAAAAAATTTCTTTTGGCACCTCCTCTGGAGGAAAATTTAATGATTTTTTTAGAAAATATTTAGATGTGGTGGGATGAGAGATTGGGGATGTGAACCAATCTCGTTTGAATTAAGTGGGTATGAATAATTTCTTCAAGAAATAGCGGGACATTTCAGAATTCCTTTGGAGAAAACCTACTTCAATCTCCACAATTCAAGATGGAAATTATGAGTGAGGAGTGACTTTGTGTGTGAGAAAGTGATAAAATGTACCAAATTTTTAATAAGTTAGGTGTGAATTTTCAACATGTGGACTTCATGTGGTCCTTACAAATGTTTGTTACCTATCTTACTAAGTGTCATTGGTACAACCTTGCAGAATTTTAAAATCCCTAAAGAACTAGCATGTGGACATATGGGTCCTTACCAATCCTTTAAATTCCCTAATGTTGTTTACACTAATAAAGCTTTAAAAAATTATCCTAGATTGCAAGCATGTGGGCATGTATGGGCCCGTTACTTTGATCCTTAAACTCTCCTAGTGGTGTAAACTAAGAAAGAAATTTCAAGAAACTATCCTAATTTTGCAACATGTGGGCATGTATGGGCCCTTACAAATTTAAGATGATTTCAAAAAAGAAATTAAGAGCAACCCTAGGGGGTCTTTGACCTCTCCTAAATATTTTTGTTAAGGGAGATGAAATGTCTCCTTAACCACCTTTTTTATTCTCTAGATCACTCTATGGTGTGAGAGAAGAGCATACTCAATGATCAAAGTTGATTTATGGTCCCAATGCAAGTGTTTTTATATGTGATAGAAAATAATATCAACTTAAATTTTACAACCTAAATAAGTCATCCATGTGGAAACCAAAGAAAAAGAGGAGAAAATATGGTTCTTTTTACCCCCTAAGAGCCTATGTTTAGCTAACCTTTCATATGGAAAAGGAGTCTAAGTGGAGTGCATTTACAAAATGCATGAAAGAAATATTTTGAAGGCTAGGGGCCTTCAAATCATCACAAAAAATCTTACAATTTTGAAACTATGGAAATGTGTGTGAGTTATAGTTTAGACAGAGGCGTAGTGGGCGCACAATGCACAAAGAACAAAATTCTTTTGGGTGCACAGTGTGCAGAATGCGCAAAGAACAAAATCCTTTTGGGCACACAGTGCGTTGAGTGCGCGTATGTGGGTTGAAATACCCGCACATGTTTTGATACACATCGTGGGGGGGAGCATTTTGAGTGAAATTCTCCTCCTCCAACTCAAAACTTAGCTCTTGATAAGTAAGGATAAGCCAGTTTTGGTACCTGCAAGACAAATTGATAAAAAATAAGTGCTCTCAAATCAAATCCCAAATAGGGTGGAAATTGATACCTTTCCCAAGTAAGGTCTCCAATCTATTATGTTTGTTTCACCACTTGGGTGAGCAAAAAAAGGGCACTTGCATGCCTAGTTAAGCCTTCTAGACAAGACAAAGGTTAGTGCATGAGTTAAAAAAACCAAGCACATGAAATAAACAAGTAAACAAACTAAAAACAACTAAGAAAATAAAACTAGAATGCATAAGAAACTTTTAGAACCATAAACAAAAAACCAATGACCAAGATTATGCCACCAATTGATAACTATATTAGTTGGCAAAACACCGTGGAGAAATGACGACTTATGAGTCCCCTCTTCCTCCTTGGGAGGGTTCTTGAGTTCCCTAGTGGAGAGATCTTGTTACAATGGTAGAAAAGAAAGCAAATGATGAAGAAATCAATGCCTATTCCCTCAAGAGGTGAGTGGAATGACCTATTGGAATGTTTCTAGAATGCTCCAAGGAGAAAAGAGGATTCTCAAGGGAGGATTGAGGCAGCATAACAATACTATGAAAATATTAATTTCTTAGTGCACCCATGGCCTCCATTTATAGCATTTCTTCAAGGCAATATTCAAATGGTTCTTAGTGTGAACAAGGGGTCCTTTAGGGCACCCTTTGGTCCTTGACCAACCCCCCATTCAGATTCATCTCAGATCTGAGGGTCAAATCAAGTTGGGATCTGGTCCATGAGTGGTTGAGGGGCCGACAAGAAACATAAATTCACCATTCACAGGAGTGCACAGATTTTCTCGTACACAGTCGTGCATATGGCACATTGTGTGCTCTACGGGCTTCTTTGGCCTGCGCACTTCCTTTAGTGAGTTAGCACATGCCAATTTTTTGCCCAATTATATAGTTTTTGCCTCTTTGAAATGCATTTTGGTACTTTAGGTGAACTAATAGTTGTTTGGCATTATTATAATTTTGTAACCATTTGCATGCAATGTTGCGAACAAAATTTTAGTGATAACACTCAGGTTCTTCAATTTTATGAATAGGTTCAACTGATAATCTTTGGGCATAAAATTTGCTTTAAATTTAGCCGCCATCCTATACCAATTCTTGATCTTTTCCTTACCTTTCTTCCTTTTGTCAGCATGCAGTTCATCCCACCATAAGGATGCATGTCCTTTTAGCCTAGTTGTAGCATGCTTAACCTTCTTTTCATCATCTTTGTCCTCATAGTGGAAATATTTGTCCATTTCATTGATCCAATCAAGTGATTCCTTGACATTTAGGTTCCCCTCATACATTGGGACCTCCATTTTTGGTCTAGCTCCTAATTTTGTAACCATCCTAAACAATTGTTCTTTAGGTTTTTCACCTTCTGGTACTTCTCCTTATTCTTCAAAGCTAGTGTCTTCATCTTCACTTACATCCCCTATGTCAGGTTCCAATCATTGAGCTACTTCCATGGATTCCATTCTAACCTAAACTCTCCTCAATTAATTTTTTAGTTTTATATTTGTCGTATATGTTGGCCTACCTATTTTGGGTGGCATGGAGACTGACGAAAACTTCCTTTACAACTCTAATGCCACAAATGATAGCCTCTCATATTCAATACACACATAACAAAATTTTGTTCTATTTCTCTATTAGCGAAGTTTCCTTCACTACCTTGGATCAAATCCTTGTCTTCAATACTCGTGATGAAACACTTTCCACATTTGAATTTGTGGTCAAATTTTCAGGTTCAGTTGGCACTAAACCCCTTTCCTTTGACATGAACAAGCTCTAAAACCACAGGCTTTTTTTTTTTTTAAATCTAGCAGGGTCCAAGTTTATTAACCCATGATTAGTTTCCAATGTGAATGCTTCAACATTTTTTGATATGCTACTTAATCAGGCATTATGTTTGCTTCCATGTGGTCAAGGTGATATATCGAAGTGAAATAAGCTTAAAGGCTCTGACAGACTATTCTGATGACCTTAAATCATGGTCGTTGGTTTACTGTCTGACGAGCGGTCGGATGAGGATATAAGACTATTGCAAGGCTCTCTGCAATAATTTATCACTGCCAGATGGATGACATAGATGTTATCTTGGATATTTCCCATCTTTAAATCTCAATTGTTTATCATCGTTGAAAATGAAATCCTGATCTCGTTTCGGGATATCATATTCATAATAAAATTGGAAGTGCAACTCTAAACACTTCAAAACTTCTCTTTGATCGACAATCAATTCTTGGTCTTGGGATTGATATTTTAGAGTGAAATTTTAGATCGAGACTCTGATAGGAGGACTCTGAAACACTTTCATTCTCTTATGTTTGGGTTTGATGGGAGATCAACGAGAGTCGTTGATCTAGTATGGGTCAACTCCCATATTTATTCATAGCTGTCAATTCTCAACTCTACCAAAACACAAATTTGACACAGTTTGAATTCGATATCTCATCTTATCCCTGCAATATCGATCACCTATGCTCTGGTCATAAAATATACACACATAATATGACAAGTGCACATAGAGGAGGACATACATTCATAAAACACAATTTTTATTTCATGACTGAAGGAATGAAATTAAACATTTATGTTATGTTCCTTCTCAACCTCTTAGGCTTATGCAAACACATGATTTTATCACTATAGACACTTTCTAACCTTTTCCTATTACAACAATAATCAATATAAACTCATAGCTCTCAGTTAGCTCTCAAACCAATCAAAATCTTGAGCTATCTCAACAAGCCCTAAATATAGAAATTTTGTTCCTAACTATCAACAACAACTCAACAACAATATAAACTATCAAACGAAAGATATTTTCTAAGATGTCTTCTAGAAATATCTAGCTATTACGATAAAATAAAATTAGGGAACCAACTCCCTTGGTAAATTTTTTATGACCCTTCGGGTCAATCTCAAATTTTAACTTAGCAGATGTTCTTGCATCATAGCTAGAAGTTAGCATAAAACCAAATGCATCAATTTTTCTAGTAGTAGTAGCACCAATAAAATAAGTTGACCCAAACCCACCAAGTGATCACTCAACAAAATATATAGATCCATATCTACTTTATTAAGTAGTAGCATTGTAAGTATATGAGCTAGCTATATGATCTTACTTAATGGATGTAGATAGATATAGCCATACATAGCTCATCCATGAAACAAAACAATATGGAAATGAAACTTGAAGGGGTGTTGCTCAACAAGGAATCCATTAATGTCATAGAGATATGACAATACAGTAATTTAGGCAGGTTTATGGTGGATGGAAAAATATGTAGCTTTGTGGAAAATGGCTCTTAATTAACAAATAATAACGGAACCAAGTGTCAATTGAGAGTATGATTTCATTAGGATCATGGCAAGTGGGAAGTTTGGTTTAGGTAGGTTGTTAATGTGGGAAGGTAACAACTAATGTTAATGTGTTCCTATAAAGGTGTCTATTGTCATTGCCCGATGTGTCAATACTTTGAGATTCATAATACATAATCCTGGATATAATGAAGACAATAATCATCAATATGCATATTCATACAGAAAGCATCACATCGTTGGTGTCATATAAATAAAATAAAAATATTTAATGAGACTGTTTAAATTACTTATTTATATTTTAAAAACTTTGAAGATCAATATATAGATTTATAAGTTAATATTCACATATAATCCTCTAAATAATGTCAATATTTCATTAATGTGACCTATAGTTGTCAAACACAATGTGTTGGTTACGAGGCAAATGACCTAGCCTACAAAAAAAAGGAATGTGAGTTTATCCCATCCGAACTTGCACATCTCATTGTAGCTATAAAAAATAAAGCAAATTAGATCATCAAAACAAATAAATTACTAGTAACAAGCTACTTTGATGATGCCAAGGAACACAATACAAAGAAATATCCATTGATTCACTATCTTTGGATACAAATGGTATGAAGATGAGTAAAAAAAAGACACTTATCATAGTTGAATTAGTTGTCTAACTTTTAGATGTTTTGGCAAGTTGGATTTTGTTTATCCAGTTGTAGGGTAACAACTCTCAATATTAAAATAAATGTCATCTAGGTTACCAAATTGGCAGTCAGATGGAAGGAAAATAATCCATATAATGATAGTTATATCCAAACTTGCAATATTTATTGATCATGACTCTCCTTTTCCAAAATCAAGAGCCTCGTGATCTTTAAAAATTTATTGGCTTCTCTAACTTGAAATGAAGGACTTCATATCTACATCATTTTGGATGAAGATGTATCAATAATAGCTAAAAGTATTCAAAACAATGGAATCAACATATTGAATAACAACCCCAATTTATCTATGAAGTCAAAATGCAGTGCAACATAGTATCAAATAAAATAAGATATTTATGCTAATGTGAATAAAATCTTCAATTTTTAGGGTAGAAAGAATCAACAAACAAAAGCATGAGTGAAAACCATACTAGAATGTACAATAGTATTTCTCCAATGGATTCCAAGAATATATTGATATGTTGAGAAAAAATCTCTAATAAATTAGAAATTAGATGGAATATCATTTTTGGAAAAAAAAGTTGTTAGGATATCTATGCATATGTTGCTAAACAATATCAACATGAGGTATACTTCTAATTCCCTAAATGCAGGCATCGACGGTGCAAGCCAATGGACATCCCTATGATGTATATACTTAGAAATACAAAATGGAAGCTACTGTATGATATGTGAGTGTTTTATTGAAATATGTTTTCAACCTTAAAAAATTATCAATCCCTCAAAGATGATCGTTTTATTGAAACATATTTTAAACCTTAAAAAATTATCAATCCCCTGGAAATGACGTGTAGAATATTTTTATTTCTTTGATGTTTTGTTCCAAGAATCTTTAGTTTTGTAATAATGTATATGGATCAACAACACCCAATCAAATCTATAATGAGTGAATTTTAGAAAGGCATTAAAATTCTTCCCCGGATGGGGTGTTATCCATGACATGACGCGCATTAACTTGCGATCTGGAGGATCACCCATTTGGCAGCGGGTGTCATTAATTTCCTAGAAAATTATGTCACCCCCCTCCTCCTAGAAAACTATGTCATCCCCCCTCCTACTCATTTTTTGCGTGAAGTCTATAAATAAATTAGAGTTGTCTACCATGATGATTGAGGGCATAACTATTGCACAATATTGAGACTTGAAATTGACGTGCATATGAGTTGCACAAAATAATATATCTAGGAGGCATTGAGGGATACTCAGACTAAATCTCTCTAAAATAAAATGATGATCCTCAATCTAGACTTTGATCTATGAAAAAGGTGAAAAATTACAATCTAGACTTTGATCTATGAAAAAGGTGAAAAATTACAAATATCACCAAGAAAAAAAAAAAAAAAAATCACTTTAGTAAGTTAGATGCTTTGATCCAAATGATATAGCCAGTAGGCCATGCAAGCAAGTAAGAACCCAAAAAGGTCCCATGGGATAGCACATTTGGTTAAGACATGCGCACACTCTTCCAGTTTGGGGAGAGGTCATGAGTTCGAAACCTGTGTCCCTTGGGGTTGCGAAGCTTTATCACTCCCATACCAGCCACTATGTGGGGAAGTATCTGGGGTGGGTTTCCAGCGTGGAATCTCCAACGTGGAAAAAAAAAAGTAAGAACCCAAAAACAAGAGAGACAAAGATGAATTACCTAAATGTAAAGATGCTATAAAATCATTTATATTGGTATTTATAATGGATCACAATAGTTCCTTCAATAAGAACTTAACACTTTTGATTAAAATAATATTAAAAGGAAAAAAAAACTTAGCAACTATTAATGAAATACATATGGACGTAAATACAATATTAAATGTTATCTATATATCAGGTACATATGAATGAGGAGAAAGTTAATCTTGTAACATATGAATGAGGAGAAAGTTAATCTTGTAAGAAACATACCCTCTTTATGATCATAAATTCCTTAGTGTCAGTCTTAAATTTGAAGAAAATATGGTAGAAATTTCAAGAATCTTGTAACGAACTTCCTTTTAGTTCCTATAATCTAATAATATGGAAAGTTAGTGTTCTCATAAATATCTCAAAATCCTAGTCAATTATTAATGAAGTACATAAGGACATAAATACAATAATAAATGTAATTTATATATTAGGCACATATCAATGAAGAGGAAGCTAATATTGTAACTAACAAACCCTCTTTGCAGTTATAAATTCCCTTTTTCCATTCCTAAACATGAAGAAAATACGATAGAAATTTCAGTCTAGTTCATAGAATTTGGTAATATAAAGAGTTCTCATTAATCTCAAATCTAATTTTTGAATAAACCTTCTTTCTAGTTATAACTTCTATTTTTCCTTGGTCCAAATTGTATCATCATCAAAATCTCTTTATAAACACTGTAATCATTTAATTTTTTTTGGAAAAGTTCAGAAAATATTGAAAAATTCCTTGGAAGTTGAAATGAACCATTGTGATGGTTGTCCTTCCAATGCAACCCATTAAAAATGAAGGTTGAGATGAAGAAGAACATTGAATGGAACAAAGAGGAGGAAATGAAGAAGGGCACTAGCAAAGATGAGAGCTCAAGGAAGCAGTTTGCCTGATCATTGGAGGAGAAGAAAACAATGAGTTTGTCCCACAATGAGCTAAAAATTGTTGTTGAGCCATGACCATTTACAAATTTCCGGTGAGTGAGTAATAATACACTAAATATGTGTATAGCTCACCCTTTTGTAATCAATTTCCTACTTAATAAAATCCTAAATCAACTTAGTTTTCTTCCTAGTTAGGTTTCCAGGAGCATCTCAATATCTTTGTGTGTGTTTTAATGTAATGTAGAGTGCTTCAGGGGGAGATTATTATTGCCATTTATGGTGTATTGTTATTGTTGGTTGCACACATGGTTATGATGAAGAGTTTTATCTTGTAATTATTTTAATTCAATTAGAAACCATTTTCCATTAGTATTTAATGAATTCCAACAACTCTCCATTCTCCTCCATCGATCACACTTAGATATTGAAGATCAACGGTTGTCATCTCAGAGCCATTGCAATTTTGTAGGAGGTTTCCATATTGGTTTCTTTGAATCTAGTGAATTGTTGGTTTTTTTTAGCATTGTTGGATATTTTTCTTTTTTCGTGAATTATTCCCCTCTCCTCTAAGCAATGCTTTTTTTTATTGGGTTAGTTCGTGGTTAATGAAGTGTCATGTTTTCACATTGAAATAAGACCACAAAGTCCAACTTCATTTTGGCATTGATAGAGTTGTAGATTGCTCTGTGAAATTGGGATTGCAAGTAATTGAGCAATGAATCAAATATGAAATAGAGTAGATTTTTTTTCCATTGGTGGGCATTCAACAGATCTATATTTTGTTTTCTTTTTCTAAATAAGAATTGTAACTAGTTAAAGAGACATGATATCAACCTATTTTTAATTATAGAGACCTCATTAAATTTGAAGAAAATATGGTAGAAATTTCAAGAATATTGTAATGAACTTTCCTCTTGTTCCTACAATCCAATAATATATAAAGTTAGAGTTCCCATCAATCTCGAATTGAATTTTTCATGATACCCAAGCTTTGGATCATGGTAGAACTCTACTCATCCTTGAAATTTCTATTATATTTTTTTCAACATCTTGTATTAGATATAATTTAAACATATACATCCATGCATTCACAATAATCACAATTGATATCAACCTCTATATTTAAATGTCATGTCTCTAAACACATGGAATCAGAAGTACACTCATATCTTTAATGTTACATTGAAAATTACCTTCCAGTTACAAAGTGTGTAGTTGTCCATCTTTCCTGTTTTAAAGAGTAGTATGATTTCTTAACCTTCTATAAATCTATATAAGTTTATAAACTTAAACCAAGAGAAAAAAAATAGTCCACATCTTGTTACATTCACATAAACAAGGTACATTTTACAACCCAAATTTGGAGAGAATGTAATGTTGGTCATCCAAATACCAATATATATCAACCTAATATAAATTATTATAAAAAACTAAAAATATAATAATTTTAATTTTAATGTGAACTTAATAATACTCATTCATAAATCTATTTATGCATAAAAATAACAATATAAAAACTAGATCGTGTCATCTCTATTTTATCAACTCACATTATAAAGTGACACTTTATATATATATATATATAGATATCGTGAGCATAAATTCATTTTAATTGGAGATTTTTTTAAGGCAGTAGTTTAATTGTTTTACATTTTGGTTTTGTTTTTAAGATATTTTCTGTTTAATTTTGTCGAAAATGGTGAGAAATTGTTGGATATGCATATTTGAGCGGTTAATTATGTATAATCTGAGTGACATCGGAGTTTTCCAACACGTTGAATCCATTTCTACATTTAATTTTAGCAATTTGAATCCATTTCTACATTCAAAAATGTAATTTAAACTACAAAAAATTGAGATTTCGTACAAATTTGTATCACCGGATTCCGATAAAAAAGACTAAAATGTAGAACACTTAGACAACACCATTTTTAAATGTTCATCTCAATCATTATCCCTAGGGTTAGTTAATAAGTTTACACCAATATTAGATATAGAAATAGATAAATATAGAAATGGTATTTTTTCATTTTAAAAGTAATAAGAATTCTTAGTATTCTATTAACCTAAAGGTGAAGAAAAATAGATAGATAGAAAAATGGTTTTTGTAGAGAAAAATTGATAGATATAAAAATGTTTTTTTTGTTTTTTGTTTTTTTAAATAAATATTTAATGTAAGATCATTATTTGATATTTTTAATATAAAATCTAAAATACTTTACCAGTGGAACTAACTGGATTCAAACTTAGATATAAATGGTTAATAGTTGGTTTTGATGCAAGAGCATCTTTGGCCTTAAGCAATCTGCATCAACCAAAAACACTTCAATTTCAAGCTAGTGATTGTAGGGTGAAATTAGTGTTGCAACTCTCAATGTTGTAACATCAATGTTGCTAGTCTTGTAACACCCATGCTATAAATTTCAATGTTGTAACAAAAACACAGTAACACTCGTTAGTACAACACATGTGTTGTCAATCATGTTATTGCAACACCAACGTTGCAACTCCCTTCGTTGCAACACCAATGCTACAACTCTAGGAATGTTTCAATTATGCCATGCCATGAATCTGCGTGCCTTGAGTGGAATTAGTTGAATTTGGTGGGTCATAACTCCATGTGTCTTGGGTGGACTTTGTGGAATTTAATGGACAAATTACAAGAGGAAGTCGATTGGATGGAAAACGGTGGAGAATTTGGACCATTCTAATTGCCTGACTTTCAACTCACATTGGTGGTGAAGAAAAGGAAATGGTTGGAGAAAGTGGAACAAAAGAAAACTTTTCGGCTTCCAATAAATGAGTGGAGCAAAATAAAATGGGAAGGGGGGTTCACTCATGAGGGACGAAAAAGAGAGAGATGGAAGAGAGGGAACATAGAAGGGACATCTATAGGAGAAATATAGAAGAGGAAGGGATGCCCAGTTTTGGGTTCATAGAGTGGAACAATGAACATGCACCTAGCCATTGAATCAGAATGAGAACTGTGTCAAATTGTCTAATAATGTAATTAGACTGTAAGAGACAAATTATGTCTTGTTAATTAATAATATTGAGTCCCTATTTAAATGGTGTTGTCTCTTGTTTCCTTTTCTTGTGACTCCAAATTCTTCTTTGCATTCTTTAAATTGTTAATTTTTGTTAACATTAGTATGTTGGTAGCTATGTACTATGTGGGCATAAACCTAGCTATGCAGTTGGTTGAGTACAAGATCTAGGGTGATAGTTGCATCAAGTGGTATCAGAGCTAGTTTAGCTCCTAAGTTGTGAGAGATAGTGCCCATAAGTAAGGCATGTGAATGTTAGTCTGACTGAGGGATACAAGAAAAAATGTAAGGATATCACAATGTAGATCAAGAGGAGCACGAGGAGGTGTGAGGAACCAAGAATTAGAGGAATTGTGAAGGAGGATAGAAGAAATGGAAAATAGAAGGCTTGGAGATGATGAAACAGATTAAGAGTTGGGAGATGAGCCCAAAGAAGAGAGAAATGTGAAGGAAGTAGGCCCAGTAGTACGTTTTCTATTTTTTTTTTAAATATAGAGGTAGCGCAAGGGTGGAAGTTTCATGTTATGATGGTAGTTTCAAAGAGAGACTCTCATTGACTGGGTAGGAGAGCTCAAAATATATTTTGAGTATGAAAATGTCCAGGATCCAAATCAAGTTCAATTCACCATAACAAAGCTAAAGGGCCATGTTTCACTCTAGTAGGATATGCCACACAAGGACAAGGTAGACAATCGACAAGAAAATATTAGAACTTGGAGGAAGACAGTGAGAAAAATAAATGAGATATTTATACATGTAAATTACTAGTAGAATTTGTGTAAGTAGGTTCAAAACTTAAGGTATAAGGAGACATGTGTTCATGAATATACTGAGGATTTATTCAAACGGTTGCTCAAATCAAAGATAAAGGAACCGAAATATCAAAGAGTGGTGAGATATGTGAATGGGTTGAAATATCAAATTCAGGATGAGATGAGTATGCATTATTTTCGTAATGTATATGAATCATATCAAGTTGTTTTTAAGGTGGAAGAAATGGCTGATAAAAGTTTGTTGCAGAAGTTCTGAAGAAAAATACCTAGAGGAAAGGAAAGAGCAAGTGCTACTAGAAGTAATGAAAAGGAGGATGAAATGACCAGCAACTAGAATATGAGAGGAGGAAGTGGCTCTTGGAGAGGTAGAGGATTTGGCAGAGCTACATATGTGATCACATGTTACAGATGTAGAATAGAAGGTCACAAGGCATCAAAATTCCTAGAGAAGTAGAATACAGGGAGTCAAAATGAGGCTAGAACATAGGTTACCCGGGTAGATGAGGCAACACTAGCTGGAAACAATGTGGAAGTACCCCAGTAGGAGAAGGGATAAAAAATGATGTTTAGAAGAGTGTTACTTAAGCCTGAGGCAAAGGTAGTCAAATAAATTTAATAGAGGAAGAACATTTTTAAAACTAAGTGCAAAATTTAGGATAAGTGTTGTCATCTGGTCATAGATGGAAGAAGTACAGAAAATCTAGTATCCATAGAAGTAATTGAGAAGTTAAAATTAAAAATTATTCCACATTTGAATATGTATTGGATCACATGGTTGAAAAGAGGATAGTAGGTGACTGTGATTGAACAATGCTTGTTTAGTTTTCAGATTGGAAAATTTAGTGAGAAGGTATTGTGTGACATAGTTGAGATGAATTCCCATCACATACTACTCAAAAAACCATGGTTGTTTGACAAAAAAAAATTCCATGACGGAATCAAGAATACTTATGAATTTTTAAATGATGGACATCGGTACAGGTTGGAGTCAATGGTAGAGATTGATTTATGTGCTAATGATAACAAAGGAAATGACAACATAATTTTTTGTAGCAACAGTCGCATTATGATGTGTTGAACTAAATAATTTTTGAGAGAGTAGAAAAATACCCATTTTTTCCCTTAATACCAGTAGAATTTTCAAAGATTGTAAAAATGAGCTCTATGCCACCGTAAATTCCAACTTTGTTGAATGAATTTAAATACATTATTGGAGATGATCTACTAGCGGGTTTGCCTCCCTAGAGGAGTATATCACATCAAATTGATTTGATACCAGGATCAAGTATACTACATAAATATCCTTATCGGATGAAACCAACAGAGAGTGAGGAAGTGAATCGACATGTGCAATAGTTGCTTGATAGAGGATTGATCTGAGATAGTTTAATTCCGTGTGATATACCTATAGTATTGGCACCCAAGAAAGGGGGTGAACAAAAAATGTGTATCAATTCACAAGATATCAAGAAGATTACTATTAAGTACATATTTCCCTTCCCAAGGATGGACAACCTCTTGGACTATTTGAGTGGGGCCAAGTACTTTTCAGAGATCAAGTTGAAGAGTGGGTATCATCATATTCAAATAAGGGAAGATAATGAAAGGAAGAAAACATTCAATACTAATGATGGACTGTTTGAGTGGCTAGTCATACCATTTGGGTTAACCAATACCCCTAGCACATTCATGAGATTTATGAATGAAGTCTTGAAAAAATTTTTGGAAAAAACAATTGTTGTGTACCTAGATGAAATTTTGATTTTCAATAAAACGAAAGAAGAAAACTTGGGGCATGTAAAAAAGGTGTTACAGTGGTTAATGGAAAAGAAAATGTTGATAAATTTGAAGAAATGTATGTTTCTAAAGGAGGAGTTGGCGTACCTGGGATTGGTGATTTCAAATGAAGGCTTGAAGATGGATTCTGGAAAGGTAAAGGCTATTTTGAAGTGGCCAATGCCTAAGTGTACATTTGATGTGAGAAGTTTCCATGGTTTGGCGAGATTTTATAGAAAATTTATCTGAAACTTCAGCGAGATTTGTGGACCACTTACTAAATGTATGAAAAAGGGAAATTTTAAGTGGAAAACAACAACCATGAAGTCATTTGAGGAATTGAAGAAAGAGGTAACTGAACAACCAATTTTGGTACTTCCATATTTCAATAAAGTATTTCAAGTGGACTGTGATGCACGTGGTTTAGAAACTGGAGCATTTTTGAGCCAATAAGGAAGGTCAATTCCATTCTTCACTGAGAAATTTAATCATGCTACGAAGTATTATGTTCATGATGAAGAGTTTTAGGTTATTGTACAAGCCTTGAATAAATGGTGGCATTACTTGCTACCAAAGGAGTTTGTCTTATTTACTGATCATAAGGTGTTACAATACATCAATAGTCAAGGTAAGTTAAATCAAAATCATTCCGAATTGGTAGAATTGTTGCAAAATTACTGATTGTTTTTGAAGCACAAGTCTAGAAAGTTGAATAAGGTTGCAGATGCATTAAGACGAAGAATAATGTTGTTGAATACTTTGTCAGTTGAAGTTGTTAGCTTGGAATGTATGAAATATTTGTATGCAGAAGACACAAATTTTTCATAGGATTGGAAAGAATACAACTTACCTTGGAGCATCGTTAAAACACTGTATTTGGATTTCCACATCCAAGAAGGATTATTTTTTAAAAACCAAAGTTTGTGCATTCCACATATCTCATTACGGTTGAATCTTGTTAGAGAGTTTCATAGAAGAGGTTTGGGTGGACATTTTGGCATTGATAAGACCACAACGTGTGTGACGCAGAGATACTTTTGGCCTATCATCAACAAGGATGGTAAAAATTTTCTTAAGTGTTGTATAACTCGTCAACTAGCAAAAGGAAAGAGTCAAAACATAGGGTTGTATACACCACTACCGGTACCCGAGAGACCATGGGAAGATATAAGTATGGACTTCATTTTGGGAATGCCTATGATGCAAAGAGGTGATGATTTCATGATGGTTATATAGTGGAATTTTTTTTAAAGATGGAACATTTCATACCATGCAAGAAGACCAATGATTCTACTAAAGTGGTTGTTTTATTTTTTCAAGAGATTGTGAGGTTAAATGGACTAATAAGAAGTATCACTTCCAATAGGGATACACTATTTTTTGGATACTTTTGGAGAATACTTTGGAAGAATATGGGTTCCAAGTTGTTGTATAGTTCTGCATATCACCCACAAATAGATGGACATACTGAGGTGGTTAACTAGAGTCTTGGAAATTTGTTGAGGAGCTTGAGTGGAGAGAAGCCAAGACAATAGGATTTGGTCTTAGCCTAGGATGAATTCTCTTACAACAATTCAATTAATGGATCTATGGGAAAGAGTCCATTTCATATTATTTATCACTGAAAGGATTTGTTGATTTGGTTAAGTTGTCGAATCTGTAGGATGAAAGGAGTGTCGATGCAAGTGAGTTTACATAGAACATACATGAAATGCTTGAACAGGTTAAAAAAAAATTACAACAAAGCAATATCAGGCATATGCAAGGAGCATATTTTTGAAGAATACAAAAGGTTTTTGAGGAAGGAGATCTGGTAATGACACATTTAAGGAAAGAGAGATTCCATAGAGGTACTTATAGTGAACTCAATTACAAGAAAATTGGACCATGTCAAGTTTTGAGAAATATTTATGATAATGCATATAAGTTAGTTTTTCCACAGGATTTTGACATTTCTCCAATATTCAATGTGGCTAACTTGTACGAGTTTCATGAGGGAAGAGAGAACGATGAAGAAGGTACCCTGGTTAAATGGAAGAAACAACTACCCATTAAACTAGTCGAAGAATTATAGAAAATCTTGGGAAAGAGGGTTAGCAAAAGGACCCACAATAAAGAATATTACGAATATCTAGTTAAGTGGAGAAATAAGGTTTTTGAGATGCATCACGAGTTTCTGAAAACAATCTAGAACACCTACAAGGATATTCATCCTCAATAGAATCTACAATTTCATTCACATGAGTTGGGGCTCACGTTTTCTTACCAAGGATGTTTGGTGCAGGAGCATCTTTAACCTTAAGCAATCCGCATCAACAGATTTTTTTTTAATTTCAAGCTAGTGTTTGTAGGGTGAAATAAGTGCTACAACTCCCATTGTTGTAACAACAATGTTGCTAGTGTTGTAATACCTATTGATGCAACACCCATGGTGTAAATATTGGTGCTGCCCATGATGCTGTGAGGGCAGACTGCAACAGTCGCTCACGATGATTCTAAGGGGTGCACAATAAGGCAGGGGCCTTATTCTTTAGAGGCCCTTAGTCTCCCACAAGTTCACCTGGCGGAGTATTGAATCCAAGGGTTTTTTATGTCTACCAAGTCACTTGAGAGGTGAGTGGCACCCTTGGAGCACGTGGTGCGTCCTGAAGGGCACGTCACACAAGAAAAATGGAAAGAGGCAAGTGGGACCCTTGGAGCACGTAGTGCATCCTGAAGAGCACGTCGCGCAAGGGAACAAATGAGGCGAGTGGCACCCTTGGAGCACCTAGTGCGTCCTGAAGGGCATGTCGCATTGTTAATGATAATTGAATGAACCTAGATGGCCTTAGGACAAATAATGTGATAAGAAATTTCTAAAACAATTTCCCTAATAAAATGTCGCCCAACACGAAAATTTAAGGTCTAGGTCTAAATTATGCTAGTCGTAAAATTTTATCTGTTTTAATATATATATATATATATATATATATATATATAAAATAAAAACAAAAACAAAATAAATAATAAATATAATCTTCGTTAAATATTGTAACAAGAAGGGAGTAAGCAATTTAATTGATTCATAAAAATTTGTTGGAATAAAATTTAAAAAGGGAATTAATTGTTTTA
>ML802064.1:252447-276006 GCA_009831015.1 Picea engelmannii
ATAAATAATAAATATAATCTTCGTTAAATATTGTAACAAGAAGGGAGTAAGCAATTTAATTGATTCATAAAAATTTGTTGGAATAAAATTTAAAAAGGGAATTAATTGTTTTATTATTTTATGACAATTTAAATTTTATTAATTAAAAAGGGAAAAGGGAAAAAGTTAATTTATACACCTACCAATTTGAGTTCTAAATGAAAAGGGGAAAGAGGGAAATCTAAAATATTTAGGAAACTAGGAAAAGAGGAAAACATAAAAAGAAAAGGGAAACACAAGGGGAAAAACAAAAAGTCAAACTTAGTAAGGTATCTAGCATTTAAGAGATTTCTAATTTAAACTGAACTAGCAATTTAATAATGGGGAAAGTCATTAAAACCAGTAAGGGAATTTGGGGACACCTAGGAGCGATTATAGGAGTGAATCTAGGTGGGTGAGGGAAATAGGGGTAATTAATTAACTAGAGAAATTAATTTATGGAGGAATGAAGGGGATGGGTGACACTTGTATGGGGAGGATTTTTAGGATTTAATTTATTAAACATTAATTTAAATGGGATTTTGGAAAGGTAAAGGAGTTGGAAACTCTATATAATGGAGGGGGGAGAAGGAGGAAAGATCTCTTCTATTTTGCATAACGTTACACTGCATAAATATATATTTGACTGACTTAGCTTGTGGGAGTTGGGATACCCAGCCCGGTGAGGAGTGGTAGCTCAGCCTTGCGAGGCGAGATGGGAGCTAGTTGAATCTCTGGATAGTGTGTGTGGCCCCTTTGTGGCTCGGGGGGCTAAGGGGGAAGAAGAGTACCCCTAGCATTGGCTGGGAGGTATCGGTGAAGTCTCATCAGTCGGCAAGTAGGAGTTGCAAGGAGCACGCGAGACATCAACTCAGAGTGAGAGTTTGGGCAATGATATGCTTTCCTTATTTTTGCATTGTAGATTGTTGGTATGATTTATGCTTTTGGATCTGCATGTTTAATTGGGTAAGGAAATTGATTGTCTTAGTGTTTTAGTTGATGAGTGAAATTTTCCCATAGCCAGTAGCTCGATGTTGGTTTTCCCATGGTCTTCGATTCCGGCACGTCTTGACTGTCCTGTGGTTTTTTATTGTGATTGATTGCAGTCTATTTTGCCTTCGTCCCTAGCTCATCAGTCTGTGCCTGAGAAGTCGGCCAGGAGCCTGATCTACGGTCGTCGCTTCGGTGTCAATTGACCTATGGATCTCAACGCCCTGCTTTTCTGTGCGTGGATGATGGGCGAAGGATGTTCCTATCAGTCGTCCACCTCTGATGTTTGTCCTTGGTTGATGGTTTGCCTTGCACCCTGATGTGTTTATTTAACCCTGCAATTGTGATTGTTGGCGAATTTTTTCCTTAAACTTGGCATGTTGATATCTCGTCACTATCTCATTTTTTTTACCCCGTTTTTATATCTTGATGGATCAATTTTGACCCTGCGGTTTTATTCTTGGACAATTTATAACTCTGCGTTTGTATTGAAGGATAAATTTTAACCATGCGTTTTTATTCTTGGATAAATTATAATCTGCGTTGTATTAGTATCCTAGCAATGCAAAAACGATTTCATTTCCCTGCTTACGTTGTATAAATGGTATCCTAGAAATGAGAAACGTTTTTTTATTCCTGTCTGCAAAAATTTTTGGGGTTGCGATTTAATTTTTCCATGCTTTTAATTCTTTGAAAAAGATTTAGTTATGATCCCTATCGATGCCTTTGGTTGGGTATCCCAAGTGATTGAAAACATTTATCACCGTTTGTGTTTCTTTCTATTACCACGAATTTAATTTCCACGATTTTAATACTCAGTCTTTTTTCCACGATTTGACTGTCACTGATTTTTATTTTTGCACGGTTACCATGGTTATATCATCACGATTTTCTTACACAAGTTTTTATTACCAGACTTGACCGCCCACGAAATTGCTACAAATCGTTTGTTGAGTGGCTGTTAACGCCCACGATTGTTTTCTCCCAACTGTTTGTTGAGTGGTTGTTAACGCCCACGTTTATTTTTGCTTGAAAATGTTGACTGAGTGGCTGTTGAAATCACCCACGAATTTATCCATTTAAATCATAAATTTACTTGCTGGAATGACCATGGTTTTGATAATTAAAAATTGACTGGTTTGTTGTAGAAATCACCCACGAATTTATCCATTTAAATCATAAATTTACTTGTTGGAATGACCACGGTTTTGATAATTCAAAATTGACCGTGTTGTTGTAGAAATCACCCATGAATTTATCCATTTAAATCATAAATTTACATGTTGGAATGACCACAGTTTTGAAAATTAAAAATTGACTGTGTTGATGTAGAAATCACCCACGAATTTAGCCATTTAAATCATAAATTTACTTGTTGTGAATCGACCACTTTTGCCTTTAAAAACTTGTCTGTGTTTTCCTGTTGAAGGCCCACAAATTTTCCATTCAATGCATGGTTGAAGTTACTGTAAATGCCCACGGTTTTTCCCAACAAATATTGACTGTAATTGCAGTAGCACCCATGAATTTTGTTGTTAAAACTGATGACTGTGTTGCTACCTTAATTGACCACAAAATTTCCATGATTTAGATGACTGCTTTTCCTATTATCCACCCCGAATTCGCCACCAATTGTGGGTTGCGTTTGCGGTTGAAAGGCCTTGAGTTTGCCTCAATTGTTGACTGCCCCTTTAACCTGGAAACGACAATAATGGCTACAACGATGTCTTGAGTCCATTAATTGCCTTGATTTTTTTCAGCGAATTAAATGTTTAACAGTTGGGTAAATGCCTTGTTATTGCTAGATTCATTGTTATGTATTTGTCGTATTAAATGCCAGAACAATTGCTACTGCAAGGTTAATGGTCGGTCGTTTCCTTTTTGTTGTTAATTGCCATGTTAATTGCAATGCTAAATGCTATATTACTTGCCTTATTAATAGCCAGAACAATTGCTACAACAATGTAAATGGTCAGCAGATTCATTCTTATTGATTAAATGCCACAAGAAGTTAAATGGTTAACAGTTAGGTAAATCACCTTGTTATTGCGTTATTAATTGTTATGTTAACAGTCATGTGAATTGACTTGTTACTGATATATCAATTGCATGTTAACTAACACGTTAAATGCCTTGTTATTGCTATATTACTTGTTATGATAACAATCATGTAAACTATCTTGTTATTGCTAAATTAATTGTTATGTTATTCATTATGTTAATTGCCTTGTTAACTGCCATATTAATTGTTACGTAATTGCTATGTTAATTGCCTTGTTAAAATGCTACAACGATGTTAATAGTAAGAAGTTTCCTTCTCAATGATAGTAGACATCTAGCATTGTTAGTTCGGTCAGTATAACTAGACTACATGTTGAGATTTAATTGTTCATAAGTGTTATAATGATAACATTCTACTTTAAGATTGTTAATGTTGTTATTTAAGTTAATAACTAGTTGCAACTTAGACGTGCCCCGTCTAGAATGGAAACTCATGTTAAAATAGATTGTAATCATTGACTAGTTAGAATGGGGGATTGGTTGGGTCGTGGACGATGTCAATAATTGTCTTGCGTCATCCCTTGTCTTTTTTCTGGCGCTTCGTCGACCTGTTGTTGGGGTATGGGTGTGGTTTCTTCTCAGATTAGACTTGCTTTCCATTGGTTGGATTTCAACTGGTTTATATTTTGTTTGTTTTTTCTAACTAAGAATTGTAACTAGTTAACAAACAATAGTTGAAGAGGCATTATATCAACCTATTTTTTAATTTTATATACCTCATTTAATTTTATTTCACAAAATATATGTGTTGGTGAAATGTAAGTAAATATGAACGGAAATACAATAATAATGTAATTCATATATTATGCACATATTTTCCAGTTATAAATTCTCTTTTTTTGGTGCTAAATTTGTAGAAAATTTCAAGAATCTTGTAACTAACTTCCTTCTTGTTCCTACAATACAATAATATATAAATTTAGAGTTCTCATCAATCTCCAATTAAGTTTTTGATGATACCCAAGCCTCGGATCATGGTATAACTCTACTCATCTTTGAATTTTCTATCATATCTTTTTCAACATCTTGTATTGATATAATTTAAAAGTCTACATCAATGCATCCACAAAAAGCACAATTGATATCAACCTCTATATTTAAATGTCATGTATTTAAACACATGGAACCAAGAGTACACTCATATCTTCAATGTTACATTGAAAATTACCTTGCCAATTGCAAAGTGTGTGTAGTTGTCCAACTTTCCTCTTTTAAAGAGTAGTGGGATTTCTTAACCTTCTATAATCCTAAATCGCTTTATAAACTTAAACCAAGAGAAAACATTAATCCAACATCTTGTTGCATCCAGAGAAACAAGGTGCATTTTACAACATAGTGTTGAAGAGAATGTAATGTTGATCATGCTACTGCCAACATATATTAACCTAATATACAATATTATACAAAACTAAACATATAATAATTTTAATGTGAACTTAATAATACTCATTCACAAATCTATACATGCATAAAAATAACAATATAAAAACCAGATCATGTCACATCTATTTTATGAACGTGAAATAAGTGTTGAAACTCTCATTGTTGCAACACCACTGTTGGTAGTGTTGTAACAGTCGTGATATAAATCTCGTTGCTACAACACCCGTGTTGCAAATCATGTTACGTTGCAACACCAACGCTATAACTCCATTCATGTTGCAATTATGACATGCCATGAATCCACGTGTCTTGAGTGGAATTAGTCGAATTTGGTGGGTCATAACTCCACGTGTCTTGGGTAGACTTTGTGGAAGTTGGTGGAAAAATTGCAAGAAGAAGTCGATTGGATGGAAAACGGTGGAGAATTTGGACTATTGTAACTGCCCAACTTCCAACTCACATTGGTGGCAAAGAAAAGGAAATGGTTGGGGAAAGTGGAATGGAAGAAAACTTTTCGTCTTCCAAGAAATGAGAGGAGGAAAAGAAAATGGAAAGGGGGGTATGCTTAGGAGGGATGAAAAATAGAGAGATGGAAGAGAGGGAATAGAGAAGGTACATCTATAGGAGAAATAGAGAAGAGGAAAGGATGCCCAATTTTGGGTTCACAATGTGGAATAGTGAACATGCATCGAGTCATTGAATCAAAATGAAAATTGCCAGATTGTCTAGTAATGTAATGAGACTGTAAGTGACAAGTTATGTCTTGTTAATAAATAATCTTGAGTACATGTTTAAATGGTGTTGTCTCTTGTTTCATTTTCCTATGAATCTAAATCCCTCTTGGCATTCTTTAAATTGTTAGTTTTTGTTAACACTAGTATGTTGGTAGCTATGTAATATATGTGCACAAACCTAGTTTTGTAGTTAGTTGAGTACAAGAACGAGGGTAATAGTTGCATCAAGTGGTATCAGAGCTAGTTTAGCTCCTAAGTTGTGAGATATAGTTCCCAAAAGTAAGGCATGTGAATGTTATTTGAATTGAGGTCTACAAGACAACTTGTAAGGATGTTTCCACATAGAGAAAGAGGAGCACGAGGAGGTGCGAGGAACCGAGAATTAGAGGAATTGCGAAGAAGGATAGAAGACATGGAAAATAGGAGGCTTGGATATGATGAAACAAATTCAGAGTTGGAAGACGAGCCCGAAGAAGAGAGAAAAGCCAAGGAAGTAGACCCAGTAGTACATTTTCTATTTTTTTTAAAATAGAGGTAGTGCAAGGGTGGAAGTTTCATGTTATTATGGTAGTTTGAAAGCAGAGACTCTCATTGACTAGGTAGGAGAGCTCAAAATATAATTTAAGTACGAAAATGTTCAGGATCCAAATTGGGTTCAATTCACCATAACAAAGTTAAAGGGTCATGTTGCACTCTGGTAGGATATGCTATAGAAGGATAGGGTAGATAATCGATAGGAAAAGATTAGAACTTAGAGGAAGATGGTGAGAAAAATAAAGAAGAAATCCATACATGTTAATTACTATCAGAATTTGTGTAAGCAGGTGCAAAACTTAAGGTAGAAGGAGACATTTTTTCATGAATATACTAAGGATTTATTCAAATTGTTTCTCAGATCAGGGATAAAGGAACCAAAATATCAAAGAGTGGCAAGATATGTGAATGGGTTGAAATATTATATTCAAGAGGAGATGAGTATGAATTACTTTCGTAATGTATATGAATCATATCTAGTTACTTTTAAGGTGGAAGAAATGATTGATAAAAGGTTGTGGAAGAAGTTCTGAAGAAAAAGACTTAGAGGTAAGGGTAGAACAAGTGTTGTTAGAACCAATGAAAAGGAGGATGAAACAAATAAAAGCTAGAATATGAGAGGAGGAAGTGGCGCTGGGATAGGCAGAGGATTTGGCAGAGGTAAGTATGTGATCACCTGCTACAGATGCATAATACAAGGTCACAAGGCATCAAAATTCCTAGAGAAGTAGAATACAGGGAGACAAAATGAGGCCAGAATACAGGTTACCATGGTAGATGAGGCAACGCTTCTTGGAAATAATGTGGAAGTACTCCAACATAAGTAGGGATAAAATTTAATGTTTAGAAGAGTGTTACTTAAGCCTGACGAAAAGACAGCCAAAGAAATTTAGTAGAGGAAGAACATTTTTAGAACTAAGTGCAAAATTTAAGATAAGTGTTGTCATTTGGTCATAGATGGCGGAAGTACATAAAATATATTATCCATATAAGTAATGGAGAAGTTTAAATGAAAAACTATTCCACATCCGAATCTCTATTGGGTCTCAAGGTTGAAAAGGGGAAAGTAGGTGATCATGACTAAACAATGCTTGTTAAACTTTCAAATTGGAAAATTTAGTGAGATGGATGCCTAGTTGAGATGGATGCCTATCACGTACTACTCGAAAGACCATGGTTGTTTGTGTTATAGAAATATTTGCCTCACCCTTGCTATCTTGCACAGAGGGCCTTTTTCCATTTCCCTATGCAGACTTATCAACACCCTTTTGATAAATCCAGAGCCAAAAATATATATTTTTCCACATATACACTCCCTAACTGCTTTGCAAGATGCGTATATGCTTGCTGCTCCACTATAGCTCGCGCATATCGGGATTTGTGCCAGAAAATACAAAATGAGGTCGGGTTTCCATGTCACGAAAAAGATCTCTGATCTTTGGCCTTCCATATACTGAAAACGTTCTGACTCGGCCCTTCAGTTGCATTCTGGAGGCTATAAGAGCAAAATTTTGAGCTATGGAAAAGGGAGGAGAAAGAATTCAACTTTGAGAGCAAAGTTACTCTGGAGAAATTACTTCATATTGAGTTTGCATCCCTTTGTCCCTCAAGTCTGAACACAGTGTTCATCCCCCAAGCTCTTTCCTTATTGTCGAGAGGACCTCATTACTTCTTTGTTATGAGCTTGCCTTTGGTGGAGGATTGAAGTGGTGGAGACCCAGTTGGAAGGAACTTGGTTTCTTGGTTTCGAACCATGCCGACATGAAAGTCTGTAATGTTGATACTTCTGTTGATTAATTATTAATAGAAATACTCATTTCTCGTCCTATCGATATCTTGCAAATATATGATTATTATCCATGGGCATGTTTGTAATGTTTATTAATGGATTGTGCTATCTGATGTGCTAACTCATTTTATGTATTGTCATTATATACTTGCATCGCTTGTTTGTTGAGAACTTCTTGCAGGTGTAAAGCTTTGGGTCAAAGTGCTCAACGGTGGAACGACATCAAACGATTGGATCGAGGTAGGCTTCTTCCTCATATTGCACAGTAGTTTATATAGCACATGTTGGAATTGAGTTGATTTTTGGAGTCATACCTATCTGTTGTGGTTTACCCTTGGTCATAGAGAGTTTTTCCCTTGTAACAGTTTGATAGAAAAAATTTCCATGATGGAAGTAAGAATACTTATGAATTTTTAAAGGATGGACATCGGTACAGGTTGGAGCCAATCGTAGAGACTGAGTTATGTGCTAGTGATAGGAAAGAAAATGACAACATAAATTTTTGTAGTAGCAATCACATTATGATGTGCTCAACTAAAGAATTCTTGAGAGAACAAAAAAATACCCATTTTTTCCCCTTAATACCAAGACAAGTTTCTGAGATTGGAAAAATGAGCTCCGTGACACGGGAAATTCAACCTTTGTTGAATGAATTTAAATACATAGTTGGAGATGATCTACCAGTAGGTTTACCTCCCTAGAGGAGTATATCACATCAAATTTATTTGATACCGGGATCAAGTCTATTGAATAAAGATCCTTATCAGGTGACACTAGTAGAGAGTGAGGAAGTGAATAAACATCTGCAAGAGTTGCTTGATAGATGATTGATCTGAGATAGTTTAAGTCCACGTGCTATGCCTATAGTATTGACACCTAAGAAAGGGGGTGAATGAAAAATGTGTATCGATTCACGAGATATCAAGAATATTACTATTAAGTACAGATTTCCCTTACCAAGAATGAACGATCTCATGGACTATATGAGTGCGGCCAAGTACTTTTGAGAGATCGAGTTGAAGAGTAGGAAGCCAACCCATCCCAAGAAAAGTTCGGAAATTAAACATCTTCGGGGGGGGCAAAAAAATTGCAAGTGTTATTGAGTGATCCGTGACAAATAATAAAGTATAGACATCAAAATAATTCTAATACTTGAATCTAGAACTATAGATCAAGGATAAAAAACCATCTAGAAAGTAGAGATCAACTACTGAGTTGAGTGAGTGACCTGTCCTTTAGGAGGAGCTTCTATGCATCACTATGACAGTGGGATTGACATGTCCAGGAAGATCACGTCCTAGGTAGACAAGTATGATGCAAGTCAATTTTGTTCTTGGATGGAGAAAAGAGCCAACAACAGAATTATCTTTTGGTCCAATTCTTCAACCTTAAACTTTAAGTCAACCACCTCACCACAGACCTCGAAGAGAAGGTTTAGGTGGTTATTCTCCATAGGAAAATCCTCCTTCATGTCACCATGGTCTCTTTCCTCAAGAGGAAACTTCAAGGGCTTAGAGGGCGAGCCTCCTTCCTTCAAGACTTCAATCACACCAGGAATATCACTCGAAACCATGATTTTCAATGATAGTGCCTTGACTAGTTAAGAAACATCACCCATGGTCCCATCACCTTCTTCAAACCATTCCACCCTACATCCCCATACCATAACATCACCCAAAATTTCCAGATCTCCACTTGCAATATCATTTTGGGTTAGCTAAGCACTAGCCACCTTCCCCATGTCACTGGTAGAAATCATCATATCATCGAGTTGCACACTAGTTCGTCAGTGAGATCCCCTACCCTTGTGAGAACACCCTCGTTCCTAAATGTGCGACATCAAGCAAGGAAGAATTCCAACAACACTGGGTAGGGGGGACGATGTTCTCACCAACTAGTACCATTAGCTACTAATGGGAATAAACAATAGGGCCAAGCTTGCATTATGAAATTTCCTGCTAACATGCGATGAGGTCATCTCGAAACAACCTGTCTAATGGTGCAAATTGAACGTCGTAACTGTTGGAATGACCTTGGAGTAATTCCCCTACCCATCAACTGTACTATGAACCAACATCTTCTCACCCTTCACATGCTCCAGACATTGAATGCATATAGCGAATGAGCCTTGGAAGAGATGCTATGCACCCTCCACACGCCTGTTTGGGAGCTTGAGATGCCAAGTTGGAGGGAACACTCCTCCCAAGTGTATGCTCATGACGACAGACATAACACCCCATCCGGGGAAATAAAATAGTTAATTTTTGAGTAGGATTAAAAATTGTTTTTGATTTACTGAGAATTCATTACTTTGAGAGGTAAATGTATAGGTTGATGATCTAAGATTTAGAAACTTGTGGATCACCATCTAATCATATTAAGTGGAGTAATTTTCCTTAAATAAATATGATGTATAAATCCATATTCAATTATAGAAACAAGTAATGACTATCTTTATTATAAATAAATCACTAAATTATAATAAATTTTACCACTTTAAATTTTAAATTTTCGTTTTTCACCCAACATACCTAAACAAACTAACTATCAATAATACATGCATATTAGTGCACAGGGTTGAAAACTACGGCTTCAAGTCTCGCTATTCAAACCAAAATGTAAAACTACTAAGTGAAAGTTCCAGTTATTCATAGGGAAAAATGTTTAAGTAAATTTAAGAAAAAACAATTTTTTTAAAACAAAATATTATTTATATGAAATTTGAATTTTGTAATATTCAAACAAATTTAATATTATTTTTTTATTTTAAAAATATTTTTTTTACTACAAAATTAACTTATTCTAAATTTTAAAATTTTTTGCTTGTTTCATAATTTTTTTTTAATAATCTCATTCATGAGATCTTTTTAAAGAAAAGGCCACATGAGATATAGATATGGACTATTCTTTAAATGATACTAAATTTGAGTTATTGAAAGGGTCATTTACAAAGTTAATTGTTGATTTTGTGGTTGGTCTTTCATGATTGGAAAGTTCATTGAGTCATTAAAAGGTTCATTTACAAAGTTAATTGTTGATTTTGTGGTTGGTTTTTCATGGCTGGAAAGTTCGTGCACATAAGATATTTTTTAAGAAAATGTTAGATTATAATATTTTTTTCAAGAAAAGATTAAATCAAATGCACATGTATACCATTTTTTAATTAATTGTAGGTTTGACTCATTAAATGACTCAACTATAAGTCAATCTTTACCTGCAAGTTGACCATAAATTTTGAGTTACCAATATACACCATGCAACAAAACATTTATTATACAATATATATCCCAATATATAAAACAAATTACATATTGTTTATCATTAATTAAATTTACAATGAGTAAACTTGAATTATTGAAAGGCTTACTTACAAAGTTAATTGTTGATTTTGTGGTTGGATTTTTTTTTCATTTAATTGTAGGTTTGATTTATTAAATGTCTTAACTATAAGCCAACTTTTAGAGACAAGTCAACTATTAATTTTGATCTACCAATATACACCATATAGAAAAACATTTAATGTATTATATGCTAGCATCTAACTTATAATTTTATTTTTATTTTTTTCATCTCACCTAATGATATTTTAATTATATATATATATAAAGCAAAGTGCATATATATAAAGAGAAAAGTGCATATTGTTTATCATTAATTAAATCTACAATGAAATTAAGCATTGGGGTCGAGGTGCTGAATGAGACGACCATTAGTCGAGCCTTCCACGGTTCATGCACTCAAATCTACTCTTTTCTCACGCCTTCATTATATATCGCCCTCATCCCTTCCAACTTATTGAATTGAATTGTGTGGCCATGAAGAATATAGGCAGCTTAGAGAAAGTGTTCGGTGAGGCAATGGAGAATATCAGAAAGTTAGACTTACAGAAAAGGCTTCTAGCTATTTTTGTTGTAATTGTGGGCGCTATTTTGGTGTCGACGCTGAAATCTAAGAAGCTGAAGCTTCCTCCAGGTCCGTTGGTGGTGCCCATATTCAAGAACTAGCTGTAGGTGGGAGACGATATGAATCAAATAAATATGACCGAATTACTAAAGAAGTATGAAGAAATATTAATTTCATGGACATCATATTCACACAAAATGTCGTGGACATCTATGACATGCAAACCAACTCTAGGGTTTCCACTGGTGAGGTAAATCATCAGTCTAGATTGTATAAATTTTATGAATACATTGAACCAAATTATGCTTTATTGCTTACTCATGCTGATGAAAGTAGTAGAGTATGGCACGAAAGGTCTGGACATTTGAATTTTAGATACATGCAATAGCTTAGCAATCAAAGATTGGTTGATGGTCTACCAGACATCTATTTCTCAAAGGGAGTATGTGAGGGATGTGTTCTTGGAAAACACCCTCAAGGGAAATTTGACAAAGGAGTCTCAGAGAGTTTCCACGCCTTTAGATTTGATCCATAGTGACCTTATGGGTCCTTTTCCTCATCCATCTAACAACACAGAGAGGTTTGTTCTCATTTTTGTTGATGATTTTTCACGTTTTACATGGATTTACCTTCTCAGGAAAAAATCCGAGGTCTTTCAACACCTCAAAGATTTCAAAGCCCTGGTTGAGACACAGTTAAGAAAGAAGATCAAAGTCCTCCGAACTGATAACATGGGAGAGTATGTCAATCATGAGATCCATAATATTTTCCATGAGGCAGGGATTTAGTTGCAGCACACAGTTCCCTATACTCCAGAGCAAAACAGAGTTGATGAGCGGAAAAATAGATCTCTAAAGGAGATGACATCTTGCATGTTGCATGCAAAGTCACTACCACGGAGACTATCGAATGAAGCACTTAATTGTGCAACATAAATCCAAAAAATATCTCCCCATATATCTGTCAAGGATAAGACCCCGTACGAGGCTTGGAGCGGCCTCAAACCGAAAGTGACCCACTTTCGCATTTTTAGTTCACGTGCATGGGCCCGAATTCCCTTTGAAAAGAGGAAGGGACTTGATCCACAGAGCACTGAGTGTATTTTTGTTGGATACCCCGATGATGTGAAGGGATATAGGTTTATTTATCTTTCCTCATACCAGCTCATCATTGAGCGTAGTGTCCAATTCGAGGAATGTGTCTCGCATGTACCTCATTAGCTGCATGCAGACAACTTCATTCTTCCACCTATCTGAGATGATGAGCATCCACATATCGACTCTTCTTCATATGAGAGCTTTGATTCAGAGGACTCAGATGATTTAGATACAGAGTCAATATATTCATATGTAGATTCAGAGCATCCAGATGCAGATGCAGAGCTAGATCAGAGGCCCAAGTGGGAAAAGACTACTCTTCAGGATGCAGGGGATCTTGTTGGTGATCTAGAATATACTAGGAGGACTCAATCTGATTTTAAGGAGCCTCATGATACACTCACTGCCACTGAACCATTTCCCTCTAGGCATATTTTCTTGGTTCAGTCTTCAGATCCACAATCTTATGGTGAGGCTGCTGGAAATCCCTTTTGGGAATCCGCCATGCAGGAGGAGTACAAATCCCTCCTCGAGAACCAGACTTGGGATCTGGTTCCCCTTCCTTCTAGGAGGAAACTTGGCAAATGTAGATGGGTCTATAGGACCAAGAACGCATTAGATGGACAAATTAGCAGATACAAAGCCAGGCTTGTTTCCAAAGGCTTTCAGCAGGTGCATGGCATTGACTATGATGAGACCTTCGCTCCAGTAGAAAAGATGGATTCCATACATTTGTCACTTTCCATTGTGGCGACCAAGGGATGGGAATTCCATCAGATGGAAGTGAATAATGCATTTCTTAATGATGATATCTCTGAGGAGATATATATGGAGTAACCACAGAGATTTATGCAGGACTCATCTTTGGTCTGTCGTCTAAATAATTCCCTTTATGGCCTCAAGCAGGCTCCGAGGGCATGGTATGCCAAGATGGACTCCTACATGTTGTCACAGATCTTTGTATGATGTAAATCAGACATAAATTTTTACATGATTAGGACGGATGATTCACTTCTACTCTTAGTTTTGTATGTTAATGATTTGTTAATCATCGGTTGCTCGACTTCAACGATTGTTGCAGTCAAGAGGATTCTACATGACAGGTTTTTGATGATAGACATGGGTCTGCTACAATTCTTCCTTGGACTTGAGATCAGTCAGGATGCATTAGGAATCAAACTGTCTCAGGCCAAGTATGCATGAGATTTCCTTGAGAGATTTCACATGACAGACTGCAAGTCTACTCCGACTCCTTTCCTATCAGGAGTCAAACTTGAGGATGGCGGGTACACTCCATTGGTTGACAAAACATTGTACAGACAACTAGTGGGGATCTTGTTGTATCTCACACACTCCAGACTAGACCTCTCCTATGCAGTTGGCGCAGTTTCCAGGTTCATGAAGGAGTCGCATGAGCTACATTTGGAGGCTACAAATCATATCCTTCAATACGTACATGGCACCATCACCTTTGGGATTCATTATGAAATAGACTCTACATTAGATATCATCGGGTTTACTGATTCTGACTGGGCTAGAAATAGCACTGATCACAAGTCCACATCTGGTTACTCACTCAATATTGGTTTCGGGCCTATCTGTTGGTCGAGAAAGAAGCAGGCTGCTATTACTCTTTCTTTAGCCAAGGCAGAGTATAGAGGGGTAGTTAACATAACCATTCAGGCTATGTGGCTACAACATTTTGTCACTGAGTTGGCCATTCAGTCTTATCGACCGATCGTCATCTGGTGTGACAACCAGAGCACTCTGAAGTTTTGCAGAGATCCAGTTCAGAGGCAGTGGACGAAGCACATCGAGATCCACATGCACTACATCTGGGGCCTAGTACACGAGGGGATCATCGACCTATAGTTCTATCCTTCAGCAGAATAGACGTCATAGATCTTCACCAAGACCTTCATTGAGCATAAGTTCCATTCTTTTTTAAGTCATCTTGGAGTGAAGGACATAGTTGCCTAGCAATTGTAGTTCTTCTTTTTACATATAATTGTACCTTGCGGGGGGGGGAGGGTAGTTTCCCATGAGGTTTTACCTCTTTCCTCACTTTATTTTAGTGTATCTTTTGTATTTGGGTCCCTAACATGGCCTCGTTGCTAGGACCCATTCTTTACTTTCACCATAGTGATGTTCAAGGGGGGTGTTGGAGTTACTTCACACACACCTAGGATTTATTTTTCCTAAGGGTTTTCCTTGTTTTTTAGTCATTATTAGTCATTATCCAGTCTCCTATATTTTAGGGGAGAATATTCCACCTAGAGAATATTCTCTTCAGTCGACACTTCAGTTTGACTAGTTGAGTTGTGTCTAGATGTTGCATTGATTTTGTCACCATGAAAAATTGGGATCATCACTATGCTAATGTGCACTTTCCTTGGGATCATCACTAGGCTTGCGCATTACCCTTGATTCCTTGATATAATCCTCACTACACTCTGTTCAGTCCGTTAACTCAAGATTGGTTGACTAGTTAACTCATCTAGGTGGCAGCTCACTCCTGTAACTACCTAAGAGACTAGACTAGGTGGAAGTTCACTCTTGTAATTGTTGGTGTGTGTCGAGATCACTCTAGACCACCACTATAGTGCATTGGTACTCCTCCAGTGCACATTGATTGAATCATACAGAGTATACATTGTGTAAATTATTCATTATTCATTATGGTTAATGAGAATTCTTCCATTATTCAGTATTTCTTTGACAAATACTTCTTCTTGAAGTGTTTCTCAAATTGTTTCTATGATAGGTCCTCTTCATGGATTCCTTTCACATTATTAAGGTCTCCCCACCAAATGGAAGCCTTTCCATTAAGGTTGAAGATGGCTATTCGAGCCTTCATGTTTTCAGAGTAGTTATGGACTTTGAAGTACTTCTTTAAACCAAGAATCCAAGCCTCTGCCTCTTACCCCTTCTCAATCTCTCCATTGAAAGAGGGCGGTTTGGATTTCTTGAACTCTTTAGGGTCATGAATTTTGGAATGTTTTTCCTTCTTCCCTTTCCTTTGAGAATGTGAGCTAGTTTTTCTACTAGAAGATCCCTCTGAGTTGCCAGTTTCCTTTCCAGAGGACTCTCCCGATGATCATATCTTGGCTCTAGGTTGGGCCTTCCTTGAGTTACTTCTCCCTATGTGGCCACTTATGGGAGCACATTTTTGTATTTTAGGTGGGCTTTGACTTCTCTTTGTATGTCATCGGTCCACATGACTAGTTGCAGGTCCATGCTCCAGTTGTCTCTGTATGTCGGATAAGCTCTACAACAAGATTACATTATTTTTTGTTTTCTTTTCTTGCTCCTTTATAAATCTCTCATTGTCAGCCTTGCAACTCTGTAATTCATCCATGAGGCTCCTTACAATTTCAACCATATCTGGAGGGGTTTTCACCACCATCCTCTCGTCAGACTCTTCGTTTCTATTTTGGGAGCCATCCCCCACTTCATGTCGCGTCGCCATCCTATATTCTTGTAGTTTCCCATGATTCACTGACTGCTTGAGTGCTGAAAAAACACTTGATGTTAGCTAACAGTCTATTAGTCCATGAGCAACACATAGTTCATATTTCTTAAATACACACACACACAGTAGAAATATTTCATTCTTTTCTTTAGTAAGAGTTTACCCAAACTATTTTAGGAGAGAGGTAAGGTAGGGTGTCACCCTTAAAATTCTTTAAATATGGTTTTTACACAACTCGTCCATGAGCCCAAGCAGGCCAAGTGTTGTAACCATGCTCTGATACCAATTTGTAACACACCCGACCCCTGAGTGGCTTTCCTAGGGATGGGGCCTCAAAATTTCATTCTCCTTAGGTGATCAACTCCTTCATTTGGGGTTTCTACTACACTTTGCTCGTCCAGAGTTTTCCAGCCACACTCTCCATGCTCAAGTTCTCTCTACTGAGTTGGTTGATATATCTCTCTGAAGTTCTTTGGATGTTTATTGGTTGAGGTCCACATGGATCCACCTCACACATGTTATCCCCAAGTTCCTTCCCCCACAGTGGAAGACCATTCACAGTCTGATCCCATTACTAGACTCACTCTCTTCCTCCTACACGAGTTGTGGAGGGATTCAACGTTTCGACGCTCCGACGTTTCATGCTTCCTTACTATCTACGCATGAGACTGCTGGAGTTATGAACTTTCAAAGTATCGTAAGCTCACCACATGGCTCTGGCCTTTGGGTCATTCGGTCTCTCTTCCATACTACATCCCAACTCCTCTGGAGTCCCGAAATCCTAGAGTCTCGAAGTCCCGTCCACTTCACCAACTACATTGGCTAGGTGTGCATGTACTAGGAACCGACACGTAGGAGCGGCATGGTGACACGTGTTACGTTCCAATGGACCTACAAGGTGTGTGGTACACATGAATCCAGGTGACATGTGGCACGTCAAGTTGGGGTCCACATCACTCTAGGTGAAATCACTACGCCACGTTACCCTGGACTGACAGGATTCTAACATTTCTTAGATCTCAGGGTCGAGATCTGGCCACGTAGATTTATAGATCTACGACTCGGGTTACTCCAGGGATTCAATGTTCGGGAGTGTTGTGATGAAAACTCCTCTCATCTCCCGAAGTTCCCAGTCTCTGAACTAAAGGGACTAGCGCCACGCGTCTTCAATAGATCGACGGCTGGGAAAGAACCCAAAGGGTCCCTTGATCTACAGCTCTGGGCCCTTCGCAGCTCCGACCTTTGAGGTTTTGGATCCTGGTTTAGCTGGTAGGATAGGTCCACCTAAACCCTAGGGAACCTCCTAACACCGATCAACCTTACGGTAAATCGAGTCTCTCAGTTACCTTCGACCAGTATAAGGCTGGTAAGGTTGGCCATACTCCAAAGTCCCGGACTTCCGGAGCTCTGAACCCAGGAGGACTTAGCTTCCGTAGGATTAATCCAAGGTTCCTAGGTATTGGTCATATGGGTCCTCTCGAACAGATCTCGTCCGCTCTTCTTCCAAACAAAGAGACCTTCTCCTTTCAAGGCTTGAACTCCACTATTCTTCCTAAGCTTTATCATGAAATTGTTAAGGACTTGGGCTTGGAATCTCAGTCGCACAACAAGGAGTCTGAAAGAGGTTTCCTCTTCAGACGGATAGGTTCAGGTCGACATGATATCTCCCATATTGGTCGTCTTAAAAGCTTATGTCCCAGGTAGCCTCAGGAGCTAAGGAATTCTTAACATTCTCACTAAACGAGTAAAAAAAAAATAATAAATAGATATAAAAATAATTTTTACAATAAGTAAATAAATAATCTTTTATTTTTATTTTTAAATAATTAATACTCTTTATATTAGATTAAGCTGTGAAATCTTTATATAAATTTCAAAATACTCTACGACTAGAACTAATTATCATGCAATCAACTTAAACTTATGGAAAAATAGATACATAGATAAATATAATTAAATGGTATTTGGAAAAATAGATACGCAGATATAAAAATGGTTTTTTAAAAATAAATATTTAATGTAAGATTATTCTTTACATCTTTTATATAAAATACTCCACCACTGAAACTAACCATTCAAACTTAGATATAAAATGGTTAATGGTTGCTTTCAACTATTTATATGCAAATAAGAATAGATAAAATGTCCTGCGCTCAACGGGTACGACATCCTGGCGGAGACCAAAGTCCTCTTCAATATTTGGTGGCTCGCCAACAATCCTGACTTGTGGCACAACCTCCAAGACTTCATCCCGGAGAATCATTTAAAATATTTAAAGCTGTAAAATCATTATTTACATCATGACAAATGGAACTCATGCTACCACCATAATTAGTAAACAAAAAAACTAACAAACAAAACATTGAGAAAATGAGCCATGGAGGTTTTCTTTTTTTTCCAGAAGAAAATTTCACAATTATATTAATAAAATATAATTTTTAACATCCAAAGAGTACAATAAGTCCTATAAAGGATAAAGCCATGCACTAAAACAAACCAAAACTAAAGACATAAACATCATATCAGTTACATACTTAAACTCCTTTACTAATACTCCTCAATGTAAATAGTGCAGCCATGATGACTGGATCTTTTCCGGGCTGGGAAAGGAGACTGTAAGTCCTCTCTTATCAACAGATCCTGGCTTGAAGGAATAATACAACAATCCACTCAAATAGAGATCAAAAGTGAGAAGCAAGAAGTGAAAAAGAGAGTTAATAGATATTTATGAGATGACATTGTCCCTCAACTCCTTCAGTTCATAAGTGAAGCGTGATGTAACCCTTTGGTTCAGTTAATGCTTTCTTTAATAGCACATCTGCTTCTTTGTTGTATTCACGGTAAATGTGAAAGAACTAGATGCTCTCGAAATTGTTTCTTAGAATTCGAATTCTTTGTTTCCAGCCTTCAAGAGAGCTTACTCGCAATTCACTCTTTTCATTCAACCACTCGATAATTACCTTTGAATCGCCCAAAATTTGAATATTTGGGAGAGAAAGAAGATTTGCTAAGAATAAAGTAGCCCATGCACCCATTAATTCCTCCTTCAAATTTGTACCGGGTCCACAATTCAGGTACCATTTATGAACCAAAGAGGCCGAAAGTTTAATTTTGCCTCTAGCTCCACAAAACCGACCATTTGCCTTTGTTGCACCATCAAAACAAGCTACTGGAAATTCAAAGATCTGATTAATCAAGCAGGAACATAATGAATATTGGTTAATAATTTCCACGGGCTTATGAACTGATCCAAGCGATCGGATCACTATCGACTATGTTGAGGGAGTTTTCTCTTCAAATATCGTTGCATTCCTTTCTAACTAGACAAACCAGCATATTAATGGAGCTAAATTAGTTGGAGTTGACCGGTTTTCTGTCCACTTTGAAAGATTGTCGTCCAAGTTGCTTCCACCTATAATATCCCCAAGGACAAGCCCCAGTTGTATTTATAAATTGTAAACATGTTTTGTAGGTTGGTGAGTCAATTGTTGATAAGTTGGTGGGATTATGTGTTTACTAGGCCAGAGAGCTTAGGTGTTAAAGGCCAGGAGCCTGATTTTGTATATGTAATTATGCAGATCATTAATAAAATATAAACATCGCTGCATGCAGATCGACCAAGAAGAAAGAGTGATGGGGGACTAAGATTCCACAAGGTTGGGTAAGGGAGGAGGCTAAGTGTGTGGCTTAGGGGCTAAGCTAGGGGGCTTACCTCTAAAGGGGGTAATAATTTATTATTATTTCCTAAAGGCTAATGTGGAAAATTGATGAGTGTTGTCCTAAGTTCCTGGGAAAGGGAATGAATGCAAATGTGGCGCATGCAGCTCCAGGAAGACAAGTGTCGACCTGGGCTCTTGCAGTTAAAGCTGATGAGTTGAGTCATGTTGGGGGTTCTTCCTCCATTATGGAATCCGTTGTCTATCCTATTTTGCGGGGAAAATGATCTCTGGATACCCTCACACACCTATGAAAATCAGTAACCCATGAGCCAAACCACGCTGGGGTTGGAGCATCCAGTCTTCCATACTCGACATGAGTTCACTGGAATCCTTCCCGAGAAACCGTTTTGTCTCTACGTTTTGACCTTTTCATTGTTTCCTGGTCACACACCCTGGAACCCATGGGGAAAACTGATAGACTCATCCACATCTTCTGCGAAGCCCGATCATCCCATATTTGTTTGTGTCGTGTGTGTCATAATTATTGGCTATTGTGGCCATGCAGTTCCTTGGATGAGTGTGGCTTGTTGCCGTTGTTTGTTCCTTGTTGTTGTCCTCCTTGTGTGGGAACAGAGTTGAAGAAGCAGGTTGTCAGGCCTGTGTGCAACACTCTCTCCAGGTGAGGGAGGTGGTTTTGGTTGAAGAGGCAGGTTTTCAGGCCTGTGGGAAACTCTTTTTAGGTGAGAGAGTTTGGTGGGAAGTGGTTTTCTCCTAGAGAGAGTCCAGCACCAGCTACAGAGCTCTGAGAATTCCGGTCCAGACTATTGTTGAAGCCCAAGGCAAGGGAGGTGAAGCATATGATGGACTGTGTGACAGTGAAGGTGTATACTCCCTGGGTAGGAAAAGCATGTGGGGAATGAGATTTCATGAGTAGTGGGCGTAAGAAGGCTCTTGGGGAGAATCCTTCCAGTTGCACTGTGAAGTTTCTTGTAACCTCAGCCTAGTCTAGGATTCCCTTTCCCTGGGTGGAGCTTAGTCCCAGCTCAGGGGTGACCCATTTATGAGCATGATGAGTAGCGTGGTCTATAGCTGGGAGGTTCGTGGAAGGTCTGCATGTAGTTGGTGGATTTACTCCAGCTAAAATATAAGTGTCATTTATGTGCTTAATTTTATGTTATGCATACCTGTGATGTCAGAATGTTATCATGTGATCCGTTGCATATATGAATTATTGTCTATTACATTTAATATTTGTATGGTAGCAGTAACTCTATGATTATTGTGATTATTTGTTTTAATTCATTAAAATGCATGCTATATATTTATATGTGAATGTTTCAGAGTGGTAGCATTATCGGGTCTCTGTGTTGGCTGGGGATGTTACAGTTTGGTATCGGAGCTAAATGAAGGCTCCAAGTAGTGTCATTGCCCTGTATTGTTGGAAGGTCAGGGATGTTACAAATTGGTATCAGAGCCATGGTTTTCAACACTGAGCCTAGATGGGCCATGTTAGTGGAAATTGAAGCAAAATTTTTAGAAATAATTGTTGTCGGAATGGACAAAATTCAAGTTCAGATCCAAGGTTTCAAACATTGATCCTGAATGGGCTGGATAAGTGGTCGTTGGACCCAAGGTTTCAAGAGGAAATTGTGTCTGGAGGACCAATTTCGAACCCCAGAACCTTCCTGAGTGCCAAGAAGTTACCTTGGTCGTGTTACGAAGCTCAGGAGGAATAACGGTACCATAAAACCATGACATAAGTGGTATTGGGCTGCAGATTAATGTGGACCTTAGGATCTGTTCGGGAGAAGGAGAATCCTTCATGACCGTCAAATCTGGTAATGTTGCGAGACAGTTAGCCGTGAATTCCTTTGGAAATCCGCAGAGTAACAGAGTTTGTTCTGCGCTGTAGGATCTGTTCGGAAGGAAGGGAAATCCCTTAAACCGTCAGATCTGGGGAAGGTGTAGAAGGGTTAACCTGGAAGCCCTTTGGAATTCGTGACTTCAGTGAAGTTTGATGCCAGAAAAAAGATATGGGACGAATCCTGAAGCTCAGAAGTGGATCTACACCGTAGATCTAGAGAACAGAGATCAACCATTGGATCAAGCCAATGTTAGAAGGTCAAATGCAGTAATGAAGGGCGAAATCTTTCGAAGAGCCGAAGTAGTGAGACATGATGACATCACTTGGAGGTGACATGGACACATGGGTTGTGTGCCAAGTGTAAGTGGATTCTGAGTCGTGGAATATTGAAATGGCATTTGGAATGTGACGCGTGTCACCCGTCTGAATGGGCCATGTGTCAGCTTCTATTATTTTGACATGTGGCTTGCCATATGAGCAGGGCTAGTGGGGTTGAGGTTACGTAACGTAGTTAAAGGTCAGAGGACTCACATTGGCATTGGTCATGATACATCAAGATCGACGACCAGGAGGCATTGCGGGGACCCAAGTTGCACGAGATTTAATTCTCCAAGGAGGTCCCGTAATCCAAACTGCGGTTTCACCGAGGGGTTAAGTGTCAGCGTCATAAGAATTCTAGGGCGAAAGGTGGGTTTCTCCAAACCATCGTTGCATGCCCCCGCAATTGGAAAATATTAAGTGATGTGATGTAATGATGTCACCAAAGGTGATTGGGAATGTTTAGAGATTGAGAGTTTGGATGTGTGGATGCGAGATCCTCCGAAGCTCTGAAGTCTCGAAGACCCGGAACTTAGACACCTGAGGTTCCATAGTAAGTGTCAGCCATCAGATGCTGAGTAGACATGGATGGTTGATCCGCCCTACGTCCCGAGTTCGGTAATATGGAGCTCCGAGAGATTGTTGTGTGGTTCTTGGAAATATTCCGAAGCTGAAGGCCGAAGGCCTGAGTAAGCGCTTATTGATATAGCGCTTGGTCACGACCCATGGTCGCATGGATTGGGGACTGAGAGAAAGGGGCTAGTGCCCAAAAATGATTACAGAGAAGAGAAGAGCTCGGAAAGAAAATGAAATATGAACATTTTCTTAAATCAGATTGGTTTGAATGCGTAAACTAGTGATGTATTGAATAAGTTTCAATTGTTTCTCTTCTTTGAGTTTTCGAGTGCAAGAAGTGCACATTGTCCATAAGGAATGCGTTGACATAGGTAAGTTAACCTCAGAGAACCTCAAGAGAGAAATTGTTGAACCTTCATTAGCGAAGGTGCAAGGAGTGCACTGGAAGAACTCTATGTTGAGTTTAGAGAGAGATAGTCACTGAGAACTCTATAGGGCTCTGCCAGGCAAGCATCGAGTGAGTGCAAGTGTGCACAGAGAGAAATCTTTGTCAAGTTTAGGGACAACAGTATCAGAGGAATATACTCACAGAGCTGTTGAACACTCTGTAGAAAATGCTCAGCAAGGTGTGCTTTGAGCAAAAGGTTGCCAGGAGGGCACGAAGTTTTCCTTTGAAAGGAAACAGAAGGGCTGAGACCCTTAAGAGAATAAGTAAGTCGAAAAGATCAAAAGAAATAACACAAGGAGTGTGTGGGAGACAGACTCATTCTAAGTCCTAAATATCAGAAGAAATAATGCTTACGAGAGAAAAGACAAGATCCAGGAGGCAGACTCACAAGAGAAAGGTCAAAGGCCGAAGCCTTTGAACACTAACAAAATCTTCCAAGGTGGAAGAAGTCAAAATATCAGGAGGAGGAGCAACAACAGCTGTCATATCGGTTGTGGGGAGGTGATCCAGATTATTTTCGGCACGAAATGAGAGTGGAGATATAATAAAGAAATGCACAGAGATATCGTATATATCTAGTAATATAACAGAAATATATCAGAGATGCAACCATAAACACAGAGATACAGTAATACACGATTTCTATTAATGAAAGAAATGTACAGAGACTGTAAAAATACAGAGTGAAAGACTCACTAGAATGGTGGCAGCTT
>ML802064.1:276599-293199 GCA_009831015.1 Picea engelmannii
AACCCTAGGAGATGAAGCGCCAAAAGTCATGTGGGCCCCGTTTGGGTAAGTGAGTACATCAACTTCCCGGGGTCGTAACTTTTGCATACGATCTCCGTTTTAGGCGTGTGATAGCTCGTTGGAAAGGTATTTTCGAGGAGATTTATTTAGGGGGGCTCAATTATGCCTTTAGATATCATTGAGAACCTCGATCTCGAAAAACCTTCATTTGGACCCTCAAAATGGCCCCGAAAGTTAAAACCTGCTAAAAATAGTAAATTGCCAAAATGGCCAGAAAACTATTTTGAGCCATTTGGAAAAGGTGGGTGGCCACCGATATCCACCTGGATCAGAAGGAGCCTGGACCATTAGATCAACGTTCAACAGAACGAAGGAAGCACAGAGGAGAAGAATGGATCCCATTCATTAGATCTGAGCGTGAAGGACCAGCAACCGTTGGATCCAGAGGTAAGCGCACGAGACTTAACCCTTGTGTGCACAGGAGAAGTGGAATTGTCAAAGTCCCGAAGTCCTGAAGTGATTTGGGACCGTCCATCATCAAGGAGGACAAGTGGCGTAAGATCCACAACTTCGGAAATTTGTGGAAAAGGAGGAGGAGAAACAACCGAAGTAAATCTTGGTCATTGATCTGAAAGTGGACGCGTGGCGCCAGATCTGGAACTCTGAGTATGGAGCACTCTCGAGGAAAGCAGAGGATGAAAGCATCGAAGTCTCGAAGGAGTTATCGATCATTGATCGAGGAGGAGGTCGAAGGACCGTTGATATGATCTTGGTCAGAAAGAGCCGAAGTCCCAAAGAGAACCAAGGTCATTAATTTGGAGATGATGCTTGGCAGAAGATCTGTTACTCTAGGGAAATTCACTTCGGAGATTTGTGTGTGTGGAGACGTGAGAAATCTCGAAGGCCAGAGAACCAGATTTCATCATAACCGTTCGATTGTTGAGGAAAGGTGTCAATAGATCTTCCACTCCGGAATATTGTCATACGGGGAAAAGTAGATAGTTAAGAGTTGAAACTCCCAAGGGCCGGAGAGACGAGATAAACCATAGTCATTGATTTGGGAAGGGAGCTACAAGTCAAAAGATCATGTAGATCTGGGATCGCGTGTGGAAGGAGGATAGATAACAACCATTGATCGTGGATCATCGCCAAGGGATTGGAGATCGAGGGATGAGCTGGATTGCAGGGCCAGAACTTGCTTGGATGTTAAAAATCTAAGAGAGGGACGCAATTTATACCATGGTTTTAACAAAGGGATGTGTTAGCACTCTGTAATTTGCCCAAGGCTGAAAAGGCAATCACAGAGGCAACATCAGAACCGCTTCGAGTCTTGGATATAGCCCTCCAAGACCCAGAGAGGGATCTCTCTGTTTGATATAGCTATGTTTGAAGAGATATCAGGCTAGTTATGAAGAACAATGGGCTTTGTTGTCAAAGGGTTTTTGAAGTTGGTTGAGACAAACTACACATCCATTGGGCTATGGGGTCTGCAATTAATTAGGAATGAAATACAGCCAGAAACGCCAAAGAAATCCTTCACAGGGCGAGATAACACACTCACTGGATCTTTAATATTTAAAATGATGATCAGAAGAAGAGATAAGGAAAATAACTCCAACTAACAAGCACTTAAGAATCTCTTAATTGAAGATATTTAGAGGATGAACACTGAAATCTTTAGAATCGGAAACAGGGTATCGGGGATAAATCCTGTAACATAACGCTATTCGTAAAGATTAGCTTCAGAAAAACAAGATGATTACAGAGCAAGAAAACATTTACTGAGAAATCACATCACCAGTAAACATGCGCAAGAATCCTGTAAAGTGCCTCTTCTTTATTAATGGTAGATCTATTAAAAAATGTTACAGATCGATAGCCACAGGGCGTGAAGATCCAACCCTATTACATTCAAATCATCTCAATAAATAATATAAATCACCCCGACCAAGTTCCGAGAGTCGGTTCAACCGCCTCGGCCAAAAATAGCCACCACTAACACCAAATTCGGAGTTTCTGCCATGAAAAATGGACCGTTTGCCTGCGAAACAGGGGTCCGATCAGATGTGATTCTCTCTTCAATGAAGACACCTGGGAGAAAACTGAAAATTTTTATTGAATATGGGCATGTGCTGGACACAAACCTCTTTCGGTTTCATAAAATTCATCCCCAGCTGGTCGTGACAGCTCCTGCAAAATCGGGACTGAAACGGAAAATTCAAAATATGGAAAAATAGGCCTCTAAGATCTCTTTGAATCTCTCTGCTCGTAACTACGTTGAAAAAAATGAAAGAGGGTTTTGTTCCTCATCCTGTTCTGACCAAAAACCTCTCTCGGATTTTTAAAATTCATCTCCGTTTGCTCAAAAATCGGTCTGGAAGATGACAAGGTAAAATGGGCAAAAATGGTAAAAATGTGCAAAGGTGGTTTTTTGGCGGGAAACAGTAATTCCAGACCCCCCCCCCCTCGTTAAACGTAGAATGCCCGGGGGGGTCCAGAATTCGATGTAGATCGTTGATTTCGGAGGCTCGCTCGGGACTATCCAGATTTGCTCGTTCTTTATTTTAAATTCCGGACCCTCCCCCTCATTAAATTTCGGAAGATGGGGGGGCCTCCGGAATTGATTGAGTGCGTGGATTATTTAGTGTGTTAAGTGGATGGGGGGCGCGGGTATGGAAGTTGCACGGGGGGTAAGGTAGGTAGGAGTATGGAGGGAGTTAGTGGATGGTGAGGTGGGGATGGTGGGGAGTGACGTGAGGGGGGGCACATGAGTGGGAAGTGAGGTGGGGATGACGTAGGGAGGGGATGTAATGTGAGGGATGAGTGAGGTGTATGGGGTAGCGGACAGGTTTAGGATAGGATGTTTTATTAATTTTTTAATTTTTTTGTTTTTTAAACATAATATGTTATGTATTACGTTTTTTCTTTTTATTTTGTTTTATTTTTATTTGTTTGTATTTAATATATATTTTAATTTATTTACTTTTATAATATTATTTATATTTTAACATATTTTGTTTCTTTTTGTTTTTTAATGTTTTTAAAATGTTTTATATGTTTTTATATGTTTTTAAATTAAATTGTTTTATTTTAATTTAAAACTAACCCTAATTTCTAACTCAGTTGCTAACCTAGGTATTAAACTTAATTAACAATTAATTAATCAATATTTAATTAATGATTAATTAATTATTAAATAGTCATTTATTAATGAATTTTAACCTAAACTAACCTTACTGCTAATTTTTTGTTCATCCTAAGCCCATTTATGCAGGGACGGAGAGGCGGGAAAAGTAGTCGATGGGGCAACAAGACAAGGGAGTGTGGGCGCCATGTGTATGAAGGATGCAACAGGGTGATGGAGAAATGAGCGACAAGAATGGAGGGAGGAAGCGGAATCACCTGAGCCAGACTTCGTCACCGGGAGAGATGCCAAATCAACAGTCGAAGTATCGACTCGCCTATAATTATAGGACCCCTAACATAGGCTCCACCTGGGGAGGGCAGCTTCTTTCAGGAGGTGTCAAGAACCACAGACCTCTGAACATGCAGACCAGAGCTTTATCCATTGGGATGATCCCAAAATCTTGTTTCTGCAACCTGTACCTGTTTTGATCTTTGCAACTGAAATGAAATCAAATGAACGCTGCTGAAAAAGAAATGCTCAGAATGCTGAGCTTATTCACATTCTCCTACCTACCCTATGCTACTGATCATTTTGTAAAATCAAATAATACAAAAATGCCAGTGAAGCCAATCAAGTAGTTGATTTAGTGGCTCTGTTCTTTCACTGTCTGTGATGGAACTCAGAGACAAGTCTGTTACTCGTGCTTGAGAGTAACTTCCACCATGCTTTCCCTTGCATAAGATTTGATCAACCCAAACAATAGGAAAAACATCAGCAACAGAAAAATATCCTGTATTAAAAAATTTCTCCATATAGGCAGCTACAGGATCAATATAGGTTTGGCCCATCTTTTGATTTTCAACTTCAAACAACTCAGCCTCAAGACTCGATTTTTCAGCTATGCATTCTGTGTCTTTCAACACTTCCTCATCTGACTGTGAATGCTCTGATGGTTCCTGAAATGATGCCTCTGCTGCAAAAGACAAAGAATCTGATTGCCTGATCATGTCAATATCATAACCGCGTTTTATTTCATGACTGGAGAATGAAGAATGATTTTGGCCACACAGGCCACCCAACTGATCAGCTATTGGATCCTGAAAAGACTGACAAGACTGCCGCATTGACTCAAATGAAATTTCCTGCTTGTTTCTATATTCATATTTCAACACTTGTCCAAGAGTCTCCTTCAAAACTTGAAATGATTTAAAACACAATGGCACAGAGTTCCTTTGGATCAAATCATCATTTGTCTCAGGCTCTAAGCTATCATCAATAATTTGAAAATTGGAGGGAAAGTGCTGCGATTCAGGGTTTAGGATAGCCTCCATATCCTCAATGGTATCATCAATTGATTGGTCAGAGGAATATTTGTCTTCACTGTCTACAACTGGCCTAGAGTTGCTTTTCAGGAATTGAAAAGATGAGAAACATATGGGAAAAGTGCTTTCACTTACTTTGATATTTTCTGCACATTCCTTATCGCTGTCATGACTGCTGCGCAATGGCTGATTGTCGCATCTGAATGGTAAATGATCTTCTTATTGCCAATGACATGCTGCTAGTTTATCTGAACAGACAACCTCTGTTTCAGCTTCATGATCATCATCATACTGATCCCACTTGGGTGGACAATCCAAGTAAGGAACGTTGTCAAACATGCACATCATATCAGCGGGTTGCTCCTCTACAAATTGAGATGGAGCTTCATCTTTGACTGTGCCGTGAATTGAATACATGAACGAATCATCATTCGAACCATGGTATCCAGGATGAGCAGAAAAATGTTTGGGGACAAAGACCTTTTCTTTCTCTGAGATCAGAGGATCATGGTGTCTTTGGACAGCAAGCTCATCTTTTATGTTAATTTTTTGCACCAGCATTTCCAAGGTACTGGCCAAAATCTCCAATTTAGCTTCTGATGACTTAAGTTGCTCCCTTTCTTTGTCCTTTAATTTTGACCTCTTGATCAGCAAGTTGGTCTCCACATCAACTGCAATGCTCTGCATTTCTTCAAGGCTTGCAGTGTTTCTTTCTCTTAACTGAAATGTCATCTCAGGGTCAAAGGCATCAGGGTAATGCAAATGAGCTGACCCTGGGGGTGGCCTTATATCAGCAGGTATTGCACGATACACCTTGTTAAATCTAACTGAAAACTGTTGCACTGTCTCCCCTGGCTTTCTTTTCAAGTGTTCATACTCTTCTATGATGAGGAAAACATTTCCCCTGAGCACCCACCTATCCAAGAATACTTGCATAAACTGCTGAAAATTTCTGATGCTTGCAGCAGGAAGGTTCTTAAACCAATCTTTGACTTTACCTCCCAGAGACAGGGCAAACATTATGATGTAGACATCATCATCTTCAACCTCATAAAGGTCAAGGAAATCTTCAAGGTTTTGAACATGCTTTTCAGCAGTGATATTCTCATTTTCTCCATCAAACCTAGGCAGATTATTGATGTAATTGATAGGAAGGTCATGGAGAATAGGAGGCAACTCTAGAGGTTTGTATCTGTCTGGGACTTTCGCAAGCACAGGAGATGAAGCAAGGGGCTTACAAACATTCAGAGGTTCAGCAGGAGTAGGAGACAAAGCAGGAGGCTTATGTCTCACTAGGGTTTCTACAGGTGCATCTGGGATGTGCACAGGTGTATGAGCATGTACATAATCTACAGTAGTGGGTATGATCTCTTGAGACTCATCAATTGACTGATGGTCAAAATACTCTTCAACGATATACTTCTGACCAGGTTTAGAAAAATACAAAACATGGTTGCAGATAAAACCAAAGATGTCTTGAATGCAATTTGAGCTTGAATACTTGGTCTTTCTAGGCTGCTTGGTCATGCTTCGGGTTCTTCCTCCAGTGGAGTCTTCGAGCTGGCACTGTCTGGAGTTGTTTGGAGTCGCTAGGTGAATTATCTCAGCCTTCTTGTGTCTGGTCACTGTCCACCATCAGTGATCAGAGCTGGAGCTTGAAATGTACTTCTGGGAAGAGTTCCCCAACGGAGTCGCCATTATGTTAGCACTCTGTAATTTGCCCAAGGCTGAAAGGCAATCACAGAGGCAACATCAGAACTGCTTCGAGTCTTGGATCTATCCCTCCAAGACTCAGAGAGAGATCTCTCTGTCAGATATAGCTTTGTTTGAAAAGATATTAGGCTAGTTAATGAGAACAATGGGCTTTGTTGTAAAATGGTTTTTAAAGTTGGTTGAGACAAACTACACATCCATTGGGCTATGGGGTCTGTATTTAATAAAATCTGAGATACAACCAGAAAAGCTGAAGAAATCCTTCACAAGGCGAGATAACACATTCACTGGATCTTTAATAATTTAAATGATGATCAGAAGAAAAGATAAGGGAAACAACTCCAACTAACAAGCACTTAAGAATCTCTTAATTGAAGGTATTTAGAAGATGAACATTCAAATCTTTAGAATCGGAAACAGGGTATCGGGGATAAATCCTGTAACATAACGCTATTCGTAAAGATTAGCTTCAGAAAAACAAGATGATTACAGAGCAAGAAAACATTTACTGAGAAATCACATCACCAGTAAACATGCGCATGAATCCTGTAAAGTGCCTCTTCTTTATTAATGGCAGATCTATTAAAAAAAATTATAGCTTGATAGCCACAGGGCATGAAGATCCAACCCTTTTATATTAAAATCATCTCCTTAAATAAGACAGATCATCTCAACCAAGTTCCGAGAGTCGGTTCAACCGCCTCGGCCAAGAATAGCCACCACTCCCACCAAATTCGGAGTTTTCTGTTATGAGAAATGGACCGTTTTTCTGCGAAACAGGGGTCCGCTCGGACGTGATTCTCTCTTCAATAAAGACACCTGGGAGAAAACTGAAAGAGGTTATTGTATCTGGACATGTGTTGGACAAAATCCTCTTTCGGTTCCTCAAAATTCGTCCCCAGCTGGCCGTGACAGCTCCTGCAAGATCGGGACTGTAATGGAAAATGACAAATCTGGAAAAATAGGCCTCGAAGATGCCTTCGACTCTCTCTGTTCGTGACCCCGTTGCAAAAACTGAAAGAGGGTTTTGTTCCTCAGTCCGTGCTGAGAAAAAACCTCTCTCGAATTTTTAAAATTCACCTCTGTTTGCTCAAAATATGACCTAGAAGTTGACGTGGTAAATTAGGCAAAAAATGGTAAAATTGTGCAAAAATGGTTTTTTTGGTGGGAAAAAATTCCGCACCCCCCCCTCGTTAAATGCAGACTGCCCGAGGGGGTCCGGAATTGAACCTGGGCCATGGATTTGGTTGGGCAATTGTGGGCCATTCAGATTGGCTTGATTTTTAATCTAAATTCCGGACCCCCCTTCGTTAAATTTCGGACTCACGGGGGGTCCGGAATGGAATATGGGGCGTTGATTTAATTAAGGGTAAGTGGAAGGGGGGCGCGTAGTTAAAAGAAGGCGGGAGTTTTAGGGGGTCGGGAGTATGGAGGGAGTTAGTGGATGGTGAGGTGGGGTGACGTAGGGGGAGTGGGTAGTGGAGGTAGGTGGGGGGTAGGGGGTACGTGAGGGTAGGACTTAGGTTAATGTATTTTGTTTTTTACATTGTTTTTTTTATTTTATTTTATTTTTGTTTTTAATATTTTATTTGTTATTTTTTTATGGGTTACGTTGGTTTTGTTTTATTTTTAAATTTTGTTTTAATATGTTTTGTATTTATCATGTTTTACTTTTTTATTATATATTATTTTTTGTTTTTAATTAGTTTTATTTCTTTTTTATTTTTAATATATTTTATTGCTTTTTGTATTTTTTAATGTTTTTTAATGTTTTTTAATATTTTGAGATTATTTATATTTTTTTATTTCTTTTTGCCATTTTTAATTTATTTAATTGTTTTATTTTAATTTAAAATTAATCCTAACTTTTAACTTAGTTACTAACCTAGATACTAACCCAGGTTCTTAATTTAATTAATAATTAATTAATTAATCATTAATTAATCAATTTTAACCTAGTTTAATTTTATTAATGCTTATTTTTATTTTAATCTAATTGATTTATTATTCTTTTTGTTCATCCTAAGTCCATTTATGCAGGGATGGAGAGGCGGGAAAAGTAGTCGATGGGGCAACAGGACAAGGGAGTGTGGGCGCCGTGTGTATGAAGGATGCAGCAGGGTGATGGAGAAATGAGTGACAAGAATGGAGGGAGGAAGCGGAATCACCTGAGCCAGACTTCGTCACCGGGAGAGATGCCAAATCAACAGTCGAAGTATCGACTCGCCTATAATTATAGGACCCCTAACAGGATGCATGGCAGCTGGAGGCGAATTGCGGAGCAAAAAGGGGGTTGGTCTAAAACCACTATTTCCCACGTCCGCAATCACATGTTTCCATGAGTTCATAGCCCAAGGTCTTATGAAGGAAGGAGATAATGAAAAAGGGGCTAGCGCCTGAAACTTGGAGTTTTGGAAGCGCATAGGAATAAGCATGTGGGTCTGTGAGGACTTGCGCCTAAAGGAGAAAAGGGGGCTTGTGTATAATTTTTTTGGGTTCAATCACGAGCCTAAAGAGTCAATGTGACTTAGAAGTTTGAAATATCCTTTGACCAAGAGGTCGGCAGACCCCACTGAGGTAGGGGGACTGCATCGAAAGTGCTCAGGGCAGAAATAGTCATGTACAGTGACTAGAATGAGAGCACAAGAAGATTCAGGAATCCGGGAATAATTGAAGACTTCTAGGATCAACAAAGAAAATTTGCACATGAGAAAGAAGTTGCTGCAGATTTTGTGGTAGCATGTTACGACTTGTTGAGTCAGCCAGAGGAAAGAATGCATGCATGTTTGTAAGTGTTGTTGGTGATGTTGTTACATAAGGAAGGAAGCAACGAAGAGTTGAAGTGTTGGTTATAAGTTTGATAAAAGAAGCATGAAAGCTTCTACTTCCATCAGACTTTCAGGTAGTATAAAATTTATTAATGGCAGTTATGCAGGTATGAGTTTTTATTACTCGTTTTGCATAATTGTTGAAAGAAAATTCAGGTAAGAATTTCCCCAGCCAGAGTTATTTTTATAAAATCACAGGATTATATTATTGAGTGCATACCACTGGATGTGGTAAAGGTTGTAGGCCTGTATAAATTCAAAGATTTTTAGCTTCTGAATGCACACACTGACATAGTAGAATGCCATGTTAATTTGGGTATGGAGTAATAACCAAAGAATTAAAAGATATGAACTTGTTATAGGAATGAATGCCAGTAAGCTAGTCATGTATGAGACCAGGACCTGGTTGGATATGGCAAGGTACAGATATGGAAAGGTTATGAGCCACACAGGTACTAAAATATTCCTACCTTTAAATAAAACTTGGACTGCAACCTTTTTGCTAACACTAATGAACGCCACAGAATTATATTGTTGGTGTAGTGTTCAGGTCGAAAAGGAAGGCATCCAATTAATTGGGAAGACAATAGGAAGTGTGTGGAGAATGTGTCAACACATTGGCTAGAATTACAACTTATGGATGGTGAGATGCATGACTGAGATGAAGAGCATTATGTAATTCAATGCAAGGTGCGTTGAATAAGTATGCACTGAGAATTGCACTCATGCATAGTAAGTGATAGAATTGTATACTAAATGAAATGTCTAAATGAGTTTTGTAAGTACATGCATATATATTATTGCATGGAAATAATTGTTACTAACAACTGAAATGTTGTTAACTCATGAAGTTGAGGACATTTTAGGGAGGTTTTAGACATTGCAACAGGAAATTTGCAAGTCAAGTAGTCACATGAGCATTGACTACAGGAAATTTTTTGGTTCAGAAAAAGAAGTAGTGAACTTACTGTTATTAATTATGAACATGCATATGCATAGAATGACAATCCATTCTATTTTATTAAATTGATTGGTAATTATGATTGAATTGCTAGATGCAGACAATTCTAAGTTCACTGCATATGGTTCTGTACAGGAAATACTGACAATTGTTGGCAGTATTCAAGATGAAGCCTTGCAGGAAAATGGTATACAGTTTGGTGATTGTGGAAAACCACAAGGAAGGTTGCAATCTTAATATGGAAACAACCAAGAAGAATTATGAAATGGAATTTCATGTTTTGGGGAAAAAAATGAATTCCCTTTTGAACTAAGTTTGAGTTCCTAAATGAATTATTTTATGTTTCCTCATGATAACTGCATGTGGGCGATGCAGATGAGATGATGTTGATTAAAGTGGAATGTTGACTACAAAGAGTAGCTCAGAAAGATGTTGATTGGAAATATCTGAGGGCAGTTGGAACTCCAGGAGCCACGGTTCTCTGAGACTCCCTGAGCCAGCCTATTGTTGAAGCCCAAGGAAAGGGAGGTGTAGCAGCCGATGGACTGTGTGACAGTGAAGTTGTACACTCCCAGGGTGGGACAGGCATGTGGGGAAAGAAAGACCGTTGGTTGGAGTGCTGTTGAGGTTTGGTACCTTGGCCTAGACCATGTTGATATGGAGGTATTCTCAATCAAAAGATAAGCACAATTATCTATTTATTGTATGTTGTATATCTTGCATACAGGTTATAATGTTATTAGAATTTCCTGTATATACATATATATACATTACATATATGCTTGCATTACCTGCATCCATGAATGTACATAATGTGTTTCATGTTTCATTGCTTAAGAAAAGTATACTCGATGCTAATCATGTTATTGATTGGAATGTGATTCAGGTAGAGAAAGAAGGTGTTTTGCAAGTGCATCCGGTGCGCATATTGGATCGGAAGAGAAAACAACTCTAGAATCGAGCCATAGGGCTTGTAAAGGTCCAGTGGACCTGGTACGGTCCTGAGGACATGACATGGGAGCATGAGGATTCTATGCGAGCAGAATACCCACATCTTTTTGAAGATTTTTGGAAATCTTGTTGATGTTGTGTAAAAGTTGCACTGAGGACAGTGCAAAAATAATGGGAGGGGATTGTAATATCCCCAAGGACGAGCCCCAATTGTATTTATAAATTGTAAACATGTTTTGTAGGCTGGTGAGACGAGTGTTGATAAGTTGGTGGGCTTATGTGTTTACTAGGCCGGAGAGCCTAGGTGTTAAAGGCCAGGAACCTGATTTTGTATATGTAATTAAGAAGATCATTAATAAAATATAAACATTGCTGCATCCAGACCGGCCACGAAGAAAGAGTGATTGGGGACTAAGCTTCCACAAGGTTGGGTAAGGGAGGAGGCTAAGTGTGTGGGCCTAGGGTCTAAGCTAGGGGGCTTATCTCTAAAGGGGGTAATAATTTATTATTATTTCCTGAAGGCTAAGGTGGACAATTGATGAGTGCTCTCCTAAGTTCCTGGGAAAGGGAATGAATGAAAATGTGGTGATGCAGCTCTAGGAAGACAAGTGTTGACATGGGTGCATGTAGTTAAAGCTTATGAGTTGAGCCGTTTTGGGAGTTCGTCCTCCATTCTGGCATCCATTGTCTATCCTGTTTTGTGGGGAAACTGATCTTTGGATACCCTCACACACCTATGAAAATCAGTAACTCGTGATCCAAACCACGTTGGGGTTGGTGCGCCCATTCTTCCATACTCGGCCTGAGTTCATTGGAATCCTTCTCGAGAAACCGTTTTGTCTCTGTGTTTTGACCTCTGCATTGTTTCCTGGTCATGCACCCTGAAACCCGCGGGGAAAACCAACAGACTGATCCGCGTCTTCTGTGAAGCCCGAGCATCCCATATTTTTCTGTGTCGTGTGTGTCATAACTGTTGGATGTTGTGGCCATGCAGTTCCTTGGCTGAGTGTGGCTCGCTTCCACTGTACATTCCTTGCTAAGACTTGTTGTTGTCCTCCTTGTGCGGGAAAAAAGTTGAAGAAGCAGGTTGTCAGGACTGTGTGAAACACTCTCTCTAGGTGAGGGAGGTGGTCGTGGTTGAAGAGGCAGGTTTTCAGGCCTGTGTGAAACACTCTCCAAGTGAGAGATTTTGTTGGGAAGTGGTTTTCTCCTAGAGAGAGTCCATCACCAGCTACAGAGATTTGAGAATTCGGGTCCGGCCTGTTGCTGAAGCCCAAGGCAAGGGAGGTGAAGCATCCGATGGACTGTGTGATAGTGAAGGTGTATACTCCTGGGGTGGGAAAGGCATGTGGGGAATGAGATTCCGTGAGTATTGGGTGTAAGAAGGCTCCTGGAGAGAATCCTTCCAGTTGCACTGTGTAGTTTCCTATAACCTCAACCTAGTCTAGGATTCCCTTGTCTTGGGTGGAGATTAGTCCTAGCTCGGGGGTGACCCACTACTGAGTGTGATGAGAAACATGGTCTATGGCTGGGAGGTTCATGGAAGGTCTGCATGTAGTTGGTGGATTTACTCCAGCTAAAAGATAAGTATCATTTACGTGCTTAATTTTATGTTATGCATGCCTGTGATGATGAAATGTTATCATGTATTCCGTTGCATATATGAATTACTATCTATTACATTTAATATCTGTATGGTAGCAATAACTCTGTGATTATTGTGATTATGTGTTTTAATTCATTAAAATGCATGTTATATATTTACATGTGAATGTTTCGCAGTGGTAGCATTACCCGGTCTCTGTGTTGATCGGGGATGTTATAGTTTGGTATCGGAGCTAAGTGAAGGCTCCGAGTATTGGCATTGCCCGGTATTGTTGGAAGGTCGGGGATGTTACACCACCCCACTTCTAATTGTAATTCTCTCTAGAGTAGATTTTATTCCAAACGGTTTTTGTAAAAGAATAGTGAATGAAGAGATGGTCCGTATTTTCACTGTCATTTTTGCACAACAGGCATCTGCTAGGGCCTTCCCATCCTCTTCGTGAGAGGTTTGGCCAAGTCAAAATATTTTCGTTTGTTGCTAGCCACAATAAGAGTTTAACCTTCAGTTGTAAATCCCACTTCCAAAAATTCTTATGCCATCCAGAAACAGTCAACAGATTTTGAGTGCCGCAAATGGCCAAATAGACATTCTTTGTAGTAAGGTTGTCGAAAGTATCCCCCTCGATCCAGAGAAATTCATCAACGCTATCCGTTAGGGTGATGCTCGAGGATTGAAGAGCTCGCCTAAACTGGTCCCACTCCACTGTCAAGTCCCCCAAGATTTCTAAATTAGAGCTGCCAATCCACTAAGGCGAACATGGGTCGTATTGTTGTGCTTTCTAGGGATGTGCAAGCAAGGTTATTCGTTTATGTTGCAAAGTAGACAAAAGATGTGAAGACAAGAGCGATTGAAGGCCCAAATATAGAATTTGGTCTCTCCCGATCTCAACAAGGGACCCCGAACCTAGCTTCCAACTAAGCCAATTGGTAATAAGATGAATCGATTTCAGAAGACCCTTACAGATTTTAGAAGCCGAAGACTGATAAAAAGATTTTGAACGGAGCCAGTTACAAACTATCATAGAGTGGAAATATTTTTCTTTTAAAACCTTTTGCCACATATCATCTCTTGTTAGAACTCTCCAGAGCGTTGTGGCCACCAATTCTTTGTTGAAAGTATAAATGTTGAGGAATCCCCACCCCGCAAAACATTTTGGGTGAGCGAGAGTTTCCCATTTAGCTAGATGGAAATGATGTGCATCCACATTCCCTTTCCACATGAAATTGTATAACAGTTTTCTTAGTCTGTGGAGAATGGACAGTGGGAAAACAACTAGTGATAACCAGTACACAGGCTGGATTTCAAGTATAGCTTTGGAAAGAGTATGTCCACCTCCCAGGGACAACCATCTAAAGCTCCAATGACTAATCTTCTTTTCCACTTTTGTTAAGACCAAAGCCAATCTTCAGCTCTCTGAATTCCAGCTTTTAAGAAGTACCCCAGGTACTTGAAACTTCTATCTAGATCAATGAACTTAAATGGAAGAAGTTGCTTGAAAGGGAAAAGTTCTGCCTCCTCTAGACCAGAATAGTGTATAGTAGATTTGTCAAGATTTACTTTTAATCCCGAGGCCAAAAAAAATGAATGAATAATGCACTTGATCTCTTTCCATTCCTGCACAGATGCATTAGTCATCAGTAACACATCATCAACAAAAAATAGATGGAGTATTTTTGTCAATTTAGTAACTTTAATTCCAGTTAAGGAGCCTTCACTTTGACTGGATTTTAGTAGCAGGCTCAAACTTTCCATCACAAGGATGAAGAGTAAGGGAGATAGTGGACATCCCTGATGATGGCCTCTGTCAATCTTGAAAAAATTGGTGGCCTCTCCATTTATTAAGATAGCTAGGGACACAAAGCTAACACATTCCAGAATCTAGTTTTTCAAATGAGTCTCAAATCCCACCTGGATTAAGATCAGTCTCAGGAAGTCCCAATTTACGCAATCATAGGCTTTTTGAAGGTCTAGTTTAAGAATTAAGGCTTTTAAATGCTTCTGTTTGATGCTATGAATGCATTCATGAGTAGTTCCAATTGCATCATGGATCAAACGCCCTTCCAAAAATCCAAACTGTTCTGTCGAGAGATTCCTCGACAAAATCAGCTTAATACGGTTGCTATAACTTTTGAGATTAATTTGTAAACCAGATTGCATAAAGATATCGGTCGATAGTCCCCAAAAGTCTGTGGTTTGTTGGACTTTGGAATCAAGGCCAAAAACATGGAATTAAGATTTCCAGCAATGCGTCCACCAGATCTAATCAACTCCACTAGTGCCAGAAGATTTTCACTTATCAAATCAAAGAAATGAGAGAAAAATTCCAGAGTCCATCCATCCGGGCCTGGACTTTTTTCTCTTTTGAATTGTGATAAGATCGATTTTAAGATGAGCCATGGAGGTTGACAAAATGATCCATGGAGGTTGTTATAAACTTGAGGTTGGACTACATGAAGTTTGGAGAAGTCCTCTCTACCAACAAAGTGATTTTGTGATCAATCAACTTGAATTTCACTTGCGCGTTGTCCACTTAGAGTAGGATTTCATTGTTGACATCTTTATTCTCCACCAACAATTTATCTATCATGAATTTCGTTTATCCATCATGAATTTCTTCTGTCAATATAAAACCATTCTCTTGTGGTATTTAGTTTATCTACAGTTTATTCATCATGAATTTCATCTGCCAGTATAAAACCATTATCTTGTGATATTTAATTTATGAGGTTCTAAACGAACCAATGTCCAAAATCCAAGGATAAATATATGCATCCACTTCCTCATCCTGAATAAAATATAGATGCAATTGAACCTCAACCTCACCAAAGTCAATCTCTACTCCTTTGCATCTAGTTGCACCCACGATACATGGAGCATACAACAACATGTAGGCATCCTATGACTAGAGACACCTCTAGATAAAGTTCCACTTTACTTATAAAAAGTCTTCATTTGGTTATATAATAAGTTTCATTTGGTAGTCCTAGAGCTTTGTAAAAAGAGAAAGTGAAGAAATAAGTTAATTTTGTAATGTTTTATTTTTATTTTATGTTTATTGAAATTTGATGATTTAATTAGTAAAAGTTTTGATTAATTGAAATTTTAATGGATTTCTAAAAATAATTCAGTCAAATTTATTTAAAAGGAGACACCATTCTTAAGACAATATATATATTATTATATATGAAATTTGAACTTTGTTAAACTCTAACGGATTTAATATTATTTTTTATTTTGAAAATAAAATATTTTAGTATTATTCTAAATAAAAAGTTTTGGAAAATGAGATCTCGTAGAAAGCAATTGTGACTAGCCTCCGGAAAACGAGATCTTGCAGAAATCAACGGTTGATTTTGTGTTAAATGAGACGGCCACTAGTCGAGCCGACTTTGTTGATTTTGTGTTGAATGAGACGTCCACTAGTCGAGCCGGCTTCCTTCATAAACCTTCTAGTCGCCTCATCCCTTCCATTGTATTGGATTGAATTGCATACCTATACAAGAAATCAATAATTTAAAGAAGATCAAAATTGTTCATAGTAAAAACATCTAGCTAGAGGACTTGCAGACCTACCGTAAGGGCTTGCCATACTAATAATGTCAAAAACAAATCTATTTGAGCATTGAATGTCTCCCCAAAAAACTAGTTAAATGCATAAACAAAAGATAGAAAAACAGAAAAAAAAAACACTCATAAAGGTGTGTCACCAATTATTATAAGAAAGGTGCCACTCATAAGCTTCAATATCTCTGGTTTACTTTTGCATATTTTTCCACCTTGCTTTTTAACAACCAATAAAAAAATAGTGAGCAAAAGTTTGTTTTGTTCCTCTAAGGTATCCATCCTCAATAAGAGCTTCAAAAATTCGAGCTCCTTGGTGAGCATAGCCCATGGGAAAGAATCGAATCGTAGTCACTAATTAAGAACTAAAGGTGTAAGGTACCAGATTTGTTATATTCGCAGAATAGAGAAACAATGCAGAGAATAACATTGAGATAGCAACAAAAGACTGAAATACTGCAGTGATAACAACGAAACAACAAATTATATGGAACCATAACACCATAATTATACCTTTATTGATAGGAAACA
>ML802065.1:0-14797 GCA_009831015.1 Picea engelmannii
TAAATCCATGATTGATTTCGCACAATTATGCATGAAACTTCAATGTTTTTGTGTGTTTTTTGTTGACTTAGGGACCTTGTGGATGCGACCCATTTTCCTTTAAAAAAAATATGTCATGGCCAAGGAAGTATGTTAATAGTCAATTCAACATATGACAACCTTTACATAGTATTCTAGGCACTTTCATGTGGGGTTAGGCCTTATTGTGCCCCCCTACATTCCATACAACACATTTTCCTAGGTTGATGGGACAAAGAGTCCCTCCTTTCTACCACCACCAACTACAATCTTTTGCATTATAGTGAGAGACCCCCAAATATGGGATTTGGGTCACTGATCTAGATCCATAATGGAGATCATGTTCGTTCATGATAAGGTTGGTTTTCTCTTCACCCTTGACTCCCCAATGTGTGCATACCATTATGGCTTGTGAGTCTAGATGGGTGGGTAAGATCTTAGTCATTCATGGAAAGGTGTGTATCTCTTCGCTTGATACATTTCCAATTTGCAAATGATACTATACCATATATTTAAATTTGCGAGCACACTGACAATATTCTGAGTTGCAAATAGTAAGATAGAACATATGAAAGGGAGCATGGAATCCAGTGCCAAAGCCCATTTAAAATGGGCACATGTTGAGTTTGAGGTATTTTTGGTTGCCCCAACCAACACCTTATTATTTTACCTTGAAAATACAGGGTTGGCCATAAAATGGTTAGTTTTCCAGTAATGTTGTCTCCATCGGTTTGATAGACTCTTTGTAAATATGTTGTTTAAATGATTTTGGTTAGTTTTATGTAATCGTTTCTCTTTACAGTTTTTAGTATGATAGATTTTCTATTGTTCTTTTAGCTTGATTGTGTTATGTTTTGTATCATGATTTCGTGTTTATCCTTAATTTCATGACTGCGAAGCATGAAATTAAGGATTTTTTCACAGGTCTCGCTTGGTGAATTCTTTGTACTATGTCGACATACCTGCCTCGTTTTGAATGATGCATATTTTTGGCAAGTCTGAGTTTTCATTTATAAGAGGATATTATCATTCTATGGTGGTTAATGGAACATTTGATCATATTTCACAAATCTCCAAGTAAAATATTATGTCCTTTGATTCTGATTTTATTTCACCAAGAGTCACTTTAAAATTATGTCCAACAAACCTCCCCAAGCATCCTACAAGAACAATGTTTTGTGTTATACCTTAATTACTTCATATCAAACATACTTTTGACTTTTGGGTTTTTCGATAGGGGTTTTTCCTTGCATATATGTTGACTTAGGTTATATTATTGCTTCTCTGCGATCATACTTTTCAAAGTCAGTTCGATCACTCCATACACCCTGTACTTCAAACTTTTTCCATTCCTTTCGATCATGCCCTCTTACCTTGGCTAAATCCTCCGAAGGGTTGCGATATGATTATTGTAATCATGTCATTATCCATGATTTTGGGTCAGAAGTTCGTGGAAAATTATATCAAGAACACGGGTCATCAGATTCTAAATCCCACTGTCCTTTGTCATGCAAGCGATTTGGAAAATCATAAAGGATTTAGGTGGATAATCGGTTTGTGTTGTCCTCTGATCTTCAAGTTCTTTACTACTACTATTGGGATACAGTATGATGACCTATTCTCTTGCGATTTTAATGGGTATGTTTTGATACGACTTCATGGTATTTCTTCCAACAGGGGTAGTCTATTGTCCCTCCGGTTTATTTTTTCTTTTAACTTAGCTACAAAACCCATGGCTCATGTATCAAGGGTAGAGCCAAATAGCCCTGACGTTTTACTTACCAGCAATTGCATAAAAGAGATTATTTTGTGGATGGATTCTGACCAAACGGTGAAGAATTTGAAAAAATCGTCAAAAACCCATTTCCAAAATGGGCTCATTTACTAAATGTGCAAGTTGTTTCTTCATAAACTAAACGATTTGAGAGATAGGTCCCATTTTCTAAAGAGCAATTTCTTAGAAATTTGGTTTCAGTTGAGGTAAAGGTTATGAAGAATTTTGTGTAATCTTTCACTTTTTCTCAGAGATTCAAACTAGTTCTCATGTGTCTAGGGTTACAGAGGAGTCAAATCCTCCCTCTCCTCATATCAATCAATCAATTCATACCCTTGTTCATCATGTATATCGAAGCAATGCTAATGCAGACTCAATCTCTAGAATCGATTCTTAATTGATTGAAAGACAAACTCTTGAAATGTTTTAAACAAGAAAACAAAACACAATCAATCCCTTCAAAGGTCAATCTATATGCTTATCTACATGAAAATCAAGTGCAGATGTAAGCAAGAAATTGATTTCAAAAAACAAGAGGATGAGTCGAAAACTATCCAGAATGCTTAGGAATAAATATAAGCACAGCGCTGCCTCAATGGAACCAATAATCGTTGAAAAATATGAAGTTCCATATGAAAATATGAATGCGGAATTCAAGTCCAAGGTACAAACCCCTTACATCCAGATGTGCCTAAATCAGCTTCAGAAACAAAACAATGAGCTAAAAAGGGAAAACCAATTGTTGATAAATGATATAGAACATGATTTTTCTCGGGCTGTTAAGAAACCAACGAACTCTCCAAACATTGTTGCCAATGAATCCACTAATCTTAGTATTGTAATAGAATCAAATTTACATGGATTCTCGTTTTCCAATGGATAATCCTTGGTAATGTAAAGGCAACGATTTAAGTTTTATTTTGATTTTGTTTTGATTCTTTAGTGTTTTTTTAGACTAGCTACATAATCAAAGATTCTATAGCTAGCCTTTAATTAGTTTATTTTGATTTTAATTTATTGTATTATTTGTTGACAGGTCATGGGATGATTGCAATATTTCCTCGACAACAATTACACAAGCAAACCAGATGTTGTCAAGGTTTTATTTTGTCTAAAATAGTGTAAGGTTAGTTTTGGAGCGATAAGTTAGGATCATGACTATTATGTCATCAAACTTATGTCGAAGTTGTTGAACAAATTGTTATTTTTAATTAGCACTACTCTGTTTTAAGAATAAGTGACATCCTTTCGTTAAACTATTTCATCTTGCAAGGGATTCGATTATATCGAAAAGATAGGTGAATCAATTCTCATTTTGTTTAAATAGAGTTGGAATCTTCACAAGAAGGACATGGTGAGAATTTTGGGATAATAGGCCAATGTGAAAACTATGAAGAAGGATATTGGATTACAGATTGCTTGAGGCTTTTGCCCTGTAAGTGGTACTGTATTTTTATTTTTTTTTAATATAAGATCTGTGATTGTATAATTCATATCCTTCTTGCAATTAATAATGTATGGTAAGATTTAGCTTTTGTCTATTCTGTCCATGCATTATCATTGATACAATTCCATTCATGTCGTCCTTATTTCTATTTTAATAGTTTATTGATAAATTGTCCCAATTAATTATGATCTTTATGATAGTGTTATTTTGATACAACTATTAAAATATATTAAATTTCTTTGTATGTTTTTATACTTGTTATGATTAATTCGTCAATTAAAGTTGTCTCTTTTCTTGATCAATGATTTATACATCTTCATAAGGATCATATTAAATGATGTTGTTCTTTTTGTACCATAAATAAGATTGTCAAATCTCTGTCGAAGTGATTTTCTTCAAATATTATCAAAGTCTTTCCACTTCACGATTGTTTTCCATAGGTTTCCCTTTGACAGACAGGTTGCGAGAGAGGCATTTACACAGAAGGATACAACCAATAGTCTTCTTTTTGCTCCTGGCCAAAAAATAGGTTAGTAAAACTACATTTGATTTAGTTTGTGTGCTTTTCTTTCAATGAATGTAAATTACCTTTATAAGTTTAGATGCTTTGCTCATGTAAACTGCATATTACTGTTATTTGCATTCATGCCTTTTAATTTGGTCTTCAGTTAGATTTGTAGATTAGTATTAGTCTTCTTAAATTATATTTTTTTCTTGAGATTTAGTTCCCTCTCTTGATTTTTAGTTTTACAAGATTTCTCGCAAACCTTGTACCTGTACATATTGCAATTAAATGTGTGCATAATAAGTATTAATGTACATAGTAGGTATTTGTTAATAAATAATTAGTGGTTTTATTTGTTGTAGTTTAGATTAGATCCCCTCATAGGCTAACAGAGACTTAAAACTCGTCAGGGTGAGTTACCCCAAACGCCTTAGATTATTGTAGACAAACTCGGAACGGACTCTCCCTTCCAATTGGCGAGCGTTCACATATGTCCGTCAACGGGTATTTATCATAGAAGTAATTTTAATAGGTCAAATGTTTGATTTAAACCATTTAGAGACTTTGGCAAGCTAAGAAGACAATTTAAAAGGCACACTGCCATGAGATGTTTTCTAGAATGATTGTGTACACTACTAGTATAACTTCCTAAAAGCAGTGGATTTCAATCACTCAACCTCCTTAATTCCTCAATTGTGAGTGAAAGTAACTTGTGGAAAAAACTCAACCATGCTTGCTTCAAGGACCCCTGAATCTATGTGCATGTATTGACTAGAACATACACCAATTATAATCCTATAAAATCCAAAGTGTTGAGAGTTTATTTAATGAAGAACGTTGCAATAAAGAGAACAACTACACATAAGAACATTCTTATGGTCCCGTAAGTTTAAAGATATAATGTGGTTCTTCTTGTGCCAAAAAATGAAATTTACATGCTTTGTATTTAATATCACTTCTTGATAATATCATTCAAGTTGAGGCTAAAGTTTCTACTTTGGCATCAAATGTCATCTATGTAGCAAGATAGTTAGAGAAAGTTTGCTCACTAGGTGTCTTGGAATGGACTTAGGGTTTCCACCTAATTTTTGAGAAACATTGAAAAAACTAAGATGGTAGGAGAAGGTAGGAAAAAAGTAGGTGATCTGAATTAGATCTAGATTAAAACATTGAATAGTTAATGGCTCATATCAACACAAAGCACTTAGTAAATTTAGAAGTCTTGGCGATGGAAGTTCATGGCTAAAAAAGCTAATGACAAGGTAGGATATGTGATTGATCTAGCATGGGGCTCTTCACACTATCAACTGCATCTCCTACCTTGATAGTGTGAAGGGCCCCATGTTAGATCAATCACATCTCCTACTTTGTCATTAGCTTTTGTAGCCATGAACTTCCATCGCCAAGACATGAACTACCTTAACAATGTGAGTTGCAGTTTACAGTATGAAAAGCCCCATACTAGATCAATTGCAACTCCTACCTTGTTTGATCCATAAAAGAGGGACTTATAGCCCATTGTCTTCACCAACATGGATACTTAGGGGGATTAACTTCTAAACTATATTTCTTTGTCTTGTACAAGGATCTTTGTTCTCAGAATGACTACAAGGGCTTTATTCTCTATATAGCCTGCACACAACAACCAACTAACTACGCCAATAATAAATAAGATTCTAAGTGCAAATCGAGCTATTATATAGCTATTAGGTTTAGTGATTGTTTTCATAATTTTTGCTTGCTTAATTGTTCGGTCTTAGCACTCAAATTTATTATACCAGTTACATGTATGTGCTTGGTTAAGACAAATATCACTGCACTTTGTGCTTAAAACATGCAATTACAATTAAGCTGAGTTCAACCATTCCTCTTCCATCCAATAAACCTTCAACCATTTCATCAATTAAAAAAATACTCATACATATTTAAACACTCCACGATATACATATTTTTTATTGAAGTGTTTGTCATAAGTGTCTGTGCATTTTGGTGCCTTTGAACTACACAATTGTCGTGACTAAACAATCCACACAAAGATTGAAGTAGGTGGGAGCTAATGAGTTACTAATAGAACACAAATTTTGGTTGTAGCTGAGGAATACAATGCTCTAGTGGCAAGGATAAGTGAGGCACTCCCACATATAAGATGACAACCCAATTATATATAAAGAACATAATATTGTCGTGAACGTCAATGACAATTAGATAAGGGTCCAATACTTAAATTAAAAGCAATTAAAATACATGTCAATTGCTTCCATTCATCTCATCGATTAGTAAGGAGTGAACGTATGGTTATACCAATGCCTTCATAAGTACAAGCAATATATTATACGATTCTTCATTAGTAAAATGATTTCACAAATGAAAGGAGGAATGAGACCATTATTTATTATTTCTTAATAAAGGATAATAGCCATCTAATGTTGCAAACTAAATGTATCATGAAATGCGAAAAAACTTTACTCACAAAATGCCAAAGCATGGGAGGAAGGAGCGATTGGGTAGTTTATGCTTTCCTTTAAGCATGAGACTTCCCACTTAGCCCAAGATCCAATGCTTCATGCAACAACCTAGCACGTGATTTCAGAGAGATGAACACCACATCCAAGGCTACGGTTTGTGTATAGCCTCAACCTCCTCCTAGAACCCACATATGGCCTCATTGGGTTGAACTGGCTTATGTGCAATCTTTGAGGAGTGGTCAAAAGCAACATACAAACTCTATGGGAGAAATCTAAAGCGTACGGCCTCTTGGATAGCTAATGTTAACATCGAATTTTCCCTGGCATGTAAGGGTATTGCTTGGAAACGAGGGGTACGACTCATGCACGACCCATGCAATGATAAAAGTTGTTGTATAATTGTTTTGTGAAATGGTTTTTTTGTCGAAATCTAGTGATATAAATTTACACGAAATCACTATTTTTTGTTATTCAAAATCTATTTATGAATGCAGAAATGGATTTAGCATGCTGAAAAACCCGTGGGGCACTCGGATTATATAAAAATAATTACTCAAATTTGCGGATCTAACAATTTCTCGTCGGATTTCGAGCAAATGTCCCAAAAAAAAATCGTCATTTCGTAGAACGTTTAGACTATGGTGAGATAAAACACCCAACAATCTCAAAACACCTAAGAGACTAAACAAAATGTTTCTCATCTAATTTAGAAACCCCCTAACTTATTACAATAACTTTGGAATATAAACCATTGATCTGTGGAATGGATGGCATCCAATAGTGGATGTTTATTGGTTGTTGGCACCCATAATGGACCAGTAAATCTAAAGTATGAAGAAATTTTTATCTCTAATTATAAATGTCCCTTTCATACACTCTCAATGTCCATATGCATGCATTAATAATATAGAGACTCTTGATCAATGCAGTGAGCAAATTAGCATAGTAAATCAACCATACACGAAGAAAGCATCGCATATGATACATTGTTTAAACTGGAAACCCAAATGAGATAACCAGCATTTAGTGGTAGCTCAATCTATTTCGATAATCTCTAGTTACAATACAAGTTGCATGCTTATGAGACATTCAACAATTTGCATAGCTCCTTCTCCTTTGCACTCTCTCCTCATGGAAAAAAAGACCCTTTGAGAGTGAAAGTATAATAAGAAATAGGGAGAGTTCGGTAATAGGAAGGTCAACATGCATGACCTTCATTAATCAATGAATCACACTTGCAGGTACCGATTCTTTCAACCATTTGCTTGTTTGGATCCATTTTAGATCATTGTCATTAGTTTTTGTAGCCATGAACTACCTTGTCGTTAGCTTTCATAGATTTGTTAAGTGCTTGTGTTGATTTGAGTCATTAACCATTCAATGTTTTAATGTAGATCCAATTTGGATCACACCTCCCCATAGCAAGGCTTTTGATCCTCTCATATCATTTTTCTCTCCTCAATGTTTGTCCTTTCAGCCCAATCTACCATATCACTTGTTGTCCTTTGCGAGTCACCCATACCTTTTTTTGCAAAATTGTACCGCCCTCTAATTCTTCAAGGGTGTGTGGTGCAATGTCTTCTATGGCGGGAAGAACCTGATAGTCTTCTTTGCATCAATCATGGAAGGCTTCAAGAACCTCATATATTCTACATTTATTGTTGAACTAATATGCATATATGGAGAAAGTTTCAATTTGAAAGCATTCTCATTTACTTCCTTAATGATTTCAAAAGGTCAGTTTATTAAGGGCTTGAGTTTCTTGGCTACTCCATGTAAGCATTCCTTATGGAGGTTGTTGTTCCTCAGGTTGTCCCTATTAAAGGAACAATGCCAAGGCATCATGTGAGGCTTAAAAGACACATCTCCCGCTTTAGGCTTACTTGGAAATATGCAGAAGCCAAAGGGAGAAACCCTGTAAGTTAAAAGTAAGGAAAGTAGGTATGTATCAAATCATTATCATAAGTCATTCCAAATATCTTAATAGCACCAAAATAATGATTTTGTAATAAGGCAACTTTATCCAACTCCCATCGAACTTTATTTGAAGAAAACTAGATCTCAATCTAAGACATATTGTATATGAAATAAACTAAAATCAGATTACTTAAATCAAATAAGAAACATGTTCTCAAGAAATAAAGTAATCACATCAAATAAATAAAGAAGGTTAAACTATAGCCATTACAATTTAATTTCATGAACAACATTCGCATCCATAAACAACAATAAATACTCAATGTATTTAGGTTAACAAATATTATTCACTGAAATCTCTAAAGTTTGATAATCATCAGGATAACCATGTATGTTAAACTAGAATAATATATCAACAAGCTAATGAGCAAGTTTCATGGAAAGTTCACGTCCAACCATTAAAACATATTCATATTGTAATTAGTAGATTAACAGATAATAAAATTAAAACGTATTGACAAAAAGAAAACACAAAAACCAGCATAAATGAGTGACGAATGTCACTTCAAACCATTAAATAAATATTGTCAAAACACTTGAAGGACTAGACAATCTCGTCAGAGCGAATTCTTGGAAAGCAATGTATGACTTTCTAGAAAATGTTGATCCTCAAAAAGTCTTCAAATTTTGTTTTTATAAGTCTTTTCATAAATGTCAAAATAACTAACTTTAAACTAAAACTTTAAACAAATTAGAATAACTACTTCTTGATCTTAATCTTTGGACCAATTTGACTTTTCTTGTTTGGTGGTTGATTGTCAGTTGTTGGTTCCTTAAACATGATTTTCTTTCCTCTTTGAACTGATGTTTTTTTACTTTGACTACTTGTTTCTACAAAATTCGAGGTTGCTTTGATTACTTTTTCACTCTCTTTCTCGACTTGTACAATTATTTCATATCGAAGCTTCATGGGAACAAGCTTAAACTTGAGCCCATCATTCCATTTGGCATTTGTTGGGAATGGTTGCTTGAGAATTTTCGTGTATAATACTTCTAATTATGTAGTCATGGTATAAGGACTAGCAGGTTGATTTATCAGGAAATCAGTAAGCATTGACAAAATAGCGAAGTCTTTTTCCATTGAACTAACAATAGTTTTTCCTAAGAAGACTTCATTTTCTCCTATACCAAATTGCATATTATCTCGACATGCAATTAACATTTGAGTGTCAGTAACTTTTGAGTGTAGCCACGGGTCAGTTCCCCAAGGAGACGTCAAACCCAATCTTCTGATCTTTTTGAATTGCCTCTTGAATTTAATGATTGATTGATGAACGTCTTCAACCTTCTTAACCAAAGACTTAAGAAACTCCCCCTTTTTTATAACATTTTTAACATTTGAAACTGCTTCAAATCTATCTTTAACTCCTAAATATTTTAGATCCTAATCAGAGAGAGAATTCATGAATTCAATAATCCTTTATGCTTGTGGTTTTTTTCTTTTCGATATCAGGGAAGTGATTGCTAATATCCAATTGAGCATTCTTTATAGTCATTGTCTTGCAATATTGATATATTTCAAGATGAAATCTAAACCAATCCATTATAGAGATAATTTGATCCCAAAGTATCTGCCTCACTTCCACTAAGTGTTGTGTGCCAACCATTTGTTCTAACGCATCTTCTAACTATTTATTTAAATTTTGTTTTTCTTCCACGGGAGTATTAATACTTTGATCCCTTTGTTCAATTTGTCCTTCTAGTTCCTTTATATATTTTTCTCTTTGTTGATTATTCTCTTGATGATCATGTATTGAATTTGAAGCTATAACAAGTAATATCAACTCAATGGAAGAATCATAAACTTGACTTCCTTGTTGAACTTTGTTAATCTCTTTTGCATATTTCTTTTGCAACTTTTCCTTTTTTGTTTTTAATCCAATGATTTCTTGATCTAGTGCTGCAACATTTTCTTTCAAGAAATATTCTCCGACTGTAATTTATCTCTTGCTTGATGTGCTTCAATCAACTCCTTAGATTCAGTGAGTTGAAAATGGGGAATTTTCAACCTATATTTTAGATTCTTGATCTCCTTTTCCTTTTCATCCAGGATCCCTTTATAATTCGTGGTTGCTCTACTAACATCAATAATTGATGCAATTTGACCTACCAACTCTCCGACTTTGTTTGCTTTGATCTCGTTAATAGTTTTCTCATTATTGAGTTGTTGTGATAATTTGATTACCACATTATGTAGATTGTTTAGTTTAACAGGTGATTGAATCATCCTTCATGCAACCATTTCACTAGTTTGTCTATGACATTCTATCAGATCAAAATCATTAATTTGAGTAAAATCTACCCCAACAGAGGTAGTCTTGTATTCAGTGAAACATGTATTTTTATTTGACTTTGGCTGCATCACTAACAAATTGAACTTATTGTTATTAACATATGTAGAAGTCATGAATCTAGGACCTGAGAATTCCTGGGCATTTGTTAGATTAGTATCCTTAGTGATTAAAGATTAAACAAAGAAATATTCATATATGATAAATGACGTTCTTCTGAAGATAATTTATGTTCATTGTTTAAAAGTAGACCTAGAGAAACTATAATCAAAGGTCCTTCTGACGTTCTTTAATTAAGTTCTCTAAGTAAAAAATCAACCTGCTATGAAATGTCATCCTGGGTAGAATCAATTTATGCTTATGTTGTTTCCAGTACCTTTCTTCTTTTGATCTCTTGATGTTCTTTATTTGTTGCTTCAACTTCCTCTGTTGAATTATCTAAAATGTTGGTAGTCATCTTGTTGATATCGGATGTTCGTCTAACATTAGTAATCATACACTTAGAGTCAACTATGTTGACAAATTCCTTTGGTATCACCGTATCCTTTAAATGTGATTCAACTTCCATCTTTATCTTGCTAGTAGAATTATGCATGATCATTACATGTTGCACCTCTTCCCAGGTGTCTTTTATAGCAATCATTTTGACAGAAGTATTTGAATGATGTTGATATGTATGTAAGCATACATTCTTACGTTGCTAAGATATATAATGATATGGATCAAACTTCCATGAAACATCTTTCTTTATATTATAATACATCAACGATCTATCTATAGAATCAATAGTTGTTCTATTTTTAATAAGAAAAGATAAAAACTCAACATCCAAACCAAAAGAAGTCATTTTACTCTTTGATACAAAATGAAATAGATCTACTACTAATCTTTGTCTACAAAATTCTAGAGCGAATAAACGAGGAGGAATGTACATAGGTAACCGATAAGGCTCCAACTCACAACCATAAATACTAATTACAATATATATTTTGAATATAAACCAATCACCAACTCTTATGCTAGGATGCAGATGTAATTTATGTTGGTAAGCTACATGCATCCAAGGAGGTTCTTGTCCCATAAGAAGAGTATAAGTATTGAATAAGAATCCATTAGTGAATTCCAGATATTCACCTTCGGTCTCTACAAACATGAAGAGAGAGGTTCATTCCCTAGCCAGTAGTTCTTTTTCAGTATCATTCTTTCTATTTAAATCTAGGCCCCTTTTCTAATAAAAATCAGATTGAGAAAATACTATTAGAAAGAAGAGGTATGACTGATATCTGAAAGATATTAACTCTTCAAAAAATGATAATTGAAAATGAATTCCATGGGCTATAAAGCTTGTGAAATCAAACTTCGAAACATTTTCAATATCCATAACTTCATTCATAATAACTAAGGTGACTTCATAAGCCAATCAAAATTGAGCTTTAGCTAAGGGAGATTTTTCGTGTGCTAGGGTTTCAGCCTCGCACCTAGTCTCCTGTCCTGCAACTGCTACGTTTATGGAAACCGAAGGAGGGGGGCACTCGGCCCCCTCCTACAGCACCGTCATGGCCAAGGAGGACGACCCTAATCACTTCAAATGGACGACTTTCGAGCTCCTGGACGGAATGCGGCAGATAATTCTAGAGGAAGAAATGCCGAAGGAGAAGCCGATGGAAATCGATCCCAATAACAGTCACCCAAAAACTAATCGCACCTGGGAACCAGGCAAATGCATTCTACAAGCCCTAATCGCCCCCAAATATATCATCAGCTCTCCGAGAATAGAAGATCAGAAACAATATATGAGAGATTTTGCACTGATAGGGAAATTCTTGGGGCTATGGCGCTCGGAAAAAGACCTGGTCAAATGGATTCAACATTGGTGGAAGCCAAAGGGTCATTATGACCTCCAACTTGGATCAAAAGGCTTCTTTACAATAATACTGCACAACCTGGAGGACAAAAATCGAATCTTCGAAGGAGAGTCGTACTTCTACAACTCGGTAGGCCTCTTCCTCTACTTCTGGACAGAGAGATTCAGCCCGGAAAAGGAAGACTTCACATACGCCCCAGTCTAGTTGTGACTATACTCACTCCCATAGGAATTGTGGCTTGAAGAGATCCTAGCAGGAATTGGCAATACCATTGAAACCTATGTCAAAGCCTCGGAGGCAACAAGACAACGAAGGTATATTGCTTATGCCCGAATTTGTGTTTATTTGAATATCTCTAAACCCCTCCCCGGAGCCATTACCCTAGATTACCAAGATGAAGAATGGTCCCAAACCCTTGACTATGAGCACATCCCCTTTCGTTGTCACAAATGCCACGAACATGGACATCTCTTCCGCGAATTCCCTTTAAATAACCCTACCAAACCTTCCCAGGAAGACCCTGACAAACCCAAGGACGGTTTCACCCAAGTCACGGGTCGACGAAGACACCCAGCTAAAAAATCCCCATCTCAAACCACCCCTGGACCCTCTACCAAAAATTCCTTTGAAGCCCTTCAAACCACTTTGGATACCCCCTCCTCTTCAACCACTCTACTAACAGCCCCAGCGACTGTCGATAACCCGGACCTTCCTGACCACAATGTCTCAGCTCCTTCGCAACCCGCTGTCACTGAGTCCTCTCTCCCTGAGAACCTCGGATTCGATATAGGAGATCCAGATCTGGACCTGGAGGATCAGGAGCTAGCAGGTATAGATATGGCACATCTGGAACAAGCCTATCGCAAGAAGCAACTCTACACCATCCCACAAGACCAACTGCGCAAAGTACACAAAGTCCTCCTCAACTCCTCGATAGGGGGATCATCCCGCGCCAGCTTGAATCTAGGAATCCAAAAAGGCACCTCGAAGGAACAATGGAAACCTACAAAAGATGAGAAAAATAGAGGACAAAATCCAAAACACGAACTCATTCAAGATGTTGGCAACTTCCTAGTCAACTCAAGCCAAATACATCTTATCTCGGACAACTTCCTGTTAATATTATGGTAGCTTCGGGAGGTATGAACCTCTATGATGACCTATGACGAGACTAGAATCCTCCGAAAGGAAGCAAAGAATTGAAGGAAACCCTAGACAAGTTGTCGGCTGAACAAATATATTTATATTGAATTTATTGATGCCTAGAAGAAGAAGTCGGCCCAGTTAGACTGGTCAGGTCGACCCCAGTTAGACTGGCCAGTCCACTATAAATACAGGGTGCCAATTTCATTATTTGTCATCTCAGCAGTTGCAGTGAGAGCAATATTTGCGCAGGCAGTTGCAGGCAGCAGCAGTTTGGTGCGCAGGTTTTCTGGGAGAGCTGGGAAACTGGTGCGCTAGCTTCTGGGTGGGATCATCTGTTCAATTTTGTTTCTATTATTTTGCTTGGTGCAATTAGCCTCTCTTGGCTATAGATTGCAGCCAGAATTCTCTTCTCGGTCAAGGTCAAGGTGCTCGAAGGGTGGCTTAAGGCCTGTGGTTGGGTGACGAGGGTACCGTCAATGGTTAAACGAGAACAATCCTCTATATTCTAACAGGTTATGGGCCCACAGCCCCTTCAGTCAGCCTAAAACGCTGGAAGGAAACATAACCGCTAGGTATTAAGCTCATTGAGGAACTGTCGCTAGGGTTACTAGCAGGAGCAGCTTCCAAAGAACTGCAGCTAGGGTTACTAGCAGTAGCAGTTGCAGAAACCCTAATTCTCAGATCCGACACCTTGTGATGGAGCATCTTGCTCAAGGAGAAGATATCCAGATGCGCCCTAAATCAGCGCACCTATTGACTTTATCAAAAGAGAGAAATGACGCAATTGAAGTTTTGGATCAAGGCATGATGAGTTATCAGTCAACCGAAGACATGTGCGAAACAATCAGTCTCTTACATTACTCAGCACTTACCGGGACAATTGAAGACGATATGTGGATAATCAATAGTGGAGCTTACAGGCACATGACGGGAGATCAAGCTAGACTCTCAGATCTAAATGAGAGAAAGACATCATACAAAGTGGAGCTTGGAGACAAAAGCACCTACCCTATCGAAGGATTTGGACAAGCCTCCATCAAATTGGAATCAGGTAATCATGTTCACTTAAGCAATGTTCTATATATACCTGGTTTAGAAAATAATCTTGTATCAATATCATGTTTAGAAGACAAAGGAAACAGAATAGACTTCATAGATGAAAAGGCGTTATCATGGCATAAAGATTCCAGCATAGAAGATGCTAGGGTTATTGGAAGACGTGAAGGGAATCTATATAGACTACTAGAACGAAATGAAGAAGCCCTAGTACATGATGAAGTCAACCCTAATGAGCTTTGGCATAGAAGGT
>ML802065.1:28088-39398 GCA_009831015.1 Picea engelmannii
CCACCTCCGTAGACTCTCTGACCTCTTCAGATGGTGGCTATCAGAACCGAGCACATGACATGGATGACATGAGCATTCTTCAAAGGGACCTGAGTAGCATCAAACGGGACCTGAGGGAGCTCAAAACAATCTTGCTCGAAGTGCACAATAGAGACACGGATAGATGGAGCAGGGTTGACAAGTTAATGGCCTTCCTCCAAGATCTCTGGCAGGCAATGATGGACCACGACAAGGGCAAGTCTTAGGCGCGACGTGTCTTCACCGGGCCTAGACTCGGTCCAGGTCTTTAAATTTCTTCTTGTTTCCATGTTTTCGCAGAACTTTGCTTACAGGCAGCAAGGGAAGGCTTGCCGAATTTACGTTTTATTTTATATATTTCTAAACAATGGTATTTTCCCTGCATGGCATGGACATGGCTCACCCCATTTTTTGAACATTCAACTTCGATGGTTTCCCGAAAGGGCACTGCTGCCAAATATGATTCAAAAACATCTTTCTTCTGGTATTAAGGATAGCGGTGGTTTCCCAGCTGGGTACCGCTACCACGCTCACTAGAACATTTTCATCTTATGTAACTTTTTCCAGGATCTAATACATTAACTAACTTACAAAAAAAAAAAAAACTAAGGTGACTTCATCAATTTCAGTATCGTCCACATAACCCAAGATAGAAGTTATGACTGACACCATTAACTTAGTAGTTGGAGTGCAAAATTCTAATTTCACTGAGAATTCTTGAAAGGTAAATGAGGGGTCGAGAGTGAACTTTTGAATTATGGCATTCCTTTCTTCAGTTGACCAACTTTCAACTCTTTTGAGGAGGTTGAGTTCCAAAATAGGTGAATTTGTGAGGGGAAGGACAAACATTTCAGCTGAAACTATATGTCGTGTTTCTGCATTATAAATCTTAGCAAGAGTTTGGACCAGGTTGAGGTCGCAAAAAACTCAGGACATGAGGGTATGAAATAAACCGTTCCTCTAGAGCCATGAATTTTCCGAGTTTTTTGTTGTCTCATGACTAATAAGCTTGCTAATTTGATTCACAGATTCAGGGTTAAGTGAGGTATCAAATACGTCGGCAAAAACATCTTTAAATACTTGGTTATCTTCCTTAGACAATTCCTAAGAAGATTTCTTCTTTGTAGTAGACATATTGCTTTTCTTATTACAATGGGAGATTCTAATTAAAGAAACATGAAGTGGGTGTTGATTACTTACCGCTTCGGTGACTTGGGTTTCAATCAAAAACTTTAGTTACTCGGGAGATTCCTTTGCAACGATCTTCAACTGCATAATAACCTAGTCTATCATCTTTTTACATAATTAGTAGAATACCTTTGTGCCACACATGAGGGAATTTAATGCATTAACACGTGAACGTGACAACCATAATCAAATTAATTATAATGTGACAAGTCATAAATATAAATACGATAATTGGAACTTACGTGTCGTTATATGATTTGCTCCAAGCAATTCAACCATTTAATCACCATGTACCTTTTTTTCCAAATGTGATGTGAGTCGTTGGATCAAATCCTTTAGGAACCGTTAGATTCTCCGGGTCCATAAAAGTCCCTTAAGGATCGATCACTTCCAAGTTCGAATTTTATATGAATTGTCGATCTAGACGATCATATGACAGTAAAATCTTTCGGGTGAAAAAGCTAGTTTAAAATGTCATCAACTTTACTTTCGAGATTATCTTTAAATCGTCGATCTAATTAATGAGGGATCGTTGGATCCTTCTCACATAGAAGATCAAATTAACGAGGCGGTATTTTTTATTGTGAAATGTGATCTGGGTCATTGATCATTATAACAAATATACAGTTAGATCAAGCTTAATATCAATCTTTGAAAAAGGGTATTTGATTATTTCCCGATAATCTAACCTCAATTCATAACCTTTGTAAATAAAATCTAGAAACAATCTATTTAAATAAATAGTAACTAGATGGTTAAATCTGTAATATTTCAAATATAAAAAAGTATGCAGAACATAAATAAATAGCTAGAAATGGCAAATGAGCAACAATATAACCAGAACAACACCACAATAATACCAAATGGATACCAAAATAACACAATAAAGAGCACTTTGATTATTGAGAGCAATGTTCACTTGCCTCTTCGAGGGGGCAACCTCTAGCAGAGAAAAGCTCGATTACAATAATATCCAAGACAAAAGCTATCATACCCTCGACTCCTATTTATACTAAATATGTCTATCAAAAGAACCATCTAGAGGAAGATCCTTCTAGAAGCAGAAGCTTCTACTAGGTCGTCTTACATTGGACTTATTATTCCTTATTACTAGGCCTTATTAATATTGACCTTTATTACATGGACATATATTGTTCTACCTACATGAGGGGTTAGGTCCCTAACATTCCTTCCCCCTTAAAAACAACCTTCTCCTCAAGGCTTGAGATGGGGAAATTGCTTAAGAATGGTAGTTGGTTCCCAAGTGGCATCTACTGGAGTTGTATATTTCCACTGGACTAACACTTCCTTGATGGTTCATTGACACAGAAGATGCTCACGCTGGTCCAAAACTGCTTGTGGTTGTAGCCAAATGGAGCCTTCTTCGTCCAACTCGGGAAGGGTGGTTTGGGTTTGGCACTTAGTTCCAATCACCTTCTTTAAGCAGGAAACATGAAAAACAGGATGGAGCTTAGAATGACTAGGCAAAGCTAACTGATAGGCCACCTGTCCCACACACTTGAGAATCGTATAAGGACCATAAAATTTGGGTGTTAGTTTCTGACAATGGTCAGCCTTGAGGGAATTTTTCTTGTAAGGTTGTAGTCGAAGAAACACCTAATCTCCTTATGCAAATTGATGTTCAAAGCGACCTTGATCTGCTTGTTGCTTCATGGGATTCTGGGCCATGACCAAATTCTCTTTGAGGGTACGGAGAATAACCTCTCGAACTGTAAGCGTTTGGTCAATCACCTAGACCTTCGAGACACCTAACAAATATGAGAGAACTGAAGGTGGCTTTTGTCCATATACGACTTCAAAAGGAGTCATGTGGGTAGTTGTATGGTACGAAGTGTTGCACCACCATTCAGCTAGTGGTAACCATTGAGCTCACTGATTCTGCCTTTCTGATGCAAAACACCTCAAATATGTTTCCAAACATTTGTTGACAACTTCAGTTTGAACATCAGTCTGGGGATGATAAGTTGTGCTGGGATGCAATCGGGTGCCTTGTAGCTTGAACAGTTCTTGCCAAAAATTGTTGGTGAAAGTTGGGTCATGATCACAAATAATAGAATGCGGCATGCCATGAAGCTTGAAGACTTGATCCATGAAAATTTGAGCCACCGTGGATGCTATAAATGGGTGTTGAAGAGCACATAAATGAGCATACTTGGAAAGACGATCAACTACCACCATAATGACTGATTTATTGCCCGATTTAGGTAAGCCTGCAATAAAATCCATAGAGATATCCCGCCAAATAGCAGGTGGAATTGGAAGCAGTTGTAGTGTGCCCAGAGATTTGACTGTTTCACCCTTGTTGCATTGACACACATCACATTCAACCACAAAATCACGAATGTCCTGTTTCATACCATCCCAGAAAAAAGAACGTTTGACCCAGTCATAGGTTTTACTAAACCCAGAGTGCCCAGTTGTGGGTGTAGCATGAAGCTCAAAAAGTACTGTGGATTTAAGTTTTGATTGTTTACTTAAATACAAATGGCCTTTGTATCGAAGCTCCTCAATGAGCCAAGAGTACCCTGGGGAAATTGGAGAATTGGACTGCAATTGTTGTATCAGATGTGAACTTTTGGGATCGTGAGCCATTCCTGGCGAACAGCTTTGAGCCAATCTGGTACAATGAAGGAGAGAGAAAAAAGGGACCCTTAATCTTCATATTTTCGGGAAATTGCATCCGCAACCACATTGTCTTTGCCTTTCTTTTAAATGACCTCATAATCATAGCCAAAGAGCTTAGTCACCCATTTTTGTTTCTCGAGGGAGGAAAGGCGTTGTTGCAGAAAATACTTGAGGCTTTGATGATCTATCTTAATTTGGAAGCGTTTCACCAATAGATAAGGGCGTCAAAGATCCACAACATGCAGAATAGCCAACATTTCATTTTCATAGATTGATTTGCCCAAATTTCTCTCGAACAGTTGTTTGCTGGTAAAGGCCAAAGGCCGACCCTCTTGCATAAGGACAACACCAATTCCTTTCCCTGAAGCATCACATTCCAGGACAAAGGTCTTTGTGAAATCAGGAAGGGCCAGTACTGGAGTGGTGCACATGGTCATCTTCAAGGTTTGAAAATCTTAAGCAGTTGTTGGAGTCCAAGTGAAAGAATTCATTTTAAGGAGTGCAGTGAGAGGTGTCACAATCTTTCCATAATTCTTAACAAACTTGCGATAATAACCTGTTAAACCCAAAAATCCCTGCAAGATTTTGAGAGTCTTAGGGTGAGGCCAATCTTGCATAGCTTCAATCTTTTTAGGATCCACCCTGACGTCGGCCTTCCCCACAAGATGACCCAAGTACTCGACTTTCGAGGCACCAAAAGCACATTTAGATTGTTTGAGGAAAATTTGGTGTTGAGAGAGTAGATGGAGAACTTGATCCACATGAGCAAGATGGTCTATCCAAGTTTTTCTATAGATGAGGATATCATCAAATAAAACTAAGACAAAATGATGGAGAAAAGGATGGAAGACATGATTCATGAGGCTTTGGAAAGTGGAGGGAGAATTACACAAGAGAAAGGGCATGACCACAAACTCATAGTGGTCCTCATGAGTTCTAAAGGTAGTCTTAGGAATGTCTTCCTCTTTCATACGGATCTGGTGGTAACCCGAACAGAGATCAAGTTTAGTAAAGAATTGGGCGCCACTCAATTCATCCAAGAGGTCATCAATGACAGGAATGGGAAATTTGTCTTTGATGGTGAGTTTGTTGAGGGCGTGGAAGTCAAGACATATGCGCCAAGAACCTTCTTTCTTAAGGACCATGACCACAGGAGAAGAGTAGGGGCTCGTACTAGGGTGGATAACACCTGCGTTGAGCAGTTCTTGAACCATTTTCTCAATTTCATTTTTTTGGGAAAATGGGTAACGATAGGGACAGATATTGGGAGGAAGGCTTCCTGGGACAAGGGGAATGGAATGATCATGAACACCACGAGAAGAAGGGACTCCCTGGGAGTAGAAAAAACCACTTGATGTTTAGAGAGGACAGATTGGAGGTCATGTGGCACAGAGGGTGTCTCAGTGGATTGTATGGCATGGAGTTGGATATAATTCCAAAATGACATTTTTTTAGCAGCTTTTCCATGCGATGGGAACTAATTATCTTCGGGGAACTAGTGGTGATGCCTTGGAACTTATATTGTTGGCCCTCCTAGTCAAATTGCATGGTTAATTCCTTAAAATCCATGAGAATGGGACCCAAAGTCCTTAGCGATTTTTCACCCAACACAATGTCACAACCGCCCATGTCGATAGAAAACATATGAGATTTCATATGGTAATCACCAATTTGGAGACGCACATTTTCACAACGCCCTCCACATTTCATGGACCCACCATTGGCAATCAGGATTTGGAAATTATTGACTGCACGGATATAGCAATTAGTTTCTTGGGCAATGCGGCGATGAATAAAATTATGGGTGCTTCCACTATCAACAAGAATGATGACCTTCCTATGCTTGATGTAACAAATTAGCTTGAGGGTTTGGGGAGCAAAGACGCCAGTGAGAGCATTTAGGGAAATGCCCAGTTCTACTTCGGGAGGGTTTCAGGGAGGGGTTATGTCAGTGGGTTCAGGTGACACAGACACAAGGGGAGCCTCAACATCCTCTTCTGAAACATCCTCCGAGATAGCCATAAAAATCTTTTGTTCCTTACACTTGTGTCCCGGAAAATATTTATCATCACAATTATAACAAATGCCTTTGAGTTGGCATTTAGCCATTTTAGCCCTGGTCAATTTTTGTATCTTTAGTGGAGTAGAAGGAGGAGTGGGAGTTATTGGTTTAGTGCGAGGAATAAAGGAGGGTTTGCGGTTTTGAGAAGAGACAACTTGTTGTGCTTCCTTAGCTCTTTTAGTAGTGTCCACCCAACTCTAAGGTCGAGCCATGATGACATGAGCACAAATCTCATCCTTGATGCCACTGATAAAACATTCTTAGAAAAAAGCATCCGACATGCCCTATGTACGAAAATCCAGTCGCTCAAAAGCAGCTATAAAGTTTTCCACTGTGCCAGATTGTTTCAACTTTGTCAAACAACCTAAATGGTTGGTGTTAGTGTCAAAGCATTCATAAATCTCTACCACAAAGTGTGTCCAAGCCACATACCCTTGGTGGGCATTTTTTCTCCATTGCCACCAACGTTCTTGATCTAGATGGATAACGCCACACCAGAGTTTGGCCAACTCATTTGTAATGCCATACAAAGAGAAATAATGTTCCATTTGAGTTACCCAGCCAATGGGATCTGATCCATAAAATTTGGTCACATCCACACGCAGAAGGCGTAGGTCACACTGAAAGTGATGAGGCTGAAAATTCTAGGAATGAGAGGAAGTTTCAGCTTCGGTATGCAAAGGTGGGTCAGATAAGGGAAGATCTACAAGGATATGCAGCTTGGCACAGATCGTCGTAGCGACAAATTCAAGTTGGGTAGTAATGTCTTGTTTGAGTTCCATGATTGAGGTGGCAATGGGGCGAGCTTCCATGATTGGGTTTCTGTGAAATTAGATTGCAAGGTAGTGAAGCGATCTTCCAAGTCTTGGCTACGGGTATGGGCCATGATGACGAGGGAACACGAAAAGGGGCGGGTGGGACCACACAAAAAATGGGTTATGGGTGAAGTGTATCACAACAATCAGGGCGACAAGTTGAATCCAATGGGGTAAAGCCCAAATAAGGGTGTTGGAAGGGGGTCGGGTCCACAAAAAAAAAACTTTGATGAAAAATGATAGGTATCACTGCGATAAGGGCGAAGAGAGAAATCCAACGGAATAGGTCTTAAATAATACTTCGATCTAAAGAATATTGGAGTGATGAAATGCCCAAATGCTTAACAGGATGAAAAGTGTATTAATTTTGAAACTCAAATACAGGAGACCTAGTTGCGCCGCAATAGATCTTGTCTGTTCGGTTTTTGTTTCCGTCCCAAGGGTTAGGTATTCAAGGGTTTTCCCTATACTATAGCTCTCTGATATACGTGCGGGGTCCAACAATAGTACTCAACCCAATATATCATGGGACCAACTAAGGAGGCTAGACCGTGTCCTTAGTCGTACTACCCGACTAGCCAGGTACTAGAGAGTATCTTCTCGAGTGTTGTTCTCAGTGGCACTATAGCAGTCAGGCGGTCGATCGGTTTATCTATGGAGGGATTCAGGAGATCTAGGTTGATCCATATACAGGTGTTGTCTTATGCACTACCACTCGAAGGGGCACGAACAGGGGTTACAAGGGTGGCCAACAGATGTGTGCTTAAGTACCACTTGTATTTCATGCGTGTATGAATCCCCAACTGTGGGTTTATACACGTAATGACAGATCTTTGTAGCTTAAATACGTCGGAATACGTCTCTACCCTGAAAAAAAATTAACCCACAATTTCCTACCGAGGAAGGTGCTCTAATACCACTTGTAATATTCCAGATATAAAAAAGTATGCAGAACAGAAATAAATAGCTACAAATGGTAGATGAACAAGAATATAACCAGAACAACACCACAATAATACCAAATGGATACTAGAATAACACCAGAAAGAGCACTTTGATTACTGAGAGCAATGTTCACTTGCCTCTTCGAGGGGGCAACCTCCAGCAGAGCAGATCTCTATTACAATAATATCCCAGACAAAAGTTTGCATACCCTCGACTCCTATTTATACTAAATATGTCTATCAAAAGAACCATCTAGAGGAAGATCCTTCTAGAAGTGGAAGCTTCTATTAGGTATTCTTACATTGGACTTATTCTTCCTTATTGCTAGGCCTTATTAATATTGAACTTTATTACATGGAAATATATTATTCTACCTACATGAGGGGTTAGGTCCCTAACAAAATCAAGGCACGAAAAATTTACAAAGGAAAAATAAGTCTATTCAATTTTAGTTACAACATTCGGCTCCAACTTGGGGACAACGTCTTTGTGTGAGGGGTCAAGAACTGTAGATCAATGTTGGCATATTGGGCATGGAGTCACATCGTAATTAAGATTATCATAATAAATACTTGTCAAATATACACGTTATTTGTGTGAAAATCCATGTGAGACCTTTTAAAATTGTATCTAATGATTTAGAATTAAAGAACCGTACCCCCGAAAATCTTTGAACATTCATTATAAATTAATTATCAAAGGTTTCAGCTTGATTGTCTTAGCATATTTATCTCTTAATTGGTTACATAATTCCTTCGAGATTATCTATGTAACAAGCTTTTATCCCAAGAAATTGAAAAGAAAGAGAAATGTTGAAAATGAGTTCTTCAAATGTTGAGAACAAGAAGGAAGCTTCAAAGGCTTTATCTACCAATATTAAAGAAGAAGTTGAACCAAGTAACATACCAAGGCCTACACCACGTACTCATCATAACGTGACTCACGTCAATATAGATGAGGTTCCTTAACCATGATTTTCTTTCCTCTTTGAAATGTTGATTTTTTACTTTGACCACTTGTTTATGCAATATTGAGGGCTGCTTTGATTACTGCTTCACTCTCTTCCTCGGCTTGTGCAATTATTTCATATCGAAGCTTCATGGGAACAATATTAAACCTAAGCATGGCATTCCATTCAGAATTTGTTGGGAATGGTTGCTTGAGTGTTTTCATGTATACTACTTCTAATTTTATAGTCATGGTATAAGGACTAGCAGACTTATTTGTCAGGAAATCAGTAAGCATTGATAGAATAGAAAAGTATTTTCCCAGTGAACTAACAATAGTTTTTCCTAAGAAGACTTCATTTTCTCCTAGACAAAATTACATATTATCTCAACAAGCAATTAACATTTGAGTGTAGCCACGGGTCAGTTCCCCAAGGAGATGGAAAATCCAACCTTCTAATATTTTTGAATTGCCTCTTGAATTTAATGATTGATTGATGAATGTCTTCAACCTTCTTAACCAAAGACTTAAGCAAATCCACTTTTTCTATAACATTTTTAACATTTGAAACTGCTTCAAATTTGTCTTTAACTCTTGAATCTTTTAGATCTGGATCATAGAGAGGATTCGTGAATTCAACAATCATTTCTGCTTGTGGTATTTTCTTTTCGATGTCAGGCAAGTGATTGCCAATATCCAATTGAACATTCTTTATAGTCATTGTCTTGCAATATTGATATATTTCAAGATGAAACCTAAATTGATTAATTATAGAGATAATTTGATCCCAAAGTATTTGCCTCAATTCCACTAAGTGTTGTGAGTCGGTCATTTTCCCTAACACATCTTCTAACAATTTATTTAATTTTTGTTTTTCTCCCAGCAGAGTATTAATACTCTAAGCCTTTTGTTCGATTTGTCCTTCAATTTCCTTTATATATTTTTCTCTTTGCCGATTATTCTCCTGATGATCAAATACTAAATTTGCAGCTATAACAGGTAATATCAACTCAATGGAAGAATCATAAACATGACTTCCTTGTTGAACTTTGCTAATATCTTATGTATATTTCTTTTGCAACTTTTCTTTTTCTGTTTTTAATCCAATGATTTCTTGAGTTAGTGCTGCAATATTTTCTTTCAAGGAAATACTCTCTGACTATAATTTATCTCTTACTTGATGTGATTCAATCAACTCCTTAGATTCAATAAGTTGAAAATGGGGAATTTTCAACCTAGATTTCATATTCTTGATCTCCTTTTCCTTTTCATCCAGGATCCATTTATAATTTGTGGTTTCTCTTTTAGCATTAATAATTGATGCAATTTGACCTTCCAACTCTTTGACTTTGTTTGCTTTGATCGTGTTAATAGTTTTCTCATTACTGAGCTATTGTGATAATTTGATTACCACATTCTGTAGCTTTCTTAAATTAACAGATGATTGAATCATCCTTTGAGCAACCATTTCACCAATTTGTATGTGCCATTCTATTAGATCAAAATCATTAATTTGAGTAAAATCTACCCCAACAGAGGTAGTCTTGTATTCAGTCAAACCTGTATTTTTATTTGACTCTTAAATTGAACGGATTATTATTAACATTTGTAGAAGTTATGAATCTATGACATGAGAATTCCTAAGCATATGTTAGATTAGTATCCTTAGTGATTAAGGATTTAACCTAATAATTATTCATATTTGATAAATGATGTTCTTTTGAATATAAATTCTATTCATTCTTTAAAGGTAGACTTGAAGAAACTATAATCAAACGTCCTTCTGACTTTATTTGCTTAAGTTCTCTAAGTAAAGAATCAACCTGCTCTGAAATGTCATCTTGGGTAGAAACAATTTATGCTTATGTTGTTTCCAGTATCTTTCTTCTTTTGATCTCTTGATGTTATTCGTCTGTTGCTTCAGCTTCCTCTGTTGACTTATCTAAAATGTCGGTAGTTATCTTGTTGGTATCTAATGTTTGTTTAACACCAGTAATTATACACTCAAATTCAACTAAGTTGACAACTTCCTTGGTATCACCATATCCTTTGACTGTACTTTAGCTTCCATCTTTATCTTTCTGGTAGAATTATGCATGATCATTACATGTTGCACCTCTTCCCATGTGTCTTTATTAGCAAGAATTTCAATAGAAGTATTTGAATTATGTTGATATGCAGGTAAGCCTGCATTATGACATTGTTATTATATAATATGATATGGATCAAACTTCCACGAAACATCTTTCTTCAGATTCTAATACAACAACAATATATCTATAGAATCAATAGTTGTTCTATTTTTAATGAGAAAAGATGAAAGCTCGGTCGGTAAACCAAAATAATCCTTTTTACTCTTTGATACAAAATTTAATAGATCAACTGTTAATCTTTGTATGCAAAATTCTAGAGTGAATAGACGAGGAGGAATGTACATAGGTAACTGATAAGGATCCAACTCACAACCATAAATTCCAATTACATTATATCTTTTGCATATAAACCAATAACCAACTCCTAGGCTAGGATGCATATGTAATTTCTATTGGTAAGCTATAGGAATCCAAGGAGGTTCTTGTCTCATAAGAAGAGTATAAGTATTGAATAAGAATCCATTAGAAAATTCCATATATTGACCTTCAGTCTCTACAAACTTTAAGAGAGAGGTCCATTCCCTAGCCAATAGTT
>ML802065.1:39448-96954 GCA_009831015.1 Picea engelmannii
CAAGAAACCTTGTTGTCCCAAAATTGCAGCAGTAAGGAAATATATATCAACAATGAAGAAGTTATAACAATTGCAATTTAAACCATCAAAATCAAGTATATGATATTAGAAAATAAAGCTTGCAACTAGTACACAATGTTCCAAATGTTAGAACAAGACTTTGATTACAAATGAGGGTTGTTAATGAGTGTTATCAACAAGTATTTAGGACAGCCCAATGGCTGTAGCAAACTTTTGCTACAACAAGAAGTTATAACCATTGAAATTAGCAAGTAAACCACCCAATCAATAACTTACTATCAATAGAACATTTATCATAGCTTAGAAGTAATTTTCGGCAGTATAAAAGTGGAAAAAAGTGTGAAAGAGTGAGTTTGTTGCAACCCTAATTGATGCAGGAGCATCGCTATCAAATCAAAGAAAAACGTACATGGAAGTGAAGTCGACACTTCAACGCATTGAAAGAGCCAAACCGACTCTTAACCAACTTGGTAGTGGTGTGGAGATCTTTTTGAATCTCTCGTTAATTAATTAGTTGTATGTAAAGTCAGGCCACCATTTTGAATTAAAAGATTATTATAAATCCTTACACGACTGTAATATATTACAGGTGTAGGATATCAGCCCGTATGAGTCATTAGGTTGCATTAATTAAGCTGAGTAGGTAACCGCTAGAGTAGAAGGTGATAGAATTTAGATAGGAGGAAGAAGAGCGAGAAAGCTCTGGGTCCTTAGATAAGTTTTCTAATTATGACGACTGTAAGAGATAGAGGTGTAATCATGTTTTTTATGGAATGAATAGAACAGAGGAAGTTGATCTAATTGTACAGTGTTGATATTGTTTACAAGTTTATTGTTGTTATGAATTTTGTGGGTGTATGATGTTCATGGTGAATGGATGAACTTATGAAGAATTGAATAAGTTTCAATTATTTCTCTTATGTAAGTTATGCAAGGAGTGCATATTGAATGTAAGGAGTGAATGTGAGAGAGTCTTGTTCGACTTGAAGCTCAGAAGAGATAGCGTGGAATTTTTGTATGTAGAGTGTGCATGTTAAGCGCAAGGAGTGCATATGCGAAGTCTTTGACTTGGAGAAATAACTCGGGTTTTTCTCGCAAGAAAGTACAAAGGTCGGTTGCAAGGAGTGCACAGGACTAGAAATTGACTAAGTGTCGAAGAAATCTTTCAGAAGAAGAATTTGCGAAGGTTAGGCAAGGTGAAGGGTGAAGATATATCCAAGAGGAACCGAATTATTTCAGACCGTTGGATTTAGGAAAAGTACACGAGCTTTAAACTCTATGTATACATAGGGGGAGAGATCGTCAAAGACCCGAAGGAGATCTGAGCTGTGTAATCCAGAAGGATACGTGGTGATAGATTATGAACTCCGGAGAAATCACTTTGAGATTTTCAGATTGAGACTTGAAACTCCCGAAGCCCGGAGAGCCGGAGGGCCGAAATAAACATTGATCATTGGATAGTCCGAAATAAATTATAGTCGTCTGATTCAGGAGGACACGTGGCAAGAATCTGTGCATTTCGGAGGAAAGCAAAGGTTGAAAGTCGAAACTCCTGAAGTCCGAACCACGAAATAAATCACAATCGTTAATTTAGAAGGGTTAAATCTGATCTGTAGATTTGGAAAGGACAGATCTGAGCCATCCATTCAGAAGCACCGTTGAGATTATGAGATCGACGGTTACGAAGGATTGCGGGGATGGAAAGTGCTCGGAATTTAAAAACTTGAGAGTGGGCTGCAATAGAAACCGTGGTATTGCAAAAAGGACGCGTGACGATTGGTAGTGAATTGTGGGGAGAAAAGTGGATTGATCCCAAACCACTTTCGACCCCGCCCATAATTGTGTGTGGACATAACCCGAGGTCATATGCGGGAAGGAGATAACGGAGGAGGAGCTAGCTCATGAACACTAATCGCCCAGTATTGTGAAGGGAGAGATCATGAGTGTCATACAACTTGCACCAAAAGACTGAAGAGATCTGTGGTTATTTACAAGCGAGACCATTAAGGTTTTAGAGAGCTAATTCATCTTCAAAAATTGAAGATCCTTGACCAGGAGGTCGTTCAACCTAAGGAGAAGGGGGGTTGGCATCACTAGTGCTTGTAGCTTAATGTTTATTACAACAACAAAATCACTTAGAAAATTAAGACACCCTTGGGAGGCAAGATATCCCAAAGCATGTAGAATTTAAATCCAACCTTGAACAATTCAATATCTTAAATTTCATGTTTACCAATGCAACAATATTCAATCTCCAATGCAATTAGTGCCTTATATATTGGGTTAATGGAGTCTATCACTTGATCACAACCAAGTTAAACTAGGGTTTGATGATATTCTAGGGGTGTAAACCCTCTTACCCCCTAGAGAAGATAAACCCTAGAAATGTTTTGCTATAAGGGTGTAAATCCTCTTACTCCTTGTAGCAATCCTTAAGCCTTTTCAATGACAATAGCAAAACGTTCCTTGATGGAGGGTGTATGCCCTTATACTCCTCCTAGAGTTTGATAATATGATCTCGAAATTAAGAAGAAAAACACAAATTTGGAGAAGTTCCTTACCTAATTCAAGAAATAGCATGTGCAACCCTTACTTATCAAAGAAAATCCAACTATTTTCCAAGAAGAAGCATCCAAGAGAAGTCAGTAGCCTTTATTGCACCATTTGACAAGTGGTGCATCCATTTTGCACAAGAAAAGAAGAGGCCAAAATTTCAATCCAAGAGAAGTGATGACTTATGATTTGTGACAAATGACTTGCCTCATGTTTATATGAGGAAACCCAAGCTCTAGTTTGTCCACTTTACAATTAAATCCATGATTTTAGGTCTAAAACCTAAGTTACAATGCTTAATTAACAAGACGTCTTGTCTTTTTGCCCACATATGCTTACAAATGACCAAAAATAACAGCACGATGGGACTTTAGTCCATAAAATTTCTCTCCAAGGTGGCATGTGTGATGGAAAATCCTCCAAAGGCTAGGACGTCAAGCGAGAAAAGCACCACATCATCCCCAACTCAAGCAATATATTAGGGCTTCAAGACCACAACCTCACCAAATGTGCCAAACATGTCAAATACTCCGTCAAAATGTGATGTCATGCCTCCCAAGAGGGACGTTTTGGAAAAATAGGGTGACATCACCCCTTCATCATGATCTGGAGCCTCGTCCAAGTACTAAGGTCATATTCCCAAGTGCAACGTTCATCTTCCAAGGTCTTCAGTGAGTGGGGTGCCACATCTAACCAATGGGATTTCAATCCCTTATGGAGGTCCAAGTGGCTTAGTTTCCTCCATGAATAACTTTCACCAGGAAAGGTCCTGCAAAGACAAACAATTATTCCCTCCAAGGGCCTACAAGTCACATGTATCATGCCAAGTAAGCCACATTTAATAAAATAACCACCCAAAAATATGCATTAAATTCCCCCTTTTCAAACTAAACAAATGCTCAAAGACCTTATAAAATTTTCCAAATTTAAGTATGGGAGGGTTGTCATGGTGCCCTATTGGGTAGGCCAATCCCCTTTATGGAGGGTGTGTTGTATCCCTCGTTTGTGATGCAACATTTTTCCAAACCCTTTTATTTGCCTTTAATTTATTATGGTCCTAACATTGAGTGCTATGTGCAATGGAAAGCAAAGAGCACCGCAATGCAACTTGAAGTTAGGAAAACAATGAGTGTCATATGCATTGAATTAATAGACACCGCAAATGCATTCCCCCAACAAGCGGGACATTTATTATTTTTTTATTTTTTTTAAGTCCTTCATTTTTATGGAGAAGCGTTTCAATGTTCCTAGGACCTTAGGGCGAGCATCTAGAAGGATAATTTATGACTTTTAACTTTTTTCCAGCTACAATATTTATGGGCCGTCAACCCCTTCTTCCCATGAAATGAGGTACCAACCCTTCATGGGATCAATGAACCCAAACCCAAAAGATGAGGAAACAAAGGGGAAGATGTGTAAAAAGTGGTAAGTATAAGCGGGGATGGTACGATGACCCTTGAATGAGACCCCCTAGTAGCAACCCTTTCCTTGAGGGTGACCCACTTACTAGGAAACCATGTCAACCACCAAGGTGAAATAAGGCAAAAGGTATAATTTCCAAGTAAAGTTTTCATAATCAAGAAAGGACTATTTGCAACATGCTCAAATGCTTCAATTATTAAAATGACACTTCCCACAAGACTGGACTTGTTACCTCATGAAGAAAGACATGTCGTCCTTTATGGGCCAGACCGATGTGGCAGATGTTTTTATGTTGTTGATTATGAAAGATGATGTGTGTGGAGAGGAGGGGCTTTGTCTGCTCAATGTGGGCTCAACTGGTCATTTGACTCTTGGCAATCCATGTCTTCGACCTATGGGCCTCAAGACATCATCTCCTTAGTTAGCCCTATGTTGGGGGGTTAACAATCAACATAATCTAGGATAGAAGTTATGACTTACGCCATTAACTTAGCAGTTGGAGTGCAAACTTTTGATTTTATTGGGAATTCTTGAAAGGTAAATGAGGGGTCAAGAGTTAACTTCTGAATTATGGCATTCCTTTCTTCAGTTAACCAATTTTCAACTCTTTTTAGGAGCTTGAGTTCCAAAATAGGTGAATTTGTGAGGGGAAGTTTAAACATTTGAGCCATCGATTTGGCAGACATAGTGCAGATATTTGTTTTACCATTAGCTAAAACTACATGTTGTGTCTGCATTATAAAGCTTAGAAAGAGTTTGGACCAGGTCGGGGTCACTAAAAACTTGGGGCATGAGAATCTGAAATAAACCACTCCTCTAGAGCCACAAATTTTCTGAGTTTTCTATTGTCTCATGACTAATAAGCTCGCTAATTTGATTCACAAATTCAAGGTTAAGCGAGTGTTGAAGGGAAATCTCCCTGTGGACAGGTAGATCTCCTCAAAGAGCTAGACTCTTAGCTCTAAGACATAAAGTGCTTATCATGGTCACTGACTTCCTTTTAGGTCTACACAAACTAATGCATGAAGAGGAAGGAGGAAATATGTACCTTTTATAGGTGTTTGTCCCTGCACGCTCCGAGTTTAACTCCAATCTTGAGCTCCTCGATAAGCCCTATAGACAAACAAAGTACAACTGCTTCCTATTCTGTCGAGATTAGTTCGAAGCAGACCTATCTACTTAGAGACAAATTCATGTAATGTTTAACACAAATTAGAAAGAAACAGGCCAAGCATATTACATTAATGAGGACAAAACGTTACTTACAGCCATAGATGGAATGTAGCAGTTTTGTCAAGTTCTCCTTGCCTAACCCTTGCTTAAAACCTCCACGATCGGAGTGATGATAGCTTTGCTGATTAGTCTCCACTTCAATATGTGTTTCCTATGAGATCATAGGTTTCATGCTTCTCATCCCTTCTCCAAATATCACTTATGAGATCATAAGTTTGGTATCATTCTTTATCCAGTTCCCCCTTTCACCATGAGAAAGCTTTCTTATATAGCCTTGGAGAGGCTCAACAACTTGAGATATCTTTGGGGTGAGTTAAGGATTTTCCTCTTTGAGTTAGGGATCTTCCCTAAGATCATGGCTAGACTAGGGGTTCGAATCCAATTTCCTTCCAAGATTGAAAAGATCTTCCCCCCATTCATCTCAACAAACCAATTGCTGCTCAGAATAGGTAGCGCTCCCTCAAAAGGGCCATCAGAGCGTTATAGCATTCCCAAGTAGGCTTTAGAGGGGTGCCAGCACTCCTGAGAGTAGGAGCGCTCCTTCAAAAGGGCTGATACAATGTTATAACGCTCCCAGATAGACTATAGGGGAGCGTCGGCACTCCTGAGAGAGGTATAGGGGAGCGCTCTCCTCCAAAAACTCAATTTTTTGGGTTCTTTAAGATGGCAAGAGGTTCATAAGCCCAGTTAACCATTCCTCCTCTTCCAAATCAAGTGTTTGATGTGTGTCAAGTGTCCTTCTCATGTTGTTATAGGCACGACATAGGCATCATGGCAGTATGCTTTCCTTGACACTTGCGACACTTGTGAGCAAAATGCGACACTTGTAATGATGACACTTGCAACACTATCAAAGTGAGTATTTTTTATGTGTAACAGATTGCCCCCCAAAGTATGAAGTTAGAAGACAGGAACTGATAACTGAAATTCTTTATAGAATTTCAAGCAAGGGTATAGACGCAGAGAACCTGACAGAAGCTGCACACAAACATCCAACAAATATTATGACATGTTTCAAACCCAAGGCAGGCATACCTATGCTTGGGTGATCAAGACTTGCAAGATATGGCCGCCATAAAATACACTGTGGATCCATAATTGTATTGATAAAAGGTATAGCCATCGAGGATATAGTGTGGATCTATACTCTTATGACCTGAACTGATTGTAGCCACGAACAATACACAGTGGATCTACGAGATGAAAAGACATAGCCACGACCAATACAAAGTGGATCTATGTGACAGTATATGTGTCATTGTTCAAGAGAAATTCCGTCGCAACCTGGGAAAAGTACATATCAGAGTGATCACTCAACCCAGGGTCTTCTTACCGATCCCAATGTAGTACGAATCTAACCATGTGAATAGATGTACTGATGTTGAACATGGCAGAAACCACTTGATTACCGGTCAATGATGTAAACCATTAACAAGCGTGAGGGAGATCACCATTAATGTTAATGATTCCCAAGGTACTCTAGTACATTCCAACGAATGTGAATGGATGAGATGAAGTCGAACATCCGTGGAATCATCCAATCTGAGGTCAATGATGTAAACCCACTGTTGGACGTGAGGAGGCCTGCCATTGAGGCATGCAGGTCCCAAAGTACTAATTGGTTTCTAAATCTAGTTCCTGGATAATGTGTTGAAGTCGACAGGAATAGACTCGTCAAAGGAGGGCCTTGATGTATCCCCCATCAATGACACGAAACAAACACAGAGATGTAATTGGTAGATCAAATGAACATGGACTGACATAGGTATTGAGACAAGATATTTGTGATGGCTGACTCTCGAGGCGGATACTTCCCTTGAACACTGAGGCACAACAACAGAAACATGACATGGACCAAAACACGATGATGCAATGGATACTGTGACTTTCGTCGGGTGACCCAAAGGAGTAAGAAAAACTCAGAGGATTGGTTCAGTGCAGATGTTCAATGGATTAAGATGTGCGCAAAGACAAAGTGTCGTGTTCAAGGGCGACTCTAAGAGTTACTTGGTAATGTTCTCAAAAACTGCTTGGCTTGCTTCTTTCAATTTTTTCCCCCATCCAGATAGACGAGTACCTCTTTTTTATTTAACGAGCTCGAGGAGGGTAACACATGCTCGATAAAACTCACCTTCGGTAAGTTCCTCTTCCTTTGTTTAAAGAACTGGAAGAAGTAAGGGTTCGGTCCCGTATGGGCCTGTCGATGTTTGTTTTAACGATTCCAAAGATAGGAAACTCGAAGGTTTTTCATGATTATAGAGTCTGGAAAAACACTTAAAAGAGAACTCTCTAAGTTCCTTTTTCGTAAAGTAGTCTGACGAGACTGAAAAAGAGATAAAATATCACTCAATAGACGTTTTCTTCGAATAATTTAACAAGCGTGAAGAGAACAAGGTCACTCAGCAATCTTTTCATCTTTAGAGAGTCTGAAAAGAACTTAAAGATGACTCCAGTGTTGTCCTTTTTCGTAATGTTAGTCTCGCGAGGCCAAAAAAGAGATAAATTATCACTTGAAAGACGCCCTTTCAAAATGAGTGGGAAAGGAAGCAAGATCACTCGGCAATCTTTTCATGTTTAGAGAGTCTAAAAAGAGCTTAAAGGAGACTCCAGGGGGTTCCTTTTTCGTGTATCCATACAGGTCCGAAAAAGAGATAAAAGTCTACCCAGATGCATTCTCATGTATTTACGAGCATGAGAAAGAACAAAGACTAAGCTCGGTATGCCCCCAGCATGAAAGCTAGTGGCTTAACTCCAAAATGATCAACAAAGGCTGGAGACATGCCCTCCAAGCTTCAATTCATTCACCGGCTCTGAGATCGTCACCAATTTCTCTAGTAGAGGAGAAAAAGGAGAAGGGTGGATGAAAAGAAGGTTCAAGAGAGATGATTGTTTCATTTTTTAACGAGCTTGACACAGGAAAAGAACTATGCTCAGGACCTCTGTTTCATTTTTTAATGAGCTTGCCACAGAGAAGAGAAACTATGCTCATGGTTGCTTCTTGATCATGGCTTCCAAGAGGATAATGCTATGGAAGGGTACCATGTCAAAGGATAAAACGCGATCATGGCCTCCAGGAGATCTTCGTTGGATGGAAGATAATCACTCGAGAAGGAACACATGTCAAGGGTCGCGATAGGAGTAAGGAGATCAGGCTCCAATAATCCTACCGAAGAAATCACCATGTCCACTACCAAATCCAAATCGTCGGAAGTTGAAATCATGGGAGATGATGAAAAATCAACACCAGGAGGGGAGATAGAGTGTATATCTTCCCGAATTTCTTCACGAGGGGGAAGAAAAGAGGATCGGTGACAGTTATTATCCCAAGGTAACTTGTCAATGCGAAACATCTCTGGAATAGATTCATCCGAAGGAAAAGTTGGGGAAATGTAGTCGATCGCAGACGACAAGGAACTCAACCGTGATTGCATCAAGGAAATGTCAGGCGCCAATAGATGTTGGTCATCTGACGAGGGAGAAGCGAATTGGGTAGAAACGTATGACGTTTCGGTTGGACTAAGCGGCACGGTGTCACCTAGTGCATCGAATTCCAACGGACGAGGTACAATCCAAGGGTCAGATGATTCCAAAGATTGATAAGCCGCGGTCGAAATCATGTCGACGGTGGAAATATGATGTGTAGTTAGTGGAAGTGGTGTAGGGAAGGTACCCATGAGGCTAGAATCTTTCAGTAAGCCAACACCAACGCTTTCATACGTGATCTTGTGGTCTCTTAAGAAAGGAATATTGTTGGTAGCGGGAATGCGAGCATCAGTCGTGCAGAAATCCAATTGATCAACAGTGACAATTTTGCCCTGATGAGGAAATTGTACACATCGAAATATCGACGAGGCAACGGCAGTCACAGCATAAAACTAGCTTCTTCTAAGTAACAAGTTGTAATCGAGGGGAGCATCGACCACCTCGACATCAACAGTAACAGTTTTGCCACCCAATTGGATGGGCAGGGACTGTAAAATCCCATGGGGATGAAAACCTCGCCCATCGAAGGCACGTAACATCATTGGGGATTTGTTGAGTGCTGGTGATTTCAAACCTTTCCAACATGCCAAAGACATGACACAAGTCGAGGCTCCCTCATCCAGAATAGTTCGGTGGATTTGTTGATTGTGAACAACAACATCAACTTGGAAAGCAAGTTGGTGGGAGAGTCGAGATGCATAATTGTCTAGGTTAAACATGATCTGATTGGATGACTCAGGATCAACAGCGCCAAGAGCGTTCTACGTTGACTGGGGTAGTGTTGTAGAACTTCTAACGCAGACATAGCACACGGTTCTTGAGCCAAATCTTCAACAATGTGGTAGTTCTGGGTGGCACGTGAACTAGGATTAAAGGTAGCTTTGCGTATAGTGCTCTTAGGAGGACGTAAGATAGAGTCGAACGTGGGTTTCATAATCTGGAGTGGTCTATACGGAGGATTAACCGATGGAAGACTAACGAAGGATGATGATGGATCCGGTAAAGTACTAGTACCGTTAGTGTCTTTTCCTTTATCAGGGTTACCCGGTGTGTCATATGTCTTAGAGCGAGTGGTCAAATTGATCCCATTAAACATATAAATATGTGCACTCGACGAGGCCTCATCATGAGGATCATTAGAACTGCCCCTAGGAGAGGGGGTTTGAGCAACCATGGATTGCTACTGTGGAAAAGACTGAGTAAGCACAGCGGGTTGTGACTTTCCTTGGAAAATTTTGGCCACTTCATTGCGAAGTCGACAATATCGAGTGTAGTGATCGTCACCACAAATGATACACGGGAATTTCAGTTTCCATTGTGGTTTCTTTTCGGTAGCAGGTGTTTGATTTTTGGGTTGTTCATTATTATTTTTTTATTTATTCTTTGTCTTCTTCTTACCTCCGGATTCTTGTGAAGGGGCAGATTGAACTGCATTCACCTCAGAGATCTGAGTTTGAGGGGAGGTAGAGGAGGGCGTAGTCGATTTGGAAAAAGATTGAGTTTTGACGGAACCAATAACACCATCCGCATGAGATGAGGATGATGGCTTAGAAGGATCGGTATTAGCTCGAGCAACATTCGGAAGCAAATCATACAAAGTACCAGATTGGGAATAAACCAAATCTAAATACTGAGCCCAAGCAATGGCTTGTTCTTCTGTGACCGCACCACCCATAGCAACATCGCGAGCGATCAGGGGTAACAATGATTTAGTAAACCATTCTGCCAATAGTATGTCAGGAATGACTGCCTTGATCGTCCTTCATCGTCACCTCCACTCATGAATATGGTCAGAGATATGCACGGAGTTAGTTTGACGAATGGAGGTCAAGAGTTCAGTACCTGTCTCGTAGCGAATAGGCAGTTGAAAGTGCGTGAGGAAAGACATGGCACGGGAATTGAAATCATGAAAAGAAGCGCATGGTAGCTCGATATACCATTTTGCTGCCGAACCGGTAAGTGTTCGCTGGAAAGACGCAAACGTATAGAATCATCCATGAGGGAGTTTGATGAACACCACAAATGGAAAGTCATCACATGGTTGTTCGGATCTTCGCCAGGGTTTCCGTCAAATTTTGGAATATCAGAAGGAAGTTTAGCTGGAATGACTGGCCAAACCGGTGAATGAGAAATAGGATCATTAGTTAATCGAGACAAGTTTGGGAGATCCAGAGTCGCAAGGAAAGGTAGTTGTAGGTTAATTTGCGAATGATACTGGTGCAGCATAGGGACACCAGTAGGACCATAGACTGGGTTAGATGGATAGTTGTAACCAGTAGGTCCTCCTACATACGGTTGTCATTGGCCAGGATAAGAAGGATTCGATGGTGCATGAGAAACATTGGCATAACCCGGTGGGTTCTGAACATTATAGGTCGGGTGATTTATTTTCCCATGAGGCGGATAAACATGTTGCCCTTGAGAATGGTAAGGAGTAGATCCCGGAGGTGGATACACATGAGGCCCATGAGGAGGATAAGACTGTGGTCTCGGAGAACTCCAAGTGTTGTTTTGGATACCGCCCGAATAAGATTTCCCATAAGATGTTCCGGAAGGGACAGGATTAGATACTCCTCCTAGTGGGTTATTATACAAGTGCCCCCCAACGTGGGGTTGAGTGAAAGTGCCTCCTGAAGATACTCCCCAGGATTGTGAAGGGTTTCCAGCAAACAAGGGTTTCCCCCCTACCAGCGGTGGATTTACGACCGGGGTATGACTGGCAAACGGAGGTTGCCCTCCAGGACGAGCATGAAAAGGGGACTGTCCCCCGGGAGGGGTAGGCCCACCGTGGAAAGGTAGTCCTCCAGGAGGAAACAGTTCGTTGGATGGTGGTTGCCCTTCAGCTGGTTGTGTTTGGCCAGCAAGGGTCTGCATTCTCGGGTGAGAAGATGTCCCAGCAGGATCGTGTGGAACATGCGGCGTTGTAGAGTAAAAGATTGTAGAAACGGGGGTAGAGATTGGAGTGCTTTAGGGATGAGTAGAGGCGATGAGTCTAGCATTAGGATGGACTTGTGCTAGTGTAGCAGTAGGGTGAATAACCTGATCGACCGGGTGATTCATGGTTTGACCGGATGGTTCTGTTTCACTAGGAGGGTCATGAGAATGAAAAGGTTGTCGAATAGATTCGAAATGTTCATAGAGATTGTGTCCCAATGAAGTCCTCCATATAGAACGAGCAGGTGTGGGATTGGTTTCTACTGCGGTGCTAGGACGATACTCATCACCGAAGATTGGTTATGTGGATCCCATATATGTTTCGGTAAAGATCCTCTCCGGTAATCGTGGGATCTCTTCGTCTATGACGTTCCCAAGGGAGTCTAAACGAACCAAAAGTGGTTCGAGAGAGGTTACCGACACAGATGTAGTGGGATTTTCAACTGTGACCAAATTGCCTTCTGAGTTATCTAACGGAGGAACAATAACACTTCCAGCGTCAGATTGATTTTCTACATCTCTATGGTAGTTTTCTTCTGGAGGGTTAGGAGGTAAGGGTTGATAGCCTTCCGGAGGCAGCCCTTGCATCCTACGTGATCGGCGAAGACCTTTATCGTCTACGGGCTCAATTGTGGAGAAAAACAGAACACACTAAAAATCTAGGTTCAACTAACAAAAAGAAACAACATACGCTAATAAAATCTAGGAATCAACCAAGCAGACAAAAACTTCTCTCGATGATCGTACTAGTTGGTGATGAAATCCAACGTCGCGTGATCAAGTCGAGAAGGGGCTGGGATATGGTGGAACAGTTACAATGGCAACCTGCTTAACGGACTTTCACCTTGGTGCAAGCTTCCATGCAGTAATTGTGGATTTACCCTCGAAGGAGCCCGAGTGAGTTTGACCAATTTCTGTTCCAGGTACAGTGAGACTTCCCTTTACCGTCACCTTGTGTAAGTACCTAAAGATTATGGCAACTAAAGACACCAATTCATAGTGAGTCCCTGGGCGGGTACAGTCGACAGTCCGATCCGAAACGTATGGGCAGGATAACAAGTCCAAAATCAACCCAAGAGGCTCCCACACATAATCGTGAGTATACCTCCAAGTGACCCCCAATATACAATTCGACCACTACAAACAGTTGAACCACGGAGGGATACTCTCTGTAATTCGCTCGAATGCGACTTCGTGTGTAACCCCTGTGTGAGAGGGGGATCCCAGAAAACCAAAACGACAATTGGATTTGACTCTCCCTAGCTCAGGATGCTAATGTTAGTTTTGAAAACTTTGGAGAGTTGTACTCACAGCCTAATCCAAAGTGCTAACCCTAGTCTACTGTTGGTGGAAGATCCTAAAAACAAAAATGTTATAGATAATTTTTAATTAACGTTCGTTTTACAGTTGTTCTTTACTCAAAGGGTGCACGAAAGTGAAACTGATGGAATGAGGACTCAATTCCCAAAAAGATGCATGAAAGATGATAAGAAATCGTTTCTTTTAGATGAACGCCTATTTAAGGGAAAGAGAAAGAGTCATTTTCACTTTCAAACACTACTATGAAATGTCCTCTATCAATTGGTTTTCAATCGAATCCAATGCAATGCTAAAACATTTTTAAAAATGCCTTCTAATATGCAAACCAATCACTAATATGTGTCTTTGTCATTTGTATGCGAATGATGATTAATTCAATGCAAAAAACTTCTCCTACCAACTACCCTTTCAGATCAAGGAGATTCGGACAAGTATGATCGGATTTCGCACACACAACACACACCCTCTTACTGTGATTGAAACAAGATGCAAACAGAAAACAAAAGATAACAAAGCAAAATCAAACAATTCACACAAAAGAGAGATGTTTAAGAATGATGACTTCAAAGAACCAGATAAGATGGTTCACAGATTCCTGATGCCCTTCACCAGAGCTCCCGCTCAGTTGGATAGAAGAGAAGAAAGCAGTGGATTGATTTCAAGCTCTCAACAGCGAAAACTCAAAAATAATGAAGAAGGCCACCAACTCTGAACAAAAAAGTGTTTATTTCTCATGAGGAGGGATGTCAAAGTTCAATGGGAAGAAGCATTGAACCACAAAGAATCTCAGCAAGTGAAAAAACAGGGTCTGGACCTCAAAAAATGCAATTTTTGAAAAGATTGTGTGCAAAAAGGGGTTGGCGCTCTGGTGTAAGGGACACCATGGTGTTATAAAGCTTTGTCCAACACTTTTAGGGAGTTCTAGCACTCTTCTAACATGGGCACAGGGGCGCCAGGCTTAAAAAACTCATAAAAATGTCCAAAAACCCAAAATTTCAGTCAAATTTTGACAGTCAAGCTGAATGTGATGGGGTGAAGAGTCAATCAGCATATGAAATCAAACATATGGGGTGAACAAGGTCTGAAAACAACAAAGGGTACGACAAGGTCTATGAGGAAAAATCAAAACCAAAAGTTTTGATTCGATTCCCCAGTGGAGTCGCCAATTTCTGTTGAAGGAAAATCTCCCTGCGGACAGGTAGATCTCCTCAAAGAGCTAGACTCTTAACTCTAAGACAGAAAGTGTTTATCATGGTCACTGACTTCCTTTTAGGTCTACACAAACTAATGCATGAAGAGGAAGGAGGAAAGATGTACCTTTTACCGGTGTTTGTCCCTGCATGCTCCGAGTTGAACTCCAATCTTGAGCTCCTCGATAAGCCCTGTAGACAAACAAAGTACAACCACTTCCTATTCTGTCCAGATTAGTTCGAAGTAGACCTATATACTTAGAGACAAATTCATGTAATGATTAACACAAATTAGAAAGAAACAGGCCAAGCATATTACATTAATGAGGAAAACATATGGGGTGAACAAGGTCTGAAAACAAACATATGGCAAGACAAGGTCTATGAGGAAAAATCAAAACCAAAAGTTTTGATTCGATTCCCCAGTGGAGTCGCCAATTTCTGTTGAAGGAAAATCTCCCTGCGGACAGGTAGATCTCCTCAAAGAGCTAGACTCTTAACTCTAAGATAGAAAGTGTTTATCATGGTCACTGACTTCCTTTTAGGTCTACACAAACTAATGCATGAAGAGGAAGGAGGAAAGACGTACCTTTTACCGGTGTTTGTCCCTGCACGCTCCGAGTTGAACTCCAATCTTGAGCTCCTCGATAAGCCCTGTAGACAAACAAAGTACAACCACTTCCTATTCTGTCGAGATTAGTTCGAAGAAGACCTATCTACTTAGAGACAAATTCATGTAATGTTTAACACAAATTAGAAAGAAACAGGCCAAGCATATTACATTAATGAGGACAAAATGTTACTTACAGTGATAGATGGAATGTAGAAGTTTCGTCAAGTTCTCCTTGCCTAACCCTTGCTCAAAAGCTCCACGATCGGAATGACGATAGCTTCGCTGATTAATCTCCACTTCACTGTGTGTTTCCTATGAGATCATAGGTTTCATGCTTCTCATCCCTTCTCCAAATATCACTTATGAAATCATAAGTTTGGTATCATTCTTTATCCAGTTCCCCCTTTCACCATGAGAAAGCTTGCTTATATAGCCTTGGAGAGGCTCAACAACTTGAGATATCTTTGGGGTGAGTTGAGGATTTTCCTCTTTGAGTTAGGGATCTTCCCTAAGATCATGGTTGGACTAGGGGTTCGAATCCAACTGCCTTCCAAGATTGAAAAGATCTTTCCCCCATTCATCTCAACAAGCCAACTGCTGCCCAGAATAGGTAGCGCTCCCTCAAAAGGGCCATCAGAGCATTATAGCGCTCCCAAGTAGGCGTTAGAGGGGCGCCAACACTCCTGAGAGTAGGAGTGCTCCTTCAAAAGGGCTGATACAGTGTTATAACACTCCCATATAGACTATAGGGGAGCGCCAACACTCCTGAGAGAGGTATAGGGGAGCACTCTCCTCCAAAAACTCAGTTTTTTGGGTTCTTTCAGATGACAAGAGGTTCATAAGCCCAGATAACCATTCCTCCTCTTCCAAATCAAGTGTTTGATGTGTGTCAAGTGTCCTTCTCATGTCGTTATAGGCACGACATAGGCATCATGGCAGTATGCTTTCCTTGACACTTGCGACACTTGTGAGCAAAGTGCGACACTTGTAATGACGACACTTGCGACACTATCAAAGTGAGTATTTTTTATGTGTAACAGCAAGGTATCAAATAAGTTGGAAAAAATATCTTTAAATACTTGATTATCTTCCTCCGACGCTTCCTGAGAAGCTTTCTTCTTTCTAGAAAACATATTGCTTTTCCTATTATAGTGGGAGCTTCTAATTAAAGAAATATGAAGTGGGTGTTGATTACTTACTGCTTCGACAACTTGGGTTTCAGCTAGAAATTTTACTTATTCGAGAGCTCCCTATGCAGCGATATTCAATTGCATAATAACATAATATATCACCTTTTCACGTAATTAGTAGAATACCTTCGTGCTACACATGCAATAATTTAATGCATTAATGCACGAGCGTGACAAATCATAATCAAATTAATTATAATGTGACAAGTCATAGATACAAATACAATAATTAAAACTTGCATGTTGTTATATGATTTGCTCGGAGTGATTCAAACCTTTAATCATTGTATACCTTTTGTTCTGAATGTGATGTGAATCGTCAGATCAAATCCTTTAGGAACCATTAGATTCTTCAAGTCTAGAATAGTCTGTTAAGGATCGATCACTTCCAAGTCCAAATTTTATATGAACCATTGATCTAGAAGATCAAATGACCATCAAATATTTCGGGTGAAAAATCTAGTTTAAAATGTGGGCAACTTTACTTCCGAGAGTACTTCTAAACCGTTTATCTAATTAATCAAAGACCCTTGGATCCTTCGCACATAGAAGATCGAATTAACGAGGTGATAGTTTTGATCGTGAAATGTGATCTGGATCGTTGATCATTATAACAAATATACAATTGTATCAAGCTTAATATCAATCTTTGAAAAAGGGCATTTGATTATTTCCTGATACTCTAACCTTAACTCATAACCTTTGTAAATAAAATCTAGAAATAATCTATTTAAATAAATAGTACCTAGATGGTTAAATCAAGGCATGAAAAATTTACAATGGAAAAAATTTAAAAGTGTATTCAATTTTAGTTACAACATAGGTAAAACCACGCCTTATTTATAGTACATAAATTATGATCTTCTTTGTGCTTATCATGTTTGCCTTTATACCATTGTTGTCTTTTCTCAAATTGCTTTTGCACTTTCAAGTGTATTTATCGCATCCTTTCCACAAATTTTCTCACCTTCTTCACTTATCCTTGCACCTTTGCTTCTTCCTTTTGTTACCCATACATAATGTTAAAAGGTGAGGGAGGTAAATAGATGAAATAAGTTTCAATAGGGGAATTGTTAGTGGAATAATGGAACGCTCAGTTGTATGAGTGTTGAATGTACATAAACTATTCATCCCGTGTTTTCAAATGCTTGCTATTATAATCTCTTAGAAATTGCACCAACGTTATGTTGACAACTTTAGTTTGTCCATTAGTTTGGGGATGAAAAGTGATGGAATACCTTATCTTGGTATCCATCCTTTCCAAAAGTGTTGTCCAAGATTTTCCTAGGAACCTACTATCACTTCAAATATGACAGAGCTTGGCAATCTAAAGTATACCCACACATGAGTGAAAAACAAATTAGATGCTTCTTTTCTAGAGATAGTTTTCTTGCAAGGAGTGAGCATGCACATCTTGATGAATTGATCCAAAATCATGAATAAGTAATCATGGTGTCTTCATGACATGGGAAAACCTCCAACAAACTCCATAGAGATACTCTCCCAATGTCTGTTTGGTATGGGAAATGACATGTACAACCTAGGTTTCCTACTTTTATATTTTCTAATGCTAAAAAGAACACAACCACTAACAAATCCTGCCACCTACTCCTACATCCTTGGCCAATACACATACCTCTACAAATTTTCCACTATCATTGTCATGCCAAAATTCCTAGCTATCTTAGACGTGTGATATTCTCCCATCGACTAAGTCCTTCTATCCCATGTTATGCATAACTTGTCTAGCTTGTACAATATCCCATTATGGATTCTGGAGTTGGTATTCATTCCCTTCCACATCAACAACTAATCTTTATTTTAGTTGCTTTTATATTCCTTGGAACTCTTCATCTCTTTGATAGCCTTCACTCAACAGATCATGAATGAAGGGCTCAAGTTGTATTGGCATACCAATGGATGCAATCTTCTTTAGTGGGGGTTGTGAAAGCATGTAGGTAAGTTTATTTGTAGCCCCTTTCTTGTACTTGATTAGTGGATGGAATTATTGTAGGAATTCCATTCATTTGTAATGCCTCACTTGCTACATTTTTCTTTGGCTTGCAGGTATTGTAAAGGTTGATGATTAGTTTGTATGATGGTCTCTTTCCCCAAGAGATAGTGCTTCCACTTCTTTCCATTTGCATAGTTCTTTGTCTTATGTGGGGATAGTCCAAAACTGCTCCATGAAACAATTATGAATGATAACATACAATCTTCCTCCTTGCACAAGCACCACCCCTAAAGCATACCCGCTTGCATTTTTTTCCAGTTCAAATGATAGTTGCAAATTAGGCATTAAAACATTGAATGGTGAATGCCTTAGATCAACCCAAAGCACTCAACAAATCTAGAAGTCTTAGCGATAGAAGTTCATGGCTACAGAAGTTGATGATGAGATAAGAGATGCAATTGACAATATGAAGGGCCCTACTCTAGATCAACTAGCTACCACACTTCTAAAAGCCATGTTGCCAATGTAAACATTGATAAATTAAAAGAATGTAATGAAAAAGAGAGAAAGACAAGTAAAAGACATAAAGGAACCATGAATTGGAATGCTTCCAAAAAATGACAAAAAGAGAAGAGAAGCGTTGGAGTTGGGGACACTTGACCTTCTAATTGATCCCCCAAAAGTCAACTCTATCTATAAACTTAGCCACAACAAATGAGAACAGGTTCTTTGGCATAGAATAGAAGGAATGATGCATAATTATTCCTGTTATGCTAATGTAATAGATTTATAGAGCTAGACTCCATTGTAAATTTGCAATTGTTGAGAATGGCCATTCAATGCTAGAGTTTTTCCTTCAGGTTTTTCTAGGGTAATCATTGTTGTTCATTATGTTGAATGCTTTTGCAATTAAATTGTTTTAGTTATTTGTTGCATTTTGATGAATTGTTGAGCAAATTATTGTCAATGGCAATGCTATACATTGTTTATGGTCGATTTCCTAAGGTTCTTCCTTGGCCACGGTGGTTGCTACTCCAGACCATCCAATTAGATCCTATAGGAAATCAATAAAGAAGAAATTGGACATGTTACCAATGTTTCTAATCTCAGGTTGAGTTTCTAATTCGAGTTACTATAATTTAGCATTCATCCATATGCATACTAAATGTCGGGTGCTTGAGAGAGTTTGTGTGCACTCCCCAACACTTGAAAATTGTCCAATTGATAGTTTAAATCGGTTCCCACACACTTGTATGCCTCATATATTCTTGCAACATGTAATTCAATTCACCTAGGTTGTGGAATTAACTATACAACATTAACTCTTAGACCATGGATTGATCATAGGTCCAAATTCATTGCCTATGCTCTATAGAAATGTTGCCAATATTTGAGGATTTTAAGTGATTTGATTGTTAGTTTCACTTCCCTGCATCTCAATACTCTATACAATGTATTTTTGTCTACTACAACTGTGCCTACAACCAACACTTGAATTGGCCATCTTTATATGGTAATATGCATGTTTTCAAAATGTTTCCAACTTGTTGCTTTGTTGATTCATTACAACCTCCTGTATAAACAAATACATTCAACTTAACTTGGTCAATTAGTTGGGAAACCAAGACTTAAAGAAATCAATTTTATTCATGTGATTGCTCGATTGTGATTTGGTAGTGTATGATTAAAGAAAAATGAGAGTGCTTGGCTGAGTTTTTACATAAACTGTTTTGGCAGTTGGTTGGCATTGTAAATCCATTGTACTTTCTCATTATTAGGCACTTGTCTCAACAATGCAACAAAATAAACCAAGCATTAAGAATTGGAGATGAATAGAGAAATTGATTCATGTTAATGAATTCAAGTGAAGGAGCTTAATCTCATATTGGAAATAAATTGCAAAGACACCAATTTGTTTTCAATTCCATAGAGGATTCATGTTGGTGATATGTATTTGCCATAGGCCTACCATCTACATATCAACAAGTCACTAAGGTAATTGAAAATTTAATTATTATAATGTATGGAATTGGTTGTTGCAGTTTGCATCTATCTTTGATTAGATTTATATAGCAATGATATGTTAACTAGCAAATAGATAAATGAATGTAACATCCTCGGTTTTAATACTCGCAAATTGTAATGTAATTATGCAAATGTGAAATAGGTCGATGAGCCAGTATGCTTTAGGCTGAAGAGCCTGTAATGATCAATGTGGCCAAGGGCCAAGCTATGTATATTGTACATTGTAATTATTAATAAAAACAAATCGTTGGATACGATATGAGAGGGACAATAATGTTGGGGGATTGTGATTCCACAAGAGAGGGGGATAAAGGGGGGTCCAAGGGGTTCCACGTGCCTGATAACCCAAGCCTTTCTTTTATAACTCATTTTTGCTATTAAATATTTACCCCTTTGTCTTATTTCAAACCAAACATTAAATGCATGTATGAGGTTGGTGGGCTAAGTCACCTCACCTAGACATTGAAGTATGAGCTAAGTACACCCGTGTAAGAGGTTGGTGGGAAAGTCATCTCACCTATCTATGATAGCATTGGTGGAGTAAAATTTTTCTTTGGAAATGTGAGAGAGTCAAAGCATGCATGAAGTGAAAGGAAATTCGAGTAGAGTTTTTGGGCAGCTTTACAACATATTTGTAGAGAGCAAGAAAGGAGATGGGTGCTAAGAAAGAGCACCAACCATACTAGCCATGGAAAGATAGTTTTTTTGGGCTGAGTTTGATGCTGGAAATGTAGGCTATGTGCCTATAGTGAAGGTTGTGTGCCTGTAATGTAGGTTGTGTGCATGTTAGTGTGTTTCTTGTTGAGGAATCTGCACAAGAACATTGAAAAGGATACTATGAGCACTCTTGAGACAACTGAGAATTCTTGGAGTCCCTAGTTGTGATATTTCCTAGCCAACCTTGTGTTGGATCACTGGAGGGAAGTGGGATAGCCTGAGGGACTGCGTGGTAGAGAAGAGGATCACATTCCTTGGGTTGTGTAGGTTGAGGGAAAGAGAGATGGTGGATTGGGATTGCTATTGGAGTTAGAAACCTAGGTATTGGGTTGTTGTGTGTGGATAGTGGATGGACAAGAGAGGCAGACCTCCTTATGGATTCATAGCCCCAACACAGGGGTGGCTTGCAGTTGAGGGAAATGGAACAACAAGGATCATCCTTCATACACAACAACTTGGAGACAATTCTTTTATGAGATAAGTGTTTTATCTCTATTACATCTTTATGAGATAAGAATTAGCACAAGAAAGACAAGAAATGACAGAAAAAGCCTTAAGCCATTACATTTTCACATTGAATTAATTTCATTATTTGAATTTATAGTACATAGATTGGACCAATTATAGATCTAGATCTAGATCTCATTAACAACTCATCAATGGATTATAACAACACCTCATCAACATATAAGGTTTACAACTCATATCAATTTGGTCTCGGACTTTATGATTGTCTAGGGACTCATGGTCTAACAATTTCCACTATGTAAACATGTTATTTGAATGTCATTGAGTATGTTAATTAATTTGCATTCATGGTTGTAATATGTTGTTAGATGCATGGGAAATTATGGGCATGTTGCCTTTGTTAATTTTTATTTGTACTAGAGCGTTTTATTTAGTTTAACGAGCTGGGTATTTTACTATGGAAGCGAAAGAAAATTGATTTATTCTCTCTTTTCCTTCAACGTGTGTTGATTAACATATGGAAAGAAAACAACATGATTGAAATAAGAGAATATACAACCTAGTTAACCTTTTAACCCAATGAAAGCATTAAAACAATATGCACTATATTGATTAACCCTTTCACTTGGTGATCAAGCAATCGAGAAGGGATCCCAAATTTATTTACCTTCCAAGTGAGGGAAAAGCTTGAACTATGTGTGAATATATCTACCTTAATCCACAACAAACTAGATCCCAAATTTATTTACCTCCCAAGTGAGGAAAAATCTTGAACTATGTGTGAATATATCTACCCTAATCCACAAAAAACTACTTGGGATTAGGGAAAAAAAAAAACAAGCAACAAAGGAAGGCTTGAAACTTACTCTACATGTTGTGAAGTCATTTCTCCCCCCCATGAAAACAAACAAGGAAATGTTATTTTCATTATAACGAAATGAGAACACAAGTAAACACATACATGAAATTGTTGATATTATGGTAGTTGCGGGAGGTATTAAACCTCCACGTGTAACCCTGACAAGAATAGGATATTCTGGGAAGCAAGAAGAAATCCTAAAGCATTGAACATAACCCTAGAAGACAAGTTGGCTAAAGACAATAATTAATATTGAGTTTTTAGCCTCCAAAAAGAGAAGTCAGCCTAGACAACTAAGGAAGAGCAGTATAAATACAGGATTTCAGAGCTCATTTGGATACACACAACTCGCAATTGCAGAAATTTGGTGCACACTGTAGAAATTTAGTAAGTGCACAAGTCTGAAGAGTAGCTGCAATTGCAGCTACTACAACTAGTATTTTCGGTTTTAGGCTTGGACTTTCTCTTGCTTATGGTTTGGAATTTCTGCTTGGTATGCTAGCTCTGGAGAGTGGTACACTACCTTGATTGGATTCTGGACCTAGGGTTTCCTTCCAGAATTATTCTCTATGTCAAGGTTAAGGTGCTCGGGGGTGGCTTCGACCTATGGTTGGGTGACAATATTGCTATATTGTCTATGGTTAAACGAGCACACCTATTATTTTCTAACAGGTTATGGGCCCACACTATCTTCAGACAGTCTAACTGTTGGAAGATAGATTGGGAGGATTTTCTTAGTTATAGTTGCAGTTGCAGTCAAAGTTTTTGCTGCAGCAACGAAATCCTAACCCTCTTGTTAAGGCACCTTAAGTGAAGAGCTTGACCTAATTCCTAGATAGCCCAGTGCACCCTAGCCTAGCGCATCTCCTGGTACCCTCATCAAGTTAAGATGTCAATTTTGATTTTTTAGTCAAAATCAAAGGTTGACCAAGTCAAAGTCAAAGGTTGACCAAGTCAAAGTAGTCATGACTTACTCTATGAAGTCAGAAAACAAGTTAGAAGGGAATTCTAACTTCAGAGCATGGAAGATAAGGATTGATCTCATCCTTACCAAAGATAAAGTGTTGGATATCGTGAAAGGAAAGATCGTGGAACCACGGTTTGAAGAATGAAAAGAAAAGGAACCTCAGAACGTCACAGTTATGGAGAAGTTCAAGAAAAATTACATCAATGCCATGAGTATCATAGTGGACTCTGTAAAAGACCACTTGATACCCTACATCTCTCATCTTGACTCATCTAAGAAGATTTACGATGCCCTAACTAACCTCTTCTCAGTCAAAAACATTGAACAAGTAATGAGTCTGAAGAATGAGCTCTGTGACATGAAAATGAATGATGATGACAACATAACATCATACTTGGTAAGAATCTCTTAGTTAAGAGATCAACTACAAGCTATTGAAGAAATCATTTCAGAAAAGGAACTGGTAAATATAGTACTCAATGGCCTTCCCAAGGCTTGGGATGCATTTCCCGCAAGCATGAACACAAGAAAGGAGTATCCCACATTTGAAGAACTTTGGACTTGCTCTGCACAAGAAGAATCAAGCATTAGCGCAAAAGAGAAATTCCAAAGGAAAGATGATGATCAAACCTCACAACAAAGTTCAAGAAATTCATGAATAAGATGAAGTTTGACTCAAGGAAGAAACCAAATCAAGAAAAGGATATGTCAAAAATACAACGCTTCAACTGTCGAAAATATGAATCATTATCCTAAGTCTGAAAAAAGGAAGGAAACACACAAAGCAACAGTTGTCGAAGAAAAAGAACCCTCAAAGAAATTCAAACAAGATGAAGCAAGATTTCTTCTTCTAAGTCAAGGTAACAATATTCTTCAAAGTTCTTGTACATACCATGTTTACATRGTTTTTGTACATAKCATGCATATCTATTTCTTAGAAGATAAGATGTTCAAGTGAAACRATACMTATGGAAGAATAACAAGATAAGGATTGTTATCAYGATGACTACAAGTCAAGCAATACACATGAAAAGATKAAGTATGTTGACAATCCTTGGTAACAATTCWTGTGGAARCTATTATATAAGTAAYAACTKCCARATAAGCCGAAATCATAATCAAACTTGAAGAGACCCAGAAGAAGTCAAAACAAAAAGAAGTCAACAATCAAGAGGAAATTAGAAAAATACTTGTGACACTTTGCAGAAAGCAATAAGGAAGCAAACGAAAGTGTAGACTCTCTTAGTTGGAGGGAGTTGATTACATAATTCCAAAATAAGAGCATGCATTCATGCATGAAGCAAGGATTAGGAGGGAGCTAATCCTAAATGACATGATCCGTTGAGGATTATGAAGTATCTGTCCATGTTCCCATTGAAAGTAGCAGCCATGATAAGCAACACGTGTTCAGAAGAATTCTTCTTCGAAAAGAAGCCTTAAAGTATCCTTGGTTGTCCATCTACACGATCCAGGTGGATATTGGTGGCCACCCACCTATTCCAACTGGCTCCTCGTGTCTGTTTTTTATTCAACACGTCTTTATGTACTGCTTTATAATTGTGAGTTCTGTGCTTTTGGGGTTGTTTGAAGCCTCACACATTCTCCAGGTGGATATGGGTAGCCTCTCGCCTAATCCAACTAGCTTATTTTGTATGTTTTCATGTCAACACATCTTGTTTTACTTCCAGGACTGTTTTGGGCCCCTAAACGTTGTTTTTTTGACTCGCCACAATCAAACTATATATGGAGTCATAGTCTGACAACGGAATGTGTAGCTCTCTGAAAGACCTTTCCAACGGGCTATCACGCGCCTAAAATGGAGGTCGTATGCAAAAGTTATGACCCTAGGAAGTTGAGGTACCAGATTACACCAACTTACCCATAGGGCCCACATGAATTTTGGCGTTTCACCTTCTAGGGTTAGGTTTTTGGATGTCTAGGGTTTTGGCATTCATGAGTAATATGAAAAGGCCCTCTTGAGCCTCATTGTAATCCATTATGCTCAGACGGATGCGTGTAGCAGCCACATCTCTTCTCAAAGATAGCTACAATCATTCGAGCAAGTTTCAATTTTGCATTTTTACAGTTTCAACCTATTTCATTATTCAATAGAAGATATTGTTCACTGGATATTTGTGTTATTCTTCCTATCTCTATTTTTACTGTATTTAGTTTGTTAATCAGTTTGTTCCACTCCTAAATTTGTATCAATGGTATCAGAGTTGTTTGCTCTTCATTTATTTTTCTTCGTGCATGTCCCCGACGAGGTCTGGGTACAAGAAGTTGGGACTCGAACCAATCAATCCATTACCAAATCGGTCGCACCGAGCCCGACAACAACCCATGGGAGACGAAAATAAAGATGATGGAGCAGGAGATCATATTAAAATTTTGCTCGAGGAATCCATCTCACGACAAAGGAGCGAAATGATGGACAACTTCGCAAAGATCCTTCGATGGTTTCCCACGAGAGAAGCATCTTCATCAGGCGGCCATGCAACCCCCTTCAAGGTACAAGTAAAATTTGATATTCCATTATTTGAAGGATTGATAAATGCAGATGTTGTAGATAAATGGTTGAATCCGCTTGAAGGATATTTTTCGGTCCACAATTTTTTCAATAGGGAAAAGATCACTTTTGCACTCCTCAAGGTCGTTCCCCATGTTAAAGATTGGTGGGATACTTATTCTGAGCAAAGGGCCGTGGAGGAATCTGCAATTTTTGTGGTGGCACCTACATGGGATTCCTTCTGGGACACCATTAAAGAACAATACTACCCTGTTGGAAGATACGAGGACCAATACACCAGATGGACCACCCTACATCAAGAAAGGGACTAGACAGTACCAGACTTCACCAATATTTTCCATACCCTATGCACCAAATTGGGTATCAAATATTATGAGCGTCATCTGGTGCTCAAATACGACGATTGTTTACATAGATACATTCAAACATCAATGGAGTTCATGGACATCACCTCATTGGGCACAACTTATAGATACACTGTCAAGATCGAGTAGAAATTTAAGCAGAAACGACGAGAGTTTGGATCTACAAACCCATCACAACCGAAGCAGGGAAAAGGAAACCCCAACCCACACAGCAAGGGACCAAGTTGAGATGGTCACCCTCAGGACAATCCGTCCAAGCCATAATACAAGAAGGGCAACGAGAAGATGAAAAATGACACGAGAAAATGGTGTGAGTACCATAAAATTCCTTAGCACAACATCAACAAATGCCGCTCCAAGCAGTCCCTCGTGGTCGAGCTGAAGGCTTCCGAGTCAGAGGCCGATTCTGATTCCAAGTCAAATCTTGAAGGAGGGAAGCAGATTATCGATGTTGAACCCAGTGCCACGGTCACTACCACCAAATTCTGGCCAAGCGAACCAAAAGAACCAGAGGAAGGGGAATGCCTCTTTCACTCGCAGATGTGGGTCAAGGGGGCTCCGATTCATTTCATTGTCGAAAACAGTAGTAAGAAGAACCTAATTTCAACAGAGGTTGTCAAGCAGATGAACATGCCAACGACAATGCACCTACAACCATACACCATCATCTGGCTTCTTCAAGGAAGATATCTTCGTGTCAGCCAACAATGTCATCTGCCCTATGGCATCAAGCCTTTCAAAGATTATGTACTGTGTGATATTGCTCCCCTTGAAGTTTGTGATGTTATTTTAGGACAACCATATTTGTGGAAGCATCATGTTGTGTATGAGTCTAGACTCTGCAATGTTATTATTACTTTGGGTAGACAATTGTACATGATCCCAGAGGTGGCATCGCCTACTGTTATTTCTTTAATCTCTGCTCAGCAATGCAGTAAGGTCATTTCACAGACCGAGAAGTTCGTCTTCTTTATGATCCGTGCTCACAGTAAGCAGAAGGTCACCTCCACATCCTTGGCCTATACAAAACCTCTCTTTGCAGCAGAAGCAAGTGGACGAGATCGTGGAATAATACATAGACATCTTCGTCTCACCTACAGGGGTATCGACACACTGCCAAGTCAAGCATCCAATTGATCTGATCCCCAACGCACCTCTACCTAATGGACCATTCTATCGGTGCTCATTGATGGAGAATGACGAAATCATGTGTCATATCCAAGCGCTTCTTCAAAAGGGGCACATCCGACCCAACTCCTCCCCTTGTGGAAGCCCAATTGTTCTGGTGCAAAAGAAGGATGGGACTTGGTGACTATGCATCGATTACAGAGCCTTAAACAAAATCACAATCCAAACTCGCTACCCTATTCCCAGGATTGATGACCTTCTTGACCAACTCAATGGGGCAAAGTTCTTTAGCAATATTGACCCGAAGTCTGGCTACCACTAGGTTCCCATCGAACCAACTGATGTCTAGAAGACAACCTTCAAGTCTAAAGAAGGTCTCTACGAATGGCTAATCATGCCCTTTGGCCTCACAAATGCACCAACCACTTTCATGAGTTTGATGGATGATGTATTGAGACTCTTCACCAAATCCTTTGTGGTAGTATATTTGGATGACATCCTCATCTTCAGTAGAACGTGGGAGGAGCACATGCGACATATTCAGCAGGTTTTGAGCACTCTGCGGCAACACAATCTTTATTCCAACTTGGAAAAATTCTCTTTTGGCATGAACATGGTCTAATACCTGGGCTACATTGTTGATGAGCATGGGGTACATGTTGACCCAGCTAAGATCCAAGTCATCCGTGAATGGCTATCCCCGACCACACTGACCAAGCTTCGGAGCTTCTTGGGACTAGCCAATTTTTACAGACGGTTTGTGTTGGGATTCTCCCATATTGCATGGGCCCTCAGCCAAGTGACCAAGGGCAGTGGTAGGGCCAAGTTCATGTGGGGGAAGGATCAACAATGAGCATTCAAAGATCTAAAACATCATTTGTGCTCAACTCCAGTACTCTCCTTTCCTGATCTGCAACAACCATTCGAGATTGAGACTGATGCATCTGACTATGTTGTGGGTGTAGTTCTCACTCAGCATGGGCATCTGGTGGCATGCCATAGTGAGACACTCTCTGATATTGTCCGGAAATACCCCAGCTATGACAAGGAAATGTATTCCATTGTACAAGCCCGTCGTTAATGGAAACATTACATTATGGGGAAAGAGACGATCATACACACTGATCAAAAGCCTCTGCAATTCATACAGACACATGGGAAATTGCAGAACAACCGCCATCATAAGTGGTCCACCTACATGCAACAATCCCATCTCAACATCAAGTATAAGACATGTATCTCCAATCGTGTCGTTGACTACCTCAATCAGCCTCCTATGGCTGCACTTACCACTGTGCTCCATTCCTGTGGACATGAAACATTGGAGTGGCCCCAACTTTACCAGCAAGATCTGGACTTTTCCACCACATATCAGCTCTTGGGTACAGGTGCCACTGTCACTGATTTTCACATTCAGGACAGACTCTTATGCCACCTGGGCCATCTTTGTGTTCCTACAAGTGATCGTGCAAAACTGATTTGGGAAGCCCATTATAGTCGGGTGGCAGGACATTTTGGCGTAGAGAAAATTGTGGTCATTCTTCAGAAACATTTTTATTGGCCAAAAATTCGACAGGACGTCAGCAAGAATATTAGATCTTGCACTGCCTGCACCATTTCCAATCCGACCATCAAGAAGCAAGGTTTATACACCCCTCTTCCTATTCCTGAGAAGCCGTGGGAATCCATCTCCATGGATTACATGTTTGGTTTGTCATCCACCAAGCATGGAAATGACTGCGTGTTTGTGGTCGTTAATCGATTTTCGAAGATGGCCATCCTCACAGCCTATAAGAAGAATGTCACAGCGGTCGATACTGCTAAGCTCTTCTTCGAATGAGTTTGGGTTCACTTTGGGATACCACATACCCTCATATCTGATCGAGACAACATGTTCCTCGACACCTTTTGGTTGAGTCTCTGGTCTTTGTTGGACACCAAGCTCACAAAATCCACTTCTTTCCACCCCCAAACCGATGGCCAAACCGAGGTCGTCAATCAAATGATTGTGCACATCCTACGCATGTACAATTCTAAGCATCCTCGTACATGGGACAAGAGTCTCCCATATGTCCAACATAGTTCCAATAGGGCTCTCCATAGTTCCACCGACCATAGCCCATTTCAAGTGGGTCTGGGATTCCAACCCTTGGAACCCATTGATGTTGCACTTCCTCTTGCCACCACACAGACAAACTCTTCCCCTGATCAGTCTACGATCGACAAAGCCACCAAATTCATTGAATGGATTCAGCACATCCACCAACAAGTCTAGGAGATTTTGTAGAAATCCAATGCTAAGTACAAACAACGCCATGATAAACACAGGGCACCACACCAGTTTCAGGTTGGCGACAAAGTCTGGTTACATTTGCAAAAGGAGCGTTTCACCGGGCCCCATCAGAATCTTCACCCCCTTCATTATGGGCCTTACACTTTCACCAAGGCTGTGGGTAGCAATGCTTTTGAGCTCAACACTCCACCCTTCCTTGGTCTGCATCCAGTATTCAATGTGGACCTCCTTCGACCATATTTTCCACCATTATTGGACACCTCTGAGATCACTAAACAACTGACACCAATAGAGCTCAACCCTGACTACATGGAACAATAATCCACCGATTAGATAGTGGACACATAGGTCAAGGGCACTCCCCAACAACGGATCCAACTTATTGGGTTGTCAAGGCAGGGAAACTCCTACACCAAGGCAAGTGGCTCACCCGAGGCCAAATCCAGTAGAAGTTTCCTCACCTGATGGGGGAACTCAACGCAATGGAGACCATTGCTTCCTAAGGGGGGAGGATTGATCCAGGTGGATATTGGTGGCCACCCACCTATTCCAACTGGCTCCTCGTGTCTGTTTTTTATTCAACACGTCTTTATGTACTACTTTATAATTGTGAGTTTTACACTTTTGAGGATGTTTGAAGCCTCACACATTCTCTAGGTGGATATGGGTGACCTCTAGGGTTAGGTTTTTGGATGTCTAGGGTTTTGGCATTCATGAGTAATATGAAAAGGGCCTTTGGAGCCTCATTGTAATCTATTCTGCTCAGATGGATGTGCGTAGCAACCACATCTCTTCTCAGAGATAGCTACCACCATTCGAGTAAGTTTTAGTTCTGCAGTTTTACATTTTCAACCTATTTCATTATTTAATAGAAGATATTGTTCACTGGATATTTGTGTTATTCTTCCTATCTCTGTGTTTATTGTATTTAGTCTGTTAATCAGTTCGTTTCGCTCCTAAATCTGGATCACTACATCCATGATCCCATGATGAAAGGAAGAAGTTGGAAGCTTCAGGGCATGGAATCTATAGAAGACTCCATGGACCCAAGAGCTAAAGAGAAACACGAGGAGGAACATGAAGATTCCAAGAAATAAAGAAAAACCCATAACAACCAGTTATTATATCGAGAATCACAAAGACTACCAACTTGGTTTGAACCCACTAGAAGCAATCGAGCAGAATAAATAGAAGTTATGAAAAAGAACAATGTATGTAAGAAAATGTGAAAAAGATTTATGAATGGAAGCATTGCAAGATTCAGAGATTCTTCCAGAAGGAGGGAGAAGACTATGCCAACAACTTGTTCCAGTAAACTAGATATACCTCTTGTAGTATCCATGGATTAGAATTTACATGTAAAAGGTTGTTCTTCCCAATAAAGAAAGTGAGAAAGAAGCTTCTACCAGAAAGAGACCCATGTATGCAGATATAATAAGACCTTGTATGGATTGAAACAACTTGATACAGAGTATCTCATATACAATAGAAGCATGGTGAAAACTTTATATGACAGAGATAGTGTATCAGAATAGTTACTTAGAAGTCTGGGATGATGGATTGCTAATCCATGGCAAACTCCCATGATGACAGAAGAAGTGCTACTTGGATATGTTTCAATTTGAGCCTTGCCACGATGTCATGAACAGTAGGAAACATAAGTATTGAATTCGACCATGATATATTGTAATGATCAGAGCTATATGAAGCCTTAAGAGAAAACCAGTGTTCCATGACAGACCAAAGTACATTGAGATCAAGCATTATATTCTTCGTGATGAAGTCCAGAAACGAGAAGTGGTTCTCCAATATATCTCCACGGATGAGAAGATAACAAATATTTTGGTAAAGCCTCTGTCCAAGATTAAAAGTTTGCATACTCAAGAAATAAGCTGGGGCTTGTGGAGACGAATTCCTTATTGAAAAAGGAAGAGATTACTCCCAGGTTGGGAGCGAGCACTGATATGTAAATGATTTATGGACAATCATTTTTTAGTTTGAAAAATGGTCCAGGATGAGCAGTTCCTTTCCAGTTCAGAAAGTGGTTTGAGATTTCTGACGGATAGACATTTTCCAGTTCAGAAAATGGTCCAGATTGGACAATCATTTTTCGTAATGAAAATGGTTCGATAGATTGTTTATGTAACATACACAATGATTCCCCTTGTGGCCAGTGTGGGGGAATGATCTAGGACAATCATTCTTCTTGGAAGCCACTCTGAGTAGTGGTCAAGTAGAATGGTTTGCCTCGCCGGGTAGTCATTCTTTTGAAGTTCTCAGTTGTGAGCAGTTTCAAAGAATGGTCCGTTTTTGAGGTTGGTGCAAGACAATCATTTCCTTAGGAAATGCTCCGGATAGTCATTCCCTAGGGAAAACTCATTCTCTCCAGGTTGCACTATGATTAGTGCCGGAGGAATGGCCCAGTTAGGTGAATGGTCTAGGTTCAACAATCAGGGTTAGGCATTCCCTAGGGCAGAGTCATTCTCTCCAAGTTGCACTATGATTAGTGTCGGAGGAATGGCCCAGTTAGGAGAATGGTCCAGGCTCAAAAATCAAGGAAAATTATTCTTTTATGCTTGAGAAGAATAGTACAGATAACCCATGGATGATGTTTTACCTTCTGAGGGTAGATTCTCTTCTAGATCTCACAGATGTGAGTGGAAGAATGGCCTAGATGACTCAGTTTATATCATGATATTGTTTTATGCTGGTTGATATCAGATGATATGATTGTTCTGGAGAATGTATGTCTCTGGACAATATATGTATGCTAATGTGGTGGATGTGTTCCACTGGTTGTGACTATGCGTCATTGATTAAGTAGTTGTGTGCTACTTGGTGTGGTTGTGTACCACTGGATAGTAGTTGTGTACTACTATGGATAGACACAATTGTGTTCTATTGAACGACATTGTTCTGATTGCCATGAAGACCATCAATAGTGTTGGAAATGATTATCAGCTAGATGGATAGTCAGTGTGCTGGTGGATAGACATTCTCCAGGCAGAAAATGGTCCAGGACATTTATTCTTCTAGGACGTATCTATGGATTAGAATAATAGTCCTTGTAGCCCATGGTGTGTCTTCCAACATCTGTTGGAATAATTATTCTTATAGGACATATGTCCGGATTAGAAGAATGGTTCTTGTATCACTCTGTGGAGTGAGTGATTTATCCAGCATCATGCCTGATTACTCAGATGGAGTATGGCTTTGAGAGATGATACCGTTGTTGCTATTAGATGATATTGATAGTGATGATGGTGCTCGTGATTTGATCATGAGATAGCTTGTGTGGCTATGATGATGTTACATGTTGAATGGTATGCTTGTGCTCAAGACCATTACCTTTAAATACCTCCCTAGCTAGGAGGGAGTGTTGATATTATGGTAGCTGCGGGAGGTATTAAACCTCCACGTGTAACCCTGACAAGAATAGAATATTTCGGGAAGCAAGAAGAAACCCTAAAGCATTGAACATAACCCTAGAAGACAAGTCGACTAAAGAAAATAATTAATATTGAGTTCTTAGCCTCTAGAAAGAGAAGTCGGCTCAGACAGTTAAGGAAGAGCAGTATAAATATAGGATGCAAGAGCTCATTTGGATACACACAGCTTGCAACTGCAGAAATTTGGTGGACACTGCAGAAATTTAGTAAGTGCGCAAGTCTGGAGAGTAGCTGCAGTTGCATCTACTGCAACTAGTATTTTCGGTTTTAGGCTTGGACTTTCTCTTGGTTATGGTTTGGAATTTCTGCTTGGTACACTAGCTCTGGAGAGTGGTACACTACCTTGATTGGCTTTTGGACCTAGGGTTTGCTTCCAAAATTATTCTCTTTGTCAAGGTTAAGGTGCTCGGGCATGGCTTCGACCTATGGTTGGGTGACAATATTGCTATATTGTCTATGGTTAAATGAGCACACCTATTATTTTCTAACAGAAATGAGAGAACAAGTAAGTGCAGACACAATTGAAGTCAAACAATAATACATAAGGATGTATGATCCAAGTGTTCTTAGTTTAAAATGTAACTTCCATGCTGATAACAATGTGTTTAAGCTCCCTTCAAGGTGGATAGAGCCATACCATAAGTAACTCAACAAAATTAAACATGCCTTTTACTACAGGTAAATGCAAACCATGGACCATAGGTGCGATATAAAGAGATAATATAACAATTTAAAACACAAATATCCAAAACCACTCGATGTAAAATAAAGTTTGACCAAGAAAACATCTCAAAGAGTGTGCACTAACGCATTAAGGGCATTTGGGGTCCCATGGGAGGCTGCTCAACTAATCAAGCCCATAACTAGTGCACGTGGCCCAATAACGATAAACTTCGTAGGGGATAACCCAAATGGATTGGCCAAAGTGTTTACTATAGACAAACATGTGACCAAGGAAGAAAAATGCTAAAGCCTACGTTAAAGGGGGACCCAAACATGACATAAGACATCAAATTCAACATCATAGTGACACATCTAAACCATAGTAAGGGAATTCAAAGGGGGAGGCTTCAACACATGCGAACCATTTCTATAATGGATAGGAGGACCTTGGTGTCATCATAAGGTGGGCCAGGTATCGCTGATGCACCGTGAAAGCTCCACATAACAATATTTTAGAAGAAATGTCTATGGTCAAATACAAAGTACAAAAAACATAAACTGTACTTTACAATCCACAACACAAGATCTACTTAGAATATAAATTCAATGTAACTTATTACTCACTTCTTCTTAACTTCATACCACTCTTACTATACGTCCTAATAGAGTATGGTAAAGTTCGATTAATTATTTTTGAATCTTCTCTTCATCTTTCTCCAACTTCTCAAACTAAATGTAGATGTGCAACTTCCTTTTTATAATCCACTTTTAAAACAACCTTTTTTAATTTTTGTTTTTGTAGTATTTCACCGTCCAATTATCCCCTTCTTTTTACTCAAAGAAAAAGACAACAACCAATTTAATTTTCCACGTGACATTTATAGCTACAACTTAACTCCATTTTTTGCTCCCACTTTAATTTTCCAAGTGTAGAATTTATAGCTACAACTTAGTCTAGATCATTACTCACTACCTAAAATCCACCCTCTCTTAGTAATTTATAATGATACCCCATAGGGAGACATGTGAGCACACTCCCACTTATACAATATATCTTAACTAGCTAGAGAATGTCATGGATAAACACACTTTATGATTTTTTGAAACGTCCAACGTTTAGAGGGGACAATCCACCCATCATCAAGGATCATGAGGGACGTCCCCGATGATGGGTAGAGTGTCCCCTCAAAACTTTGGATATTTCAAAAAATCATACAAAATGTTTATCCAAAACATTCTCCAACATGATGACTAACTATTGAAACTTACATACTCAAAATCTTAAATAGCCTTTACATGCATATGGACTAGGTTTAAAACAAACCTTTTTACCTCATATTTTCAAGGGAAACGTTGATTTCAAGATAGACCATATTTCTTTTATTTACTTCATTTGGTAGAGGTTTGCTCAAGAACTCCAACCTTAACAACTTTCATCATATATAAATATTAATATTTAATTAAATATTAAATTGAAGAGTTATACTTATGTTCAACTCAATCAAAATATATTGATTTTTTTAATATTAAATTTTGAATGGGAAAACTAACAACATACACCTCATACAAAAATCCAACTTTTTATTTATTTATATTAATATTTAAAAAGTACTTTTGTGTTCTTTCACGGGTTCCATTAACCAACTACCTCATGTGAGCGTAATATTAAATTAAATTTTAAATTGAGAAGCTATGCTCATGAAGCTTAGTTGTGAAAGACAAAGATTGCAAAAGTGCTACCTTCGCTGTACTGTTAAAACAACTCATCGCCAAAGGCTTCGCTATACTAACAAAATCGCAGTCTTAAAATATGTCACTTATAAAAAATTGCAATTGCCCCAACCCAAATGGTAACTGAGGGAGAGGTTGCTGCCTCTTCCCTCCCAACCCTCCGATCGTTATCCTCAAATTGGGCTGTTATCAGTCACACGTCCTAACCTATTTCCCAAACACTCCACGTCCTACTTATGCCCTTATCTGTGTATTTGCAACCCACACATTTCATCGATCCACTGGTCAACATCTCCATCACATTCTATGCTTGTGGCATCCAATGGTTAAACCATGGATTTTCGAAAAAAGAAAATACATACATTTTCGGAAGCTTCAAACAACGTGAAGCACGAGCAGATCCCGAATTATAAAAATGATGTCGTTAATGACGAGATACGCCTCTTTGAAATAAAATATTTGGCCACGTCGTGATTGTCATCTGAGGAGGCTGTTTGGCAGTCTCAAAATCTGATCCAAGAACTCATGGACTCGACCCTTTCATGGACTCCGCACACCGAATTTGACCCAAGATTGTCAGACGGGCTTATCATTTTAGATTTGGATTCGGGTTTATCATTTTAGAGTTGGATTTTAATGAATGAAGGACCAGATACTCAGAGTAAATATTTTTGTTTCATAGCTGAATAAATGGGCTTTTCAGCAGTCCTTTATTATAGTTCTTCAGTTATTTCAGCGCTCTGTTTTCAGACTGGGAAGCCATTAGGCTGGAGCTGAAGTATTGATTGATTCAGTGTTTACCATTTTGAATTTAATAATTTGAGGAAATGGGTTCATTGATGGCTTCTAGTTTGCAGCTGTGTTGGGGTGGAGTGGATAACAGAGGGATGTCGGGCAGGGTGTCGTCTGGAAACGTGGTGTCTCAGAGTGGGAGATGGGGATGTAGCAGCAATAGCAGCAAGAATAGGTTTGCGAGCATGTATGGGCAGAGGAAGAATTTGTGCTGCAAGTTTTCTTCTGTGGATATGGATAGGGCGGATAGCATACTCAACAGCGTGGTTATCCCCACTCCACCTGATTTGGTGGATTCAGGTAGGTCACTGTGATGGATTGATTCAAGTAGGATTGAATTTGTTTACTAACGTTGACTCTACATTATTTGCTTTGTTTTGGGTTGTTATTATGGTATGGTTGGGCTTTGGAATAGTGGTTAATAAATGTCGCTGGATAATCAGTCACTCAATCCATAGCATAGGAAATTTTATGATTTTGAGTCGACAAAACTTTTGGTTGTAATTCTAACCTCATTAAGCATCTATGTTCTCACCATGGTTTGGGAGGTTCACAATGGCCATTTATGCTTGTTACATAGCCATGTTCTCAGCACGAGTCCGAGAGGTACAGATCGACCGCTTAGGAATTTTCAATCGTTATGGTCTAGCTACTTACGATTTCATTCATAGCGGGCCTGGTGACCCAGAAGACCCTCCACATCACCCTCTGGGAAAGGATCCTAGGAAGCTGCCTTCTGAAGTCGGTTTTCTCTATGATCGTTGACAGGTGGGAGCTTGTAGCCCGTGGTCTAAAATGCCGATTCCCATGGAGGTAGGTGGCTTGACCTACTAGGCAGGAATTGCTGACCAGAAGTTGGATGGAATTACAATTTCTGTTTCAGATGATGGTCAAATTCTCTTGTGGCCACTAGGTGGCAAGTTGCAATGGCTGATCAACAGTATGTTCCAGTGGTTGACCAGCAGTCTTGATTTTGATTCCTATAGAATCATATTGCCATATTTGGTTTGAAGGCTAGTATTAGCAAGTGCTGACCGGATGTCTTGCTTTCAATTCTCGTGGATTCATGGCAAATCGGGCTGGAAGCTGACAAAAGACGGTTTCACAGAGACCTGTATCTTCAAATTAATTACATTATATATTTTCAGATAGATTTTTCTATGTATGTGATGCTTCGTCATAAGATAGGAAGGATTACCAACAATCGTCTTTGGCAGACTCAGCCACCCACAAAGGGTCAACTGCTTGGTAAGGGTCAAACTTGCATTCAGCTAAGATGCCATGACAGGGTAGTAACTGTTCCACCAAAGTCGCTCAGGACTGGCATCTGCCCCCAGCCATGTCTATCTCGCCTAGATTGGAAGGCTGGTGTATGGTATAACACGCTGCCATCCTTACCATTGAAACAACACCACATTGACAGATATGGATATAGATTACATTAGAGTAAACACCTGTAAATTTTTTAAAGCAGATCGTCATCTATTCTAAGAAAGGAAAGATACGCATGGATTGCAGCGGAATGTAACATGGCTCAGGTAAATCGGGAAAAGTTTATCTTCATTTAGCGAGCAATGCTAAGTAGCCCTATGGTGATTCAATCCAAATAACTTGGAGGTGGCAATTGACCATTAGAGGTTTGAATAATTCTGTGGGGTCATTCAGAATATATTATAGTGCTAGGCCAAGTGGGTTTGTTCTTGTTGTTAATAGTTATAATTGCTAATCAGCAGTCTCTGTTCCACTTCTGATTGAGTCAACTATCAGCATAGGCCGTCATGTCGAAGGTAGGTGTACTTGACAATATTGAAACTGGCCATATATTTCCTTGGGAGGTTGAACCGACGGGTTACTCTTTCAAGTCATAATCTTGGAATTGATGTCGCTACCTTTGTTTCACAGGGTAATTACAAACCATATTCAATAGGCTACTCTTAGTAGGAATCATGACTGATACTTCTGTTAGAGGATGTATAATGGTTTCCAGAGGTACTCTACAGAGAGTGCTCTCTAGGTCAATTTTTTTTGGAATTGCATTGGTTTCACAGACAACCCTAATAAAAATTCAAGGGCAAATTTACCTTCTTCGCATACACCAGGCACTGTCCGCCTAGGAGCTTGGTTTCATCTGGTTCCTTAGGACTGACACTAGTTCTGTAGGGATATCAAAGATTTTCTTGCATTATGTGGAAAGGCTTTATTAATAAACTTTGCTTTTTTTCAGAATCCCTGGAATGTTGGACCCCGTATTTTTTATTTGATCAATTGGAATTTACTCATCTTTGACAAAGACACACGGTCTAACAGAAAAGTTATTTAACTTGTCAGCTGCGTGTCCTGAGTTCTATTCTCACCTGATACTGTTGAGAGGTGGTAGCCAAAACCAGCCAGCTACTGTTTAAAGCCAGTTAACACTGGAATACTGTGATATGTTGTATTATGTAAGTAATGTAATTACACCATTATGTTGTAGTACCTAAAAAAAAAAAACTGCAGAGGCAGACATTCGTTATTTTTGAACAAATGCTTCCTTTAAACTTTATTAATAAATGATATATACATGCATTTATACAAAAAAGGTGGGCTGCTAAAGCAGCTGCCATTAGCAAAATCTAGCAACTAGCAGGTGCCCATAGGGCTATCAAAAAATAAAGAGTCTGAACCCTGAGGGCTGTATGAGTCCAAAATTAAAACAGTGATATGGCCATGGGCCAGAAAGCAAAGGACTAAAACCAAATAAGGTGGCCAGCTGGCCACAATAAAAATAGACATAAAGGCTAAGCAGTAGCAATAGATCCCAGTTCAAGAGGAGGGTCATAATCCTCTGGGTTTGGGCCCCACCCATTGATGGTAGCTCATCAACATGTGGGTCAGGGTCCCATCTGTTTTCTTCCTGTTGCTTAGGGCGCTTCTCCATTGAGATGACCAAGTCCAGCTTGGGGAACTTGTTCTTCTATGGTCGAGGAGGTGGTAGGCGATTGTGGTGATCTCAGCTTTGGTTCCTACATTCATTGTGTTCTTGAACTAGACGGCCTACTGTAAACTGATGTGAATGAGCTGAGCTAGGAGGAGAATGATCTCTGGGGGAACCTGACTCACTGTGGATGGGGTTGCCCTCTAGTACTCCATAAGCCATAGTAGATGTGCTACCTCTCAAGCTTGCACTTGGATTTGTGAGTGCAATTTGGCACAAACTAGAGCTCTATCATATTGGGTGAATCTATCAACATGAGCATTCTTAAAACACATTCATTTTGCTTTTTCCATATAAAAATAGGAGCTCTATTCTAAAAAGCTGCGATGCTGCTTGGAACTCCACTGTATTAGGGAGATTATTGCGAAGGAGAGGAGACTTCTAGGTTACAGACCCAGGGAGACACTGACCACATAGGTCTGAGGCCCATTCCTAGACTAGCTTAGCATAAGTACAAAACTAGAACATGTGTTTGACAATTTCATCTTTGTGGTAGAAAAGGCACTTGGGTTGTGACWCTCCTAGATATTTTAGGTGTTGGCCAAGAGGCTACCTTGGATTTTGTTGGTCCCGACCTTCTCTGTGTTTATAAGGAGGCTTTTCACCAATTCTCTTTGTGTGTGGGTATCAACCAAGGGCTCATTAAGTTTATCCCCAAATTTGGGGACCTTGAGATCATCATCAATTGGTAGCCTATTACCTTGCTCAACACCTCTTACTAGCTTTTGGCTGCCCTAGCATTGCGGTTGAAACATGTCTTGCCTAAGATCATTTTGCTAGAATAGACTGGCTTCATTCAGGGATGGTACATTCTAGACAATGTTATTGTTGTGTGGGAGGGCATGGAATGGGCTCACTCTTTTGGCATGGATGTTTGTTTATCAAGATTGATTTTGAGAAGGCCTATGATAGAGTTGAGTGCCATTTTATTTTGGCCATGTTAAAAGCCTTAGGGTTTGGGCCTATATTCCTCAACAATGTCGAAACCTTATTTGTCAATGCTTCAATCTGTCTCTCTATCAACTAATGCAAATCTGCGGGCATTGGACTGTCTAGGTTCATTTGACAAGGTTGTCTCTTAGCTCAAGGTTAACGAAAAACATAAATTTTACCTCTTTGACTAGAGGTTTCCCAGGTCCTAACCATGTGAACATTAAGCCTTAGGGCTGTTATGAAATATAGAAGAAAACAGCTGTAGAAGTGAACACTATTTCAATTCTTAACAGTCCAATCTTCTAGGCAATTCAAGTAGAAAAGATACCAAAGTGACTTGATAAGTTTCAGCCCTCTAGGGCAATCTTATCATGCATAAACCAGATCTGAAAACTCACTTTCACAGCAGTTATAACGGCAGTAAAACAGCCCTTAACCTCATGAATTGCTCAAACAAGTCCTCCAAGGCAAGATGTCCTCTTCTCTTTTTCTTCTTCACCAAATACACCCTAGGGTTTCATCACAAAACCCTAATCTCAAACCTCCAAGAGGTGAAACCCTAACCCTAGACTTCAAGATGCTCCAAGAAGATCATGAAACCCTAGCAACTCCAAGAGAGAGAGAGAAAGTACAAATGAAGAGTTAAGAGAGAGAAGGTGACCAATGCACACTTCTCTAGATCACATCTCTATACAAGAGTGAAATAAGAATGATAAGTGAATATGATTCTCATCATCTCTAATGTCTCCACCACAAGACTAAACCCTAGTCATGAGAGCAAGCTCCCAATAAAGACATCCTCCTTCCCTTCCATAGCTTCTCCTAGGGTTTGCTCATGAACCCTAGTGAATCACTTGAAGAAGACAATTACAAAGAGAAGAGCACAATGATGATGATCAATGAAAAAACTCTCTCCTTCTATATATATGGGAGGTAAGGGAGGCCAACAATACAATATGGGCCCAAGCCCTTACAAGCAACCTACAATAAATAATTGTAGGCCAACACATGTGAAGCACTTTACTCCAAAGGTACACTTGTCATGCTCCAAGGTGATGTCGTACACAATAAGGGCTCCAAGGTGGTGTAGCTACATAAGGTGTGTCAACTCCCCTTTGTCATAAGTCCACATAGATTCCATTGCTCCTCCTAAGTCATGTGCTCCACTAGGTCCACTCCCCTTGCATGAACACCATTGTAGCCCAAGCGTCCCTGAGCCAACTCCAATCCTCCATCTAGGAATCGAAGCAACCCCATGCTGTCTAGGGCCTGATGCCTTCCTCCAAGATGCATAATGCTACTCCTCCTAAGTAGGATGTTCTCCAAGAAAGTGAACCTCTCCACGTGGCCATCATGAAGGATGTCCCCCAAGCTGTCAAGAGAACTCCAGCGCCCTAGGGAAGAATGCCAAGCAAGCACCCAACTGAGGTCCAACAACCATTGAGCAAGCTATCTCCAATGTGCAAATACATCACAGACCATCTAGGGGTTGAACATACACCATGTACCCAAAATCTCATGAAGCAACCCCAAACATGATGAAAACACTTTCGGAGTAACTCGAAAGCTAACATTATGGTGGCAAAATCTCTTGGTTACTTTATCGATTCCAAGGTGTCCCTTGGTCATATTCAAGGGATTCGCCATCTTGAACTTGGGGGGGGGGGTAGCTTATAAATGGCCTTTTTGCAAACGATTCCTTCTTGACTATCTAACAAAGGATCAACAATTTTGGTAGACTACTATGAAGTGCTTGGAACATTTATGTTCTACCTAAGGTTTTGCTATCCAATGGGCCAAGATTCAATGTTACACACAGACACAAAGGCCAATGCTTGCATGGCTAGGCTGCCTTAACTCGTCTTGGATTTAGTTGAGACAAATTTTCAAGTTTCTTGGCATTCCCTTGGGATCTTTGGGCAGTGGTTGTCTAAAGGGTGGAATGGAAGATCGACAACTAGGTCACTAAGCCCCTTGTGTTGGTTGCTAAGTTTTAGATATGCACCATGGTGCTAGTGGCCACTTATGTTTACTACTCTTCCCGTTGGCTCTTTTCTAAAGTAGGCTATGATTGATTGAAAGAAAGCTCTTTGCAACTTTCTCTGGGCTAAGCCTAACAAATGACATGACTTCCATAGAGCCAATTGAGCTCTTTGTTGTAACCCCTAGGAAATGGGTGGTTGGGGGATTATAAGACAAGAATGCAGGCTTAGGCACTCTATGCGAAATGGGTCATTTGAGCTGTTGAAGGGTAAGAAGCTTGGAAAATCCTACTAAGACATTGCATTCAACAATGATGGCTTACAGGTAAAAAAACATGGCAAGACCTCTCCTTTCAAACCATATTGCCAATTGCCTCCAAGGTCAAAGTTTTTGAAACTTTTGTTCTAGAGAATATTTGGAAGGGTTGGGAGGTGCTCAAATCTTTCTTGGCTTGGAAGGAGCCTTCTCTAAGAATTGGGTTGTATTTTAATGACCATAGTCTATGGTGGTCCTCGCTGATTTTGTTTGAAGGGAAATCTTTGGTTGAAACCTCTTGGTTCTTGGCCATGAAGCTTTTTGGGAGAGGCATTGAATCTACCAATGATTTGTTTGATAGTTCTCCTGGGGGCTGGATTTCGTGGCTTTACCTAAAGCAAAAATCTATGTGGAGTAACATTGATAGGATTATTGTGAATCACATCAAGGGGCTAATCCCAAATTACCTTTGGCTCAAATTTGGCTTCCTAGTGCCTTGTGCTTGGTGGCGTGACTAGAAATGGGGCAAGGCCACCACTTTCATGTGCTTCAAGCCGACCATGGGCTACAAGTGGCTCTGTTTCAAGTCCTGCCTTGGAGGCTGACTCAATATAATCTGGTGCCTATGGTCACAACAAAAAAATTGGTTATTTTGTCTTAGAAGTAGTTAGAAATCAGTGATTGAATCTAATAAATCCTGGAGCTTGGTGCCAGGGAGTCCCCCTAATGACAAAAGATTAACTTACCCGGGGGTGCAAAGCTTGCCGTGTCTGTAATGTGGCCGTGTTGAAACCTTGAAGCATCTATTTTGGTTTTGTTTGCTTGCTAAGAAGGTTTCGAATCGGATAGAATCCATGTCTGCTGTTTTTGCTGGCCTCCCCATGTTGTGAGCTGTCTTACTAGGCCATCGTCTTCCTTGGGTTGTGGAGTTTTAATCCGCTTAGATGCTTTTTAGAGTTGAAGTGCTCTTATGGATTTGGAAATAGTGCAATTGCATCTTGTTTAATGATGATGTGGTGTATCACCGATTCTCTTGGTATGATGCTGCACTGATATGTGCAAACCTGATTATGCAGATTGAAGTACAGTCCCGCAAGATGATGCTAGAGATAGAGCACCTTCAGTGGTTGTTGGTCTATTGGCATGGAGTCTTGTGTACCATGAGTAGGGTGCCTTTGGACTCACTTGACGTCTTCATTCTGCGAGTTCAATTGGAGCATCTCTCTCACCCCGGTTTGGTGGGATCCAAATTTTCAAGTTAGTCAGGCTATGCTGACAGTTGACCTCGACACAAGGTAGGCCGACAGGTCTCGGAGCAATGGGAGAGAACATGCCGCTGGACTCTTGGACCCCTATAGATGGACAAATAGTTCCCTACATTGGCATTAGCAATATTGGAGGGGCCCAAGCCCCCAGAGGTCCCCACTGATGGGTGGGACCTTGTTGAGTCCATTGATGTTGATCCTCTAACTACAGGCTGGGGGAATACTCCTGATGACCATGACTCTGAGCATCTAGTTTGACCCCAAGATTGTCAGGTGGGTTTGTCCTTTTAGATTTGGCTATTAATGAATGAAGGACCAAGAATGTAGACAAAATAATTTTGTTCAATAGTTGAATAAATGGGCTTTACAAAACTCCTTTATTATAGTTCTTCAATTATTTCAGTGCTTTGTTTGCAGAGATTAGGAAGCCAATAGGTTGCAGTTGAAGTATTGATTGGTTCAGTGTTTACCCATTTTGAATTTAATAATGTGAGAAAATGGGTTCATTGACGACTTTGATTTTGCAACTATGATGTGGTGGAGTGGATAATAGAGGGATATCAAGCAGGGTGTTGTTGTAAATGTGGTGTCTCATAGCGGGAAATGGGCATGTAGCAACAATAGCAACAATAATGGGTTTGAGAGCATGTATGGGTAGAGGAAGAATGTGTGTTGCAAGCTTTCCATTTTGGATATGGATAGGGAAGATAGTGTACTCATCAGTGTGGTTCTTACCACTCCATCTCATCCGACAGATTTAGGTAGGTTACTATGATAGATTGATTCAATTTGGATCGATTTTGTTTATTAACGTTGACTCTACATTATTTTCTTTGTTTTGGGTTGTTAAGATGATATGGGTGGTCTTTGGAATCATGGTTAATTGGTGTCAATGGATAATCAATCACTCAACTCAGAGCATAGGAAGGTTTTTGATTTTGAGTTGGCAAAGCTCTAGATGTAATTCTAACCTCATTAGGCATCCATGTTCTTGTTAATATTATGGTAGTTGCGGGAGGTATTTACCTCCACGTGTAAACCTGACGAGAATAGAATATTCCGGGAAGCAAGAAGAAACCCTAATGAGTTGGCTAATAACCCTAGAAGACAAGTCGGCTCAAGAAGATAATTGGTATTAGGTTATTAGCCTACAAGAGAAGAAGTTGGCCAGAAGAAATATTATATACTAAGTAAATAGACACCCAGAATGAGAAGTCGGCCTAAGCAGTTAGCCAGAATTAGTATAAATACAGGAGGCTAGTCTTCATTTTGGCAGGCATTCTCAGAATTGCAGAGCAACACTTGTGCGCACTGCAGTTGCCTAGTTTGTGCGCAGGTTTGGAGGAGAGCTGCTATTGCAACTAGCAGATTGCGTTTTGGCTTGGACTATCTCTTGGTTATGGTTTTGGACTATCTGATCAGCTCTTGTTTGGTGCGCTACCCTTGGGGAAAGGTGCGCTATCCTTTGTTTGGCTATCTAGCCTAGGGTTTGCTTCCGGAGTGATTCTCTATCAAGGTTAAGGTGCTCGAAGGGTGGCTTCGGCCTATGGTTGGGTGACAATAGTGATATTGTCGATGGTAAAACGAGCACATCCATTATATTCTAACAGTTCTCACCATGGATTAGGAGGTCCACACCAACCATTTATGCATATTACATACCCATGTTTTCATTGGGACTTTAGGAGGTATACATTGGCAATGGATTATAAATTTTTAATGATCATGGTCTTGCTATTTACGATTTCATTCATAGTGGGCTAGCTGACCAAGGGTACCCTCCACATCAACCTCTAGGAATAGATCCTAGGAACATGCCCTTTGAAGTTGGTTTTCTCTATGCTAGGGCAGATAGTGTACTCATCAGTGTGGTTCTTACCACTCCATCTCATCTGGCAGATTTAGGTAGGTTACTGTGATAGATTGATTCAAGTAGGATTGATTTTGTTTATTAACGTTGACTCTACATTATTTACTTTGTTTTGGGTTGTTAAGATGATATGGGTAGTCTTTGGAATCGTGGTTAATTGGTGTCAATGAATAATCAATCACTCAACTCATAGCATATCAAGGTTTTTGATTTTGAGTTGGAAAAGCTCTAGATGTAATTCTAACCTCATTAGGCATCCATGTTCTCACCATGGATTGGGAGGTCCACACCAACCATTTTTATCGCACAATCTATAGATTGGGCAAAGCCCAACCCAATCCACGGAAGTGTGACAACTATGGGAGTACCTACCCACTGTCACCTTAGATAGACACTTCTTTCGCTTTAGTGATGATGAAATCACCACAAGGGGGGAATCCTGGTGACTCTAGGGAATTGAGATGGAAAGTGAAATTATGATGGGTGAGTCCCCTATAGGTCTAGCTTGGAAGTGGAGAAAGGCTTGAGAGAGAGTCTTGTGAAAGGGTAAATGGTTGCCAAGGGTCATGCACCTGCAAAACAATGTTATCCCTGCCCGAAACAAGACAAATTGTGATAAACCAAGCCTTTAACAGTGGGGATCAGCAAGAAACCTTGCTGTCCAAAATTGCAGCAGTATTGGAGTATATATATATATCAACAATGCACAAGTAATGACAGCTGCAAATTATCAATCAAAATCATGTACAAGATACTTGGAAATAAAGCTAACAATGAGTAGAGAAACTTCCAATGATTAGAGCAAGATTTTGATGATGTTAGTGGGCTGTTATATGATGTTATCAGCAAGTATTGTAACTCAAATTCTAACCACAGAAACAAGCAAGTAAACCACCCAAGAATTAGCCAATAACTAGTAGAATAATCAGCAAGGCTTACAAGTAAATTTCAGTGGTAGAATAGTGAGTAGATGAAGAGATTTAGATGAGTTTGCTGCAGCCCTAATGGCTGTAGCATTAATTTATAACAGCAAGAAGAATTAGCTGGCCAATCAAGACGCCTCAAGGGCACAAGAAAGCCTTAAGCATGAGGAATAACTTCCAACTTAGACAATTGCAAAATCTCAACTTTTCACGTATACCAATGCAATGATTTTATATCTCCAATGCAAGTAGATTAGTGCCTTATCAATTGGGTTGTGGAGTCTTTTGTGTAAGTGCTAGGTTTGTTACTTCTCTAGGGGTGTAAGAGTTTTTACTCCCTGGAACAAACAAATCTAGCAAGGTAAATCTAGGAGGGTGTAAGCCTTTTTACTCCTCCTAGCAACCTTAGCAATAGCTTATTCAATGAAAAAATGATAGATCTTGGTGGAGGGTGTATGCCCTTATACTCCTCCAAGGGTTTAAACAAGAATAACCATGAAACAAGAAGAAATAACAATAATATGTAGAATATTCCTTACCAATTCCAATAGATAGCAAGTAAAACCCTTCTCTACCAAGAATATTCCACCACAAAGAAAGAACAAAGCATCCAAGAGGTAGCGCCTAGCTTTTCATCACCAAAAGACAAGTTCTAGCATCCAAAAGAGACCAAGAAGAGATAGTGCGCCTTGCCCAAGTAGGGCGAAAATTTCAGCCAACAATATGTAATTCTCAAGTGTGTTATGTTCAAATGACAAAGGGGTGACCTCTATTTATATGAGGTCACCTAAAACCCTTTGTCCACAATTCAAAATGTCAACATTAAATTAGGGAGTCCGACTTCCTTGTTTTGTCCATTTACAACTTAAAATAAAAAATTACAAATGAAGAAAACCCTAAATGGTGATGTCATACCCCTTAGGGGTGACGTTTTGTCATAATGAGCAAGACGTTGAGGTTCTTTAGGGAGATGTCGTGCCTTCAAAGGCCATATCTTCATGTGTAAGGGTATTCCTTCATCTAGATGTTCCAAGTCATCATCAAATTGCCCAACATCACCAAACCCTAGCCCTCCAAGTCTGACGTCGTACTCTAGGAAATGAAGTTTTGAGCCTCCAAGGCCAAACGTTGAGAAAATAGGGGCTAGTTTCCTTCTCCAAGGTTTCCTCTCATGCCTCCAAAAGCTACGTTCATCATCTAGCTTGTCCCCATGTGTTCAAAGAGAAGGGGGCACATCATCCAACCTGTGGGCTTCATGCCCCAAATGAAGGTCCAAGTGACCTTGTGCCTTCATGATCAAACTTTCACCTGTCAAGGTCCTGCAAAGACAAACAAGTATGCCCTCCAAGTGTCCACAAGTCACAATATCATGCCAACTAGGCCATATCTAATAAAAGAACCACCCAAACATGTGCATCAAATACCCCCTTTTCAAAATAAACAAATGCTTAAAGACCTTATATGACTTGCCAAATTTAGATATGGGAGGGGTGTCATAGTGCCCTATTGGGTGAACCAATTCCTCAAGTAGGGGATATTCCCAAGGAGAAACCTTTCTAAGTCATGTAGTGAATGTGAGGTGGATGGGGTTAGACTTCTAGGTATGGGGTTTCATAACATACGAGAGCTTGTATTGTCTCATTTATGGGTGCCTTTGTTGAGGGCTAACCACATCCTTTTCCTCTTTTTGTTTTTTAAGGCACATTTTTCTAAGTCCTTTTATTAGTGATTTATTTTGCATGTGTCACCAAGTTGAAGACAATAAGGGGCACTAAAAAGGAAATGCATAGCCCACAAACACTCTACCTTGGAAAGTGTTATTGATTAATTAATTATTTATTTTATGGGTCCCTCATTTTTTTGAGAAGCGTTTCATTGCTCTCAGGATCCCAGGGCGAGCCTTTATTTGATGATGTTTTTGCTAGGACACCTCCGAGCCTAATGGCCCCTTCTTCCCATGAAACGAGGTAAATGCCCTTCTTGGGTCAATAAGCCCGAAAACCTAAAAGATGGGGAGACAGAGGGCAAAAAGTGATGGAAGATAGCAAGTATGAGTGGGGATGGTACGATGACCCTTCAAGGAGATCCCCCAGTAGCAATCGTTTCCCCGAGGGTGGCCACTTTCTAGGAAACCATGACGCTCACCAAGGTCAAATAGGGTAAAAAGCATAATTTCCAAGCAAATATTTTCAAAATCAAGAAAGGATCGTTAGCAACATGTTCAAATGCTCCAAATATTAAAATGACACTTACCAAGACATCAGACTTGTTACCTCATGGAGCAATACTTGTTGTCCTCTGTGGGCCAAGCTGGGTGTGGTGGATGCGGCTACCATCGATCGAATGGTGATGAGTGGCATGATAGGGGCCCCTGCCTGCTCATCTGCCTCTCGATACTCCATGTCTGCAACCCGAGGGCCTCGAGACATCATCTCCTTAGTTATCTCTGTTATCACACAATTTGTACTTGCCTAAAGCCCATGGCAAGCAAATGCAAGATTGGCGTAACAGGGGGTGACCTATCATTGTCACCTTAATAGGAAACCCCTTTCTGTTTAGGAGTATATCAAAGTTACCCTAGGGGAGATGTCCCCAACGACCTAAAGGGCTGATAAAACTAAGGCAAGGATGCAAGAAAATCCCCCTCTCACTGGTCACTCAAGTCAAAAGGTTCTCAAGGTCTTTAAGGGATGAAGCAACGGTAAAAAAATGAGTGTACCTTCCCAGAACAAGACAACAAAGGAAAAATATGGCAGCTTTCAAGTACCAAATGATGTCAGTGTTTCATAAGACCATGAACCTTTGAAAAATAAGCTAGTTGATATAAAGATGCAGCAATATAAAAATTTATAACAACAATAAGTATTTTGTAACAGCTGCAATAAATATGCCTTGGAATTGCTTGAAAAGACAATGAAAAGGTAGCTTTAACTACGCAGAATGATAATCAATTGTCACAAGCAATTTTAGCAATGTCTAGCTAGCGTTAAATGTCAATTTTGCAGTGAATTTGCTGCAGTTAGATGGCTGTAGCAATCTTTTGTAACAACAACAAGTATTAGTGCTTAGAATTGCAAGAAAACAGCATGTAAACTTAGCATTTATCAAGTAGATTGTTTGGCAATTATCACAAGCAATTTCTGAGTGAGTTAGATGCAAGTTATGTAAGTGTATGCAGCAAATTAATGTAGATTAGTATGGCTGTAGCAAAGATTTGCAATAGTAGTAAGTTAACTAGTTAATTAGTCTAGTTTAGGGTTAGTAAAAGTTAGCAAAAGCTTCAAGGAAGAGAGTTTGAGTGTTTGTTTGATCAATCATTCACTAAAGCAAGTGGACTAGTGCCTAGGCATAAGGGGTAATGGGGTCTATAGGTGACGGTTTTCTCTTGGATGTAATAACAAAATGATTATACTTGTCTAAGGAGAAGAGATGGATGGAGGAGGTGTTGGCACTTCAAGGCCTCAAGCATCCAAATCCTAAGGACAAATTCACTAGAGAGTAAGCAATTTTAGGCCCTAGCGAATCTTACTTCCCTAGACTATTGAAAGGTATTAAGAGCAACAATAACTAGATAATGGCTTCTAAAGAGCTAGCATTTAGGGCTTTAGAAGTTTATCTAAGTCAAATCACCTTAGTGAAAGTCTAGCAAATGAAGAGCAAAGAAGTAGTATCTTAAGTCCTTTACTCCTAGGGTTTGTCAAGCAAGCAAATTCATAATCTTTAACATGAATAAGCAAATGTACCATAACCATTCAAATGAAATGAAAATTGCAGATTTACTTACTTCACCAAGAATAATCAAGCAATAAAACCCTAGATTGCCAAGTAACTCCACCAAGAAATGATCCAAGTTGCAAATTTTAGCCTACAAGACAAGTGCGCCTCCCTATTTCAGCCAATAACTCCCAAAAAGGGTGCAAATTTCACACCACACTTAGTGTGTGATGAGTGATGATGAAAAAATGAGAGTATTTTCTCTCTATTTATACAAAACTAATGACCTTTAATTAATTTTAGGTCAAATAAAGGCTGACCTGGCCAAATTACATCAAAATCCAGTTTTTACATAAATAAAAATAATTAACCCCTAAAATCATCTCCAAGGGTGATGTCATGCCCTTCTAAGGTGACGTTGAGCCCCTAAAGTGGAATGTTGGGCTCCAGATGCAGAACGTTTGGCCTCCAAAGGCCCTGGATGATGCCCACACGTGCCAACCGGCTCACAACTTCCCTCAATATGCAAACCCTAGCTCTGGATGACGTCCGGGGTCATAATGGTGATGTCATGGGCTCTCAAAGGTCAATGTCCTGGTGGAAGAGCAAGATCCCCCTGGGTCTAGGTCTGCCAGAGTGTCTCCAAGGGAAACATCCTTCTTTCTTCCTGGTGCAAGTCTCTGATGTCTTCTTGCCCCTGGCTGGGGTTACAACATCCATCTGTGGGCTTTCAGCCCCATGGAGGTCCGAGCTAATCGTTCCCCCATGTGTACTTGTCCACTGGGCAAAGTCTTGCAACAACAACAAGTACGCCCTCCAGGGATTCATAAGTCATAGGGATCATAGCATGTAAATCACATCCAATAATTAAATTACCCAAACATGTGCATCAAACCCCCCTTTACCCAGAAAAATGCTCAAAGACGTTATGCAATTTAACAAGTCAGGTTTGGAGACGATCTCAGGGTGTCCTATTGGGCTAATCCTCCTTAAGTTTGGGGTGTTTCCCAGGTGAGAACCAATCTAGGTCATGTAAGTGTGTGAGGTGGTGTGGGGTAAGTGTTTGGGCACGGGGTGCAGTGATAACAGGGAAATGTAAATCTTACCTGTGGGTGCCTTTGTAGAGGGCAAGCTGCACCTTGTCATAGATGCCATTTTTTCCTAGCCCATTCAATGTATTTTATTCTTAGCTTCATTGCTTTTGATCTTTTTCTTTTATGCTTCAAGGGAAGAGTTGAGGGACACTGTCCTGGTTTGGTGACGAGAGGTGACAACGTTATCCACAAGCATTTCACAGAGATGAGAAGGCTGGCTCGTGATGAGACCCCCTTTCTCATGGCTATGCCACCAAGAGCCACTACTTTGGTTTGGTGACCAGATAGATGGTAGTGTCATACCGCTACATGCCCATGGTCATAATAGGCCAGCTCATGATGAGACCTCCACCAACTAATACCTTGAGTGTTTATTTATCTTATGGGTTCCCTTTTCTTACCAAGAAGCTTTTTACTGCTTTCTCGGGAATCCCTGGGCGAAGCATCTCAAAGGTTTCATTTTTGGCTTTTAACTCTTGCTAGCTACTTTTACCCTCTCGGCCTTTAGCCTCTTCTTCCCACAAGGAAAGGTACAACCCTTCCTAGTGTGGCAAATGCCCGAACAAAGGTAGGGGGGAAATGAGAGGAATAAAGATGGAAAGTGGTAAGTATGGAGGGAACGGACGATGACCTTTCATAGACCCACCCAGTGGCAACCCATCCTAAAGGGAGATCAACTTACTAGGGCATCATGTCACCCTTCCAGGTATGAACAAGTTAAAGGGCATAAATTCCAAGCAAACGTTATGAAATGAAGGAGAATTCAATGCAACATATTCAAGTGCTTCAGTAATTAGAGTGACACATACCATGACACTCGGACTCATTACCTCATGGAGCAAGACTCATTGCTACTTCAGGACCAGGCTGGTGGGATGGATACTGTTGCTGCTGATAAATGGGCTGCACTGAAGAAAAGAGGGGCCCTCTGGGGTCATGCTCAAGTCATCCGGTTCTCGACAATCCATGTCTAGGACCTGTGGGCCTTGAGACATGATCTCCTTAGTTATCCGTAGGGTAGGGGATAACAATCCCTAGGAATGGGGGATAACAGGTTACTGTGATAGATTGATTCAAGTAGGATTGATTTTGTTTATTAGCGTTGACTCTACATTATTTGTTTTGTTTATTAACGTTGACTCTACATTATTTGTTTTGTTTTAGGTTGTTAAGATGATATAGGTGGTCTTTGGAATTGTGGTTAATTGGTTGTAATGTCCCCACTTTGGGACATCATTATATTACAGAGTGTTACGATGACCAGAGTTGCCAGATGGAGGTTATAGCGAGTACAAGGGCTATTGAGGGGTATTTTGGGGTCCGACTTACATCGCTCATCTTATTTCATTATTATGATCCATTCCGCACAGCTTGGCTTTGGTTCCATTGCATTCCGATGATTTCCATGATTTTGAGTTATTTTGGGCTATAGGTTAATTAAATTCACTAAGGAGGTCATATTGGGCATAATACTTGGAGGAACCTCTTAGTGTAATAACTCATTGGAATCGGAAGGAACAACACTATAGGATAGGATGATGAGAAGTGACTTTCAGTGGCCAGGGAAGCCACAAGGAGAGATAAGGTACTTTTCAGAGGTTAAATGGTTAATTAATTAATTAAAGTGATTTAATTAATTAATTAATAATTAAATAAAGTAAAAGTCACTTTGGAGAGACAAGGTGAGCAGGAAGGATAAAAGAGAGACAAGGGCCTCTATTCTCTCAAGGATGTTGTTTATCATTTTGATATCTGGCTTCTTGCTAGTGAGCCCATGCACTTGGGGGTTTCGAGGGTTTTGACTTAACAAACCCTAGAGATCAACTCGGTGGTGAAAGATCCCACCCAACCTGGTCCAAGCTTGGTCACGAAGGTGAAAGATTCCTCCCTCACCATTCTACATTAGATCTACTCAGCTTCAGAGGGGTTCTACATCAGCTACAGGTTCCAAGAGAGCTAGGGCGCAACTTCAGGAGGGTTTTCAGCAGGAGGGCGCACCATCTTGAGGAGAGGAGTTTGTTCCATGCATAGGAGAAGGATTTGGAGCAAACAAACTTCTGGGTATTCTTTGTAGGGCCTAGGGCGCCTTTCTTAGCCTTTTCCGGAGGAGGTGTCTCTGCCGTATTATTTATTGGAGCTCAGCACAGGTTCAGAGAGAGGAGGGCGCATCACAGATTGAGGATCTAGTCATTTGGAGGGTCAGATCTCTATCATTCAGCCCGAGACTCTACCAGGGGTTTTCCAGTGGCCCAATCTACAGTTTGAGATATTTTCTAGAGGGTTTGGAGGCCATCTTCATAGAGGCCGAATTCTTGGTCTTTCACAGCCAGGAGGGCGCATTGCAGATAGATGATTCAGCCACCTAGAGGGTCAGATCTCCATCATTCAGTCTGAAACTTTACCAGGGGGTTCCCCTTGGCCCGATCTACAGTTTGGCACCTTCCTTAGGGGATTCGACAGCTTATTTCTTGGAGGCCGAATTCTTGATTTGATTCAGCCAGTGAGGGGCGCATTGTGCTAGGGAGATCTTCATATTTCAGCTGGGTTAGGAGTTGGTTCATCTGCGTTTTTGGTCTATAGCTTGGAGAGGCTTTTGGAAGCCTGGATCTTCTTCTATCTTGTATTTTGGTGGCCAGATACTTTACTATCTTATATGTATTCCAGATCTGCCCCATTTTGTATGAGGACAACCATTATTATGAATAATACTAGATCTGAGGTGTTTTGGGTTATCTCTTGTATTGTTGATCTTGCATCTTGTTGAGGTATGTTCCATTGCTTTATTTATGTTGATTATTGCTGCAAACACACATAACAACCATCAGTATAAATCCTAGTGCCACCTAAAAGACCAAATCAGCAAAGTGTTTGACTAAATGCCACAACCAGAAAACACATAAAAATTCATGAAAAAAGCACTGTTCTTGGCATCTTGGCTTGGGAACATTACATTGGTGTCAATGGATAATCAATCACTCAACTCATAGCATAGGAAGGTTTTTGATTTTTAGTTGGAAAAGCTCTAGATGTAATTCTAACCTCATTAGGCATCCATGTTCTTACCATGGATTGGGAGGTCCACACCAACCATTATGCATATTACATACCCATGTTCTCATTGGGACTTTAGGAGGTATACATTGGCAATGGATTATGAATTTTTGATCATCATGGTCTTGCTACTTACGATTTCATCCATAGTGGGCTAGCTGACCAGGGGCACCCTCCACATCAACCTCTAGGAATAGATCCTAGGAAGATGCCCTTTGAAGTTGGTTTTCTCTATGATCATTGACAGTTGGGAGCTTGTAGCCCGTGGTCTAAAATGTCGATTCCCATGGAGGTAGGTGGCTTGGTCCACTAGGCAAGAATTGCGGACCAACAATTGGATGGAATTACAACCTCTATTCCAGATGATGGTCAAATTCTCTTGTGGCGAGTAGGTGGCAAATAGCAATCGCTTATCAATAGTATGGTCTAGTGGTTGACCAACAGTCTTGATTTTGATTCCTATAGAATCATTTTGCATTGTTGGGTATTGTTATGTCTTAGATCTGCGCTGGGAAAACCTAGGAAACAAATATGAGTGATTAGCCTAAGGTCATTGCTAATTACTCCGTTCACACTGATGCTCCTCCAGTCATGGGGGGGTATCCCTAGTGTTCTTGCACTATCAATACTTATAAAATATGCGTGGTTAGTACGAATGATTGGCACACGAAGTAGTTTCCCTTGATGTGCATGAAAGCAACCAAGGGGACAAGAAAACTTAAATTAAATAATATGAAAGATCCCACTTCATAGATAGCTAGACTATGAAAGATGAAAGAAAAGGTGGATATGCGCTTTAAGTGAATAATATCAAAGTAAAGGCACTATAACCAAAACTAGAATAATCCAACCGACATATTTGAAGACCTGTAACACATGGCATAATCAAACCCTATTTTGTATTGACTAAATGATTATTTACATCATGATTGACAAGTACAAAACTGGCTGCATAACAAGCACTGCACAGAGTGGAGGCAGCAATGAAAGAAAGAAAGAATGGAAGAGAATGCTGCTGGCTGTAGATTGCTGCTCAATAAGATCTCTCCCTATCTGTCCTCTTCATGCTGTCTTTATGGAATCCCAGAAACTCTTAACTAGGACAACCTAACCATGCATTCTCATGCACACAACAATTGCCAAAAATAATTACACCGTGCTGATGTGGCTGTCTACAGGCCACTACAGCACCTAGATCTTAGTGTTAACACCAGTCTAAAAGACGTTTATGGCCAAATCTGTGCATGGAAAAGCTGGCCACTAGCTGATACAAAATAATTTTGCTGTCAACTTTGACTAAACTACAAAGTATTGATCCTATACAAGCATATTAACAGCCTCCTAAGCCCCAGTTAACTGCTGTTTGGAAAATAGACCTGTTCTATTTCCAAACAGTCAAGGATTAGGCAACTTCCAGCGCTGTTTTTAATGGATGACATGCTGGAAACTGCAAGATAAGTGGCTGATCTGATAGAAGACAGTCTTGCTGCCATTTGTCAAGTTATTGGGAGCAGAACAGCTGTAAATTGACTGCCAACTCACCAAAACTGCCAGTACAGACTGCTGCCCTGTTCACCCAAGCACTAAAATTGTGGCTCAATCCAAACTCTTAATCAAAATTCCCATTATAAAGAGGAGGTCGACCTAGCATTTAAAAATAGCAAGGCTGCCTCTCTAGTAATAAAATTTTAAAAATCAGCTGTTCTGTCAAAATAGCAAACTGAGCCATCTCACATGCAGACTGGTCAAAGAGGTTGACTTAGTCAAAGATAGCAACATGCCAAGACTTTCAGTTGACCAAAGCTAGCAAAGCAAATTAGGAAACTAGCCAAATTTATCTAGGTGAACTAGTTCTTGACCGCTTATCGGAACCATGAGTCCAGAACCCATACCTACCAAAAATACTAATGCTAAATATAGGCATGCCAACAATAGCAGTTCGATTCCTAAAAAATAGGAAAGATGGAAAATGAAGGGAATTGCTATGAGATTGCTGTCAACTATGGCACGCCTAAAACTAGGCATTGCTAAAAATAGCAACATCTCGTATGTCAATGAAATCAGTCTCATCAGACTTGTTTTTCTACAAGGAATCCAAATATATGCTCAGAATCAACATGCGAACCCTAAAACCCTAACTGCTAAAAATAAGAGTATCATGAAAATGATCACATGTTGCCTGAAAAAAGCTCATTGGCATCATGAGCTCACAAGGACCAAAAATATGTCATCAACTTTGACATGTGGATCTCCAAACTCTGGCTCCTAGAAAATAGGAAAACTACTAAAAATAGCAATTTCCTCAAAATTTGGTGAATATGCCTCAGGAATGGACTCTGATCACTATGAAACCTGATGCACTTGTCACTGAGTGCTAGCCCGATGAAAGCTAGCTGGATCTTAACCCTCCAATTGCACAAACAAATCTTGGGGTCAACATTGGTGACTCAAGGGGACAAGATTCCCCTGTGGGATGTCGAGAACCTCAGGATCTCTATGCTCTGCAACTATAAATAATTGATCTTTGGAAAATTTGGCCTATAGATCACTATGCCTGTCCATTGGGCAATGGAGTCAAATGCATGGTGCCTCGATTGGTATACTGTAATGAGGACCTAACCATACATGCCCATTTGCAACCACAACCTGCAACCCACCTATCATGTACGCTCCCAGTAGAAAATGAGCTGAAGTCGACAAATGAGAGAAAGCCACCTGGTCAGATGCCAATAAGGAAAACACCTGCCAAGCGCGAAGGGACCCACCAGTGAGTCTTGTTATCCCCCATTTGAGGGATAACTAAGGAGATTATGTCTCGAGGCCCACAGGTCCTAGACATGGAGTACCGAGAGCCAGATCGACTTGAGCATGGTCCTGGAGGGCCCATCTTTGCTTTTCTTCAACACCTCCACCTTGTCAGCAGCAACAACTATTGAAATAATGTAACTGCAAAGTGTATTCTTATTATTATTTGATATATTATTCATTGGATCAATCCCCATTGTGGATTGATCATGTCGGCTATTGTATAAGGACCAAATCCCCTTTTGTGGATTGGTCATAATGTAATTGTAAAAGGCAAAAGAAGAGGTCGGCCCCAGAATATATCAAGAGGCCCCGAAATATAATAAAGGTGGTTATAAGCACCCAGTTTGAAAAGTCGGCCCTGCCAGTGAAGAGACACTTCACATGTGCCAGATTTGTATAAATAAGGAGGCTAGCACCTCACTTAAACACACACCTCACTTGCTCATTGAGAGACAAGTTTCGGAACTGCAGTTGGAGAAGAGAGAGAGAGAGAGAGAGAGAGAGAGAGAGAGAGAGAGAGAGGCGCATCTTTAGGAGAGGACTTTCTGTATTTGCTTGAGTTATCTCTTGGCATTGTATTGGCTATCTATAACAAGGAAGTTTTGCTGGGTTTTCTTCCCCTAGAGGGTTTCCCAGGATAAATGTTGTGTCTCTTGTGATTGTGTATTTCTCAGTGATCTTGTCTTATGTTGCTGTTATCTATTGAAATGCAAAGAACTATAATAATGGCTTAAAC
>ML802065.1:111085-130981 GCA_009831015.1 Picea engelmannii
CTTTGAGCTAAAGAAGGAGGAAGACGCACTAAGGCCTAGGTTTACTACACCTTAGTGAGTCGTCTTCCCCTAGGGTTGATAGGTTGAAGCCTTGCCTTAGCAACACTTCAACCATCATATCCCTCTTGTCTTTGGCCCTATCATTATCATTTCGGTCCTGTTGACCCCCTATTCAACTAGGGGGTCAACTCCATGTACCATGAAGATATGCATCATCAGATGCAAACAAGTCAAAGACTTTTTGGTTCTGCAGGGCAATTTTTGCTCCAACACACATTTTTGTAAATGGAATTTCCACACCCTTGCGTGGGTTAATAATGTAATAGGTCTGCATGGATCATAGTTAGGTCAGTTACCTTAGGATTTCTTCATTAGGAGAGTTCCTTCCATTGAGTGTTTTTTATCCTTAGGATATTAATTTGGCCTAACCAGCGTGATTAATTTCCGTTGAGTTTTTCACTCCCACTAGTAATAAGGCCTCCAAAGTGGTGAAAGGCGTTCTAATGAAGTCACCCTCGAGTAGCTAGTGTTTAGGAATGATGTAAATGACCATGTAAGATAGCTCAAAAAGTTTCGCGGAATTCTGTCGAGTCTAGATATTTTTTTTAATTAATTAAAATTAATTAAATTTTCTTAACGCTGGAAATTTAAATAATTAATTAATTAATTATTTTTGATGAAAAATTGTAAAAGCTGGGTCTTCGGGTTTTTGATAGGGGTATTTGTGCTTAAAAGAAATGGAAAGACACCCCCTACACCCCTGGACCAAGTTTCAACTCAGTCGGACAAATTTTGCTAGGGTTTTGTCCACTTAGGAGTCTCAGTCAGATAAAAATAGTTTTAATTGCTAATCCAAGACATGGGAAAAGTGTCAATTTTGTAATAATTGAGCAATTAAGGTAAAGTAAAGTTGAATAATGGTTGAGAGAGACTCCCTAACCTACCCAACCTCACTTCCTAACCTTTACACCCCCATTAACCCACATTTTATTTATTTCTCCTTGGGATTTGCGCCCCCGTTGGGGAATGCGCCCCCACTTCTTGTAAAAAGTTGGAAACTCATTCAAAATGAGTCGTGGGCCCCTCCTTGATGAGGTGCGCCCCTCCTACACCCTCCACATCACACTTTAGAGTGTTGCCAACACATCCAACCACACTCCTCCTCAAAGCTCACGTCCACCCATGGAAACTTGCACCCTTCCTCTTGAAGAAAATGGAAACATCAACAATTAAAGTGGAAGTTTGATTTCAAAGCAAGTCGTGGGCCTTCCTTCAACCAATGCGCCTCACTTGTGTGGCCACCTCACCCTCCACTCATCCCATTTGCCATTTCTCCACTCAACCCTAAAAGCCATGCGCTCTCTTTGACTGGAGTTGTCTTGGTTTGGATCTTGACATTTGTCAAAGATCTAAGAGGGGTCTCTTTGGCCTCTCATGCTATATAAAAAACCTCTCCCTCGTTCATTATTCACCATTCTTCAGAGTATTGTTATGCTACCCTTTTCTCACCATCTCCCTCTCTCTCTCATTGTCATCTTGCTTTGGTTCACTTGTACTTGAAGAGCTTGGAGCAACTTTGTTGCTACAACCTCTTCCATTGATAATAAAGAATTGCTTTGGAGGAATCGGGGAGTATTGGACTTTGTCTGCATGTTCCATCTATTTGCGAGGTGATATTGCTCTTTTCTTTAAATATTATTGTGATCATTGAGTATCATTGCTTAAGTAAAACTTTGTTTGCTTAGCTGGGTTTAGTAAATTTATGATTGCTGACCTATATGCATTGTATTCATTTATAATACTAACTTTGTTGTGTTATTAATGCATGTAGTCCATTATCTACTTTGTCTTACATTCTATTTGAAGTTTACAGGTCATCTTGAAGAGAGTTGTTGGGATAGATCCAAGCAAGGATTTGCTCTCATCTCTCACTAAAACTTCACAGCTTTTTCTGTTCATCTTTCTCTTCTTATCATATTTTGATTTTGGGTGCTAACCTACTTAGATAGGTCAATAAATTCATATAATTTTCTGGTTTTTACATGCGGGAAACTTATGTTTCAAAACAAAAAATTTCCTTAACATTGTGAGTATGTTGCAGCACAAATCAACTTGCTGATTTTTGCAGATTCTCGCCAGGTCAAGGGTGCATGTTGCCCGTTTTCAAGCACAACACACCTCCCGAAACCTCCTTTCCAAGTGGTAACAACTTTTCTTCTTTCTCTTTCAATCTAAGCATTGTAAGCAAGCCCAAAGGAGTGTACCCAAGTGGCTTGTATTCTTTTCTTTTCAGATTTTGCTTTCCAAGTTTTAGCTTAGTTTCTTTTCTATCTTTCACTTCATAGATTAGCTAGTTTAGTTGTGTTATCCACATGCATGCTTAAAGCTAAAATTATCTAGAGTAGACCTCACACCTAAATGCTAGCTCAGAGCCCGTGGAGGCTTAGATTTAAATCTTTGCTTTTTCGTTGCATGCAAGTCATTAATCTCTCAAACATTTATCTTACATGCATGCAAACACTGGTATCATAATAGCTTAAATAATTGTCATTTTCAATTTTGCAAGTATTTTCCAGTTCTTCACAATTTACATGGAATAACTTCACAACTTAAGAACTTAACTTGCAATTCCACTGTTTAGGAGCTTCAATCTTCATAACTTGCAATTTTCAGTTTTGGCACTTTTGAGCAAGCTTTAAGCACTCAAACACAGTTCAATACTTAGCTCATAGGTTTAATAATTTATTAGACTTAATAGGGCACCTTTACCAACCATCTTCGCCATTTAAAATGGGATCGAAGGAAGGCAACGAAAGGGTGATTAGGTCGGGGACGGTCTCTCGTGACGCGAAGCGTCCTTTTCCGGGAGTACTCTTATCTTAGACTGACCTGTGGAGCTAGGGTGGGCCTCGTTGCCTTACTTCTTGAGCACCCAACAGTCACTTGGTAATTGGGAGAGGAAAGTATTGGGTTGACACTTAGATAGGATTAAAACAAATCTCACTTAACCACCTAATTCAATCCTTGGTCTACAACCTTATCGACAATTTATATTTACACTTGCAATCTCATTGATCTCATATCTACTTTTACATGCAAGTCATTTTATGCATTGTGGATTAATTATCTAAGTGGTTATATCTCTTATCTGGAACACTTTACGTTTTCACGCACTTTCTATTTATTGTTGTTCCTGTAATTCGTGGTGTGATCCTTCAAGAAGTTGCGTATCCACCTAGAGGCACTCTCTTGACTGGGTCTTGAGTGATTTTTGTCTTTGTGCCATTGATAAGCAGTCCAATAGAGTAAGATCTATTGTGAGCATGCTTGGCTTGTTGTGTTGATGGTTATCTTGTCTTGAGTATCTTCATTTCCCGCACATTCAAGCAACTTGTTAGTATATTGTATATCTTGTATCCATTGTATCTAGCTTAGTCTAACTCTGTATATCTTAGATTTTCTTTTTGTATATTTGTATCTAGTTGTATCTATCTTGTTGTAATATTTGTAATCTTGTAATTATTTTGTAATTAAACTCCTCTCAATCTAGTTAACCCCTTGCCCAATCTTAGGCACTAGTCTTAGTTGTCCTAGGAAAAGGTTTTGACTGTTATCCTATATTGTTGCATCTTGCATTGTTGCTTAACATCATAGGCTAGATTTCCCTGGACCATTTAAACAATTGAAACCAACTCCTAGAACTTTAAACTCTAAATCTCATCTATTAACTAGGGTCTACCCCCCTTGGCTTCCCTAGGAGTTAGCCTAGATGGAAGAGGTTTAAGTCAAAGTGACAGCGTGTACTTTGAACCTAGGCATTGTGCCTCCGAGGACACACTAAGTGAGTATGACTTAGCTCATGTTTGCAAGTGTGTATAAGGACGACAACAGGCCCTTCAACTTTTGCAGCTAGTTTGACTCCATTTGCCCTAATAACGCACTGATCTAAGACTTTCTATGTTTGAGTACCTTGATCACAAATATCCAATACCTTGAACAATTTGCTAACACCTTCTAACCCTAGCCTAGACTAACTTACTAATCCTATTGCTTCCATTATATCTTTGATTTATAGTTATACTTTGCAACATTTAATCCTTTATTGAGCAATTGAAAGATTGGCTAGTTGTTGCTTCTAATGAATGTTGGTATTTGACATTGATGATGAGTCATTATTGCTCATTGTGAAGCTTCTTTAGCATTTATTGTGAAGTGATATATTGTAATCATTGCTATTGTACAACATTGATTTGCTTCATCAATATTATTGGTCAATTGCTTTATATCAGAAAGTCCTTGATTATATGAAGTACTAACCAGCAAGTGATCTTGCACATATATAGTTTTCTTGTTGCTTTGTTCCGGGCAGGTACATTTCTGGTTATCTTTATCTTTATTGGCTGATTAGCCGAAATTTCTGATCGGTGGTGACTTGTGAGGGGGGGGGGGGAATTTTACTTAGCCGTAAGGCTTTGCCTTCTAAAAACCCCAGGTCACCGGGGACGTCTCCCCTGGGCCTACCACCCTATACAGAAAGAGCTATCCTATTGAGGTGACAATGGTAGGATAGTCTCAGTTTCGCCAGTTTGCCCTTCTTTCACCCATCCTTTACTCCAACTACAAACTGTGCGATAACAAGGCTAATGGGCCCTAAGGTGTGAGCACAACCCATCAATGTGAATAATGATATGAAGTCGAACATTCACCCAAGTCATCCAATCAAGACCCAATGATGATAAGTCTTGTTGAATGCTAGATGATCGCCAATGAGGCTAATGACCATCAAGGTGCTCTAGCTTTTAGATCACCCCTCACATGATGTGTCAGAGTCGATGAGTAATGAATTGCTAAGAGGAAGGCAATGATGAAAATCTTTCTCTCAGCAGGAAGCAGAAACCGGGAAGTACAACCAAATGGCACCATATCCCTAAGGCTGGATGACGAGCTGATTGACCAAGAAAGATGACTCGATGCAAATAAATGAAGAGACTAAACCATCAGGTGACTCAAGACTCATCCTATTGTCTCTTCAACACTACCCACCTACCAAACTTGGTACTCACATTAGTGGAAATAATGGCGCCCTCATCTAGGCTTGACCTATACCGAGGATCAAGGCAATGCTAACTGTACTGATGACATCATACTCAAGGGTTTGACTAAAACAATAACAAACTTTTATCTAAAGTTGAAAGGCAACAAGGGAAATAACAAACTTGCACACATGCAAAGCATTTATTATGCAATAAACTAACCTATGTGCGGACATAAAGTAAGGAAAACCAACGAAACTGCTATCTAAACTGTTAAAATCTTAATTCCCAACACCTAGATAAATTACTACCTTGTGTTTTTCCTTGCTGATAATTAAATTACAACACACAAAATAAAATATACTAGCTAGAAATAAATAAAACAACAGAAGCAATTTGGAAACCAAACTTCACACATGCACACATAAATTCTGCCCTTCAAATAAGCTTTTTATTAACAATGACTCCAAGCTTACAAGGGCTCCCTTACTAGGAAAATGGTTCACTGAGGAAAAATACAAACTACAACAAACTTGTAAACTCTGGCCTTGAAGAAACCCTCTGCCCGATCTGCCTAGATATGCCTGTTGGACACTTAGATTTGCACTAGATCTGTCTGTTGGTTCTCATATCTACAAGATCTTCTTGTTGGTACCTTAGATTTGTTAGATCTGTCTGTTTATATCTTAGATCTGCACTAGATTTGTCCACTGGTACCTTAGATCTGCACTAGATCTATCCTCTGGTACCTCAGATCTGCACTAGATCTGTCCACTGGTACGTCATATCTGCTAGATGTGCTTGTTGGTACCTCAGATCTACTAGATCTGCTTGCTAGTACCTTAGATATGCTAGATTTGTCCACTGGTACCTCAGATCTACACTAGATCTGTTCGCTGGTACCTCAGGTCTGCTAGATCTGCTCGTTGATACCTCAGATCTGCACTAGATTTGTTTGCTGGTACCTCATATCTACTAGATCTTTCCGCTGGTACCTCAGATCGGCTTTCGAGAAATCTGTCCTTCAATTTCTAGCTGTTGGGTTTTCTTCTCCTTGTTGCACTACCTGCACTTTCCTCCTTTGAACTTGATTTCTAGATGAAAGTCCTTCATCTTGCTGAGATCCCCTTGAATCACAATCCTTCATGACTCAAGCACTTGAGCAAAAGTCATTTTTTGCTCTTCAAGTGAATGTCTTTCTCCTTCACCTGGCCTTGCTTTTATAATCTTGAGTTATTACCGAATCAAACATAACCCTAATCTCCAAAGTAATTAACGATTGAGATTAGATCTCACCTCACTTGAGATCAATGGCTAAAATTCATTTAATTCACTAATATTAATAACCTTAGCATTTCATTTAATAAAACTCACTTTAATTATAAAAAACACTTTAATAATTCCTTTAATTAAAGTAAATTACTAAGGTTAAAGGCTTTGGACGACTTCCACACGTTTAGATACTTAGACTTGTGCGAAAGTACATGTCCGATGCTACAAACATCAACATAAACATGACAATAGAAGAATGGGAAGGAAATCAACGAAATAAAAACATCCTTCACGTTGATCGAAGATAGGAAAATTAACAAAACTGTAATCTGAAAATGACAGCAATAGAGTAAAGGAAAATCAACAAAATGATAGTAATATGGAAAGGTGGTAACTCCCTACAAAAACCAAAAAATTATAATCTTTTTCTCTTTTTTTATGTTTGATTTTTTGCTTTTCTTGCTTTACCGAAGCCCAAAAACTTTTATTCTGGAAGTTTGTTAACGTTTCCATGATCAATCAACGTACTCAAATGGCCAATGTAACCATGCAACCAAGTGATCGGTGATACGGAAAAGATCAACATAGTCAACCCTCCAGTGCAACAGGTCATGAAGTCTTTTAAGACGGAAATATGCATTCATGTGCTTGCTACTTAAGAAATCAATTAAGTCTGTCAGTTGAAACTTGGAACATGGTACCTCACTAGTGATCAATAAGAAAGTAGAAGAGTCAGAACTCTCCAAATCTACCTCCGGAAACACCTCCATTATCCTTAGCTCACCGGATCATGAGTAACCCTGATATCCAAGCAATGATTAGTTAAAGGATCTCCTTGAAGAACAAAATCTGAGTGCGGGATCATTGGCAAATTGTAAGGAAGATCATCTTCTGGTTGAACCAAAAGATGATCATCTGATCAAATTGTTCTTGGATCATTGTGGGGGTATGCAAGGATAAAGTCTCTTGCTGATTCAATTCTATATGGCTGATTTGTTGCTCTTCCTTTTAAATTTTATCATCATTAATGGAAGAAATCAATGAACCCACTTGTAAATTCGGCTCTTCATCTCCATCTTCATGGAACTTTGCTTATGGTCCAAGTGGTGCAATTACTGGTTCATGATCATCCAAGCAGGAGTCATCATCATCCCCTTCATCACATGCAAGGTTTCCACTATTATGTTCTTTTTCAGTGGCAGGGAATTCTTGCACTTTTAGGGTAGCAAAGAAAGCTTGCCCTAAGTTTCTCGGGTTTTCGCTCCAAAAGAGGGAACGAAACTTTGAAAAACAAAGGCATGATCCACCAAGATGTTTTTTTGGTCGAAATGAGGGGTGGATCTTATGTAATGCCTGGAATTTTTTTCCATGAAACTCGAGAATAGTTTCATCTTCTCCCTTCTTAATGTGAAATAACTCCACCATTAGGGATATATTATTCTGTGCCCACTGTATCGATTCAATATCCATGATCAATCATGATCCTTCGACAATGAATTCACCAAGGGAGACTTAGGTAGCGATCCACCCTTGTGTTCCAGAATAGATGTTCAGGTTCGTTAAGACCCAAAACAATGCCTTGTGTATGATCAAATCTTGGAGATTTCTGCTGTTATCTAGTATGAATCAATCCTACACCATTGAAGTCACCAGATGAGTCAAAAAATAAATCAATAAATAAAAACTCACCATTGTCATTGTAGTCTTTGAGGATTGACGATGTCCTCGACAACGATGCCAATTTGTTATCTCTCAGATTTGCTTTTGGGAAGCCTATGAAACAACTGTGAGTAATTAACTTAAGGTCAATACTAATTACTCCTCTGTTCGGACTAATGCTTCTCTAGTCATAGGGGGGTGTTCCTAGTGTTCTTGCATTGTCAATACTTAGAAAATCTGTGTGGTTAGTACGAGTTATCAACACACAAAGTAGTTTCCCTTGATGTGCATGCAAGCAACCAAGGACACAAGGAAACTTAAATTAAATAATATGAGAGATTCCACTTGACAAACAACTAGACTATGCAAGATGAAAGAAAAGATGGATACGTGCTTTAAGTGAATAATATCAAAGTAAAGGCATTTAGGCCACCCACACCACTATAATGAAAACTAGAATAATCCAACCTATTACCGCCTGAACTAGCACCCTTGTGAAAAGTCCTAGCACACGTGTTAACTTGGGGCAACAAGATGGGAAATGTACCACTCTCACCTCAGTGCAATTTCCCCTTCACTTTAGGCTAGCTCCTAGAAGCTAAGGGGTTATCCCTATCGATTAAGTAAACCTCTTAGTGAATTAATTACCATGCAATCTTATGGTATACTTCAAAGAATCTACAAAATGTATAACAATTAGATGCACGAGGATCACAATAAGTGATTAAATGTTTCAAAGTTAACCAATTAGAAACAATAGCATAAACCACCAATATATCCACTTGAGAAAGAGGGTTAGGAGCTAGTGGATGTGTGTGCCGAATCTGATATGGAAGATAAACAGTGTAAACAACTTCAGATTTGCAATTAAGTGACTTTCACTCAACAAATGAAACTTCAAAGAGGCAAAAACCACTTTTAAGCTACTTTAGGGCACAAAGAGTGTAATCAACTAACTTAAATCAATGGTTTCATGTGTGATTTTATTACCAATCTATTATATGCTAGAACAAGGACGAGCCTATGGCTGTCCACAAGCTTCTAAATATGTTTTTATGATAAATTAATGCAGAAATTTCAGATTTGAAGTGAAGAGAGAACCATCCAAGAGAGAGAAAATCTACTTGTAAACAAGACATCTTGGACGATTTCACTAGGGAAAGATATATGCTATGAAATAACAACCCAACAAATGTTAGAATCAAGTTCTAAAGATATGTAACAATGAACTAAGCAAGAATTTGAAAAATATATGGTGAATCCCCCTTGGGGTTCTCAACGTTAGCACTAGAATTCACCAATAAAATCTCCAAATGAAAGATAAGCAATTATAAGCACTTAGGAGATCAATTTCACCCCTACCTATGCAAGATAAACTTGTAATAACAATCTAGAAATGAAATATGAGCTAGGTATGAGTAAATATGAACCTTTAAGCACCAAACCCTAGCCTTGAGGTTTCTTCAAACCTGATTTTTATTGCTGTTATTTATTTTTCAGATTTGAGAAATCCTTAAATCAGCCCACAAAACATTAGATAACACCTTGAAGTACAATTTTATAGGGCTGTTTTGCCTTATTAGGGTTAGAGATAAACAATTAAGCACAAACCCTTGAACAAACTAGTCTAGGAAATGAAATAATCAATGATCTATGCACTAGACTAGGAAAGAAATCCAAATTAAGGTTTTCACCATTAGATTTATTTCTAAACAAACAAAAATAAAATATTTTATATTTTAGGGTTTTTTGGTTGGTTGTTGGGAGAAGACAAGTGCCTTATTCCCACTAGGGCTTATGGGGTCAAGAAGTATGCCCCTTTAAGAATTGTTGATTCTCATCTTAAGGATTAGGGTTAAGAGATTAGAACCCCCAAGGTAGAATAATCTCTTATCTAATCAAGATAATGTATAAAGACCAAGGCCCTATAATAAGGGATTCCCCAAGGGAAAAACCTTCACCAACAAGATCAACTATAACTTGAACAAAATACTTAAAACCCTTGCCAAGGAACCAAGAGGAAGAAAAAAGAAAATGATTGAGCACTTACCCAAGCTAACAAGAGAACAAGGAACAAACCCTAAAACATCTTCTCTCCAAGTGGTATTGTAACCCTTCAATGGATAGATTTTGAGAGCTAGTAGAAGTCTTGAACTATCACAACAAATCTTTGATGCACCAAGAATAAACCAAGAAAGAGAAAGCTCCAAGAAATAACACTGTTATCCCCTATCCTAGGGATAACTAAGGAGATTATGTCTCAAGGCCCATAGGTCCTAGACATGGAGTACCGAGAGCCATATTGAATTAAGCTTGGCCCGGGAGGGCCCATCCTTTCTCTTCAGCACCTCCATTTTGTCAGCAACAACAACATCCATCCCATCGGCCTAGTTCTGAAGTAGCAGTGGGTCTTGCTCCATGAGGTAATGAGTTCGGGTATCATGGTATGTGTCACTCTGATTCTCAAAGCATTTGAATATGTACATTTAATTCTCTTTTTCTTCATGACATTTGCTTGGACATTATGCCTTTTAACTTGTCCATACCTGGGGGGGATGACAAAGTGCCCTAGCAAGTTGGTTCCCTTAGGGATGAGTTGCCACTAGGTGGGTCTATGAAAGGTCATCGTCCATTCCTTCCATACTTATCACTTTTCATCATTTTCCCTCTCATCTGTCCCCTACATTGGTTAGGGCATTGGGTTTGCCAAGCTAGTAAGGGTTGTACCTTGCCTTGTGGGAAGAAGGGGCTAAAGGCCCAAAGGGTAANGATCAAACCTTGAGATGCTTCGCCTAGGGATCCCCGAGAAAGGAATAAAAGGCTTCTCAGCAAGAAAAAGAGGGGGGGGGGACCCATAAAATATAATGAAACTCAAGACCTAGTTGGTGGATAGGGGGTATCATCATGAGCTAGCCTATTAGGTCCATGGGCATGTAGCGATATGACACTACTATTCATATGGTCACCACACCAGGGTAGTGGCTCTTGGTGGCATAGCCAAGAGAAAGAGGGTCTCATCATGAGCCAACCTTCTCATCTCTGTGAAATGCTTGTGGGTAATGCTGTCACCGCTGGTCACCATGCCAGGGTAGTGTCCTCCAACTATTCTTTTAAAAGGAAAAGCAATAAGACAAAGAGTAAAAATGCATTGAATGGGCTAGGAAACAATTGCATCCATGACAAGGTGCAACTCACCCTCTATAGAGGCACCCACAGGTAAGATCTACATTTCCCTATCATCACTGCACCCCTTGCCCAAACATCCCCCACACCATCTCATGCATTTACATGACCTAGATAGGTCTTTACCTGGAAACACCCCACACCTGAGGAGAATTAGCCCAATAGAACGTCCTGAAACCCTCTCCAAACCTGGCTTGTAGAATAGCATAACGTCTTTGAGCACTTGTCTGGGAAAATGGGGGTTTTATGCACATGTTTGGGTAACTTGATTATCAGATGTGATTGACATTGCTATGATCACTGTGACTTATGAGTCCATGGAGGGCGTACTTATTGCTGCTGCAGGACCATGCCCGACGGACAGGTACATATGGGGAGATGATTAGCTCGGACCTCCATAGAGCTAAAATCCCACTAGATGGATGCTGAAACCCTAGCCAGGGGCAGAGAGATACCGGAGGCTTGCACCAGAGAAAAGGGAGGACGTTCCACCAAAGGCACTTTGGCAGGCCTGGACCCAGGGGGGTCTTGACCTCCCACCATGATGTTGACCCTTGAAGGTCCTTGACGTCATCATTCAGAGCCTTGACGTCACCCAGTCGAGGTATCCAACATGAGGACGACTTTGGCTGGCACGTGTGGCAGTTCTTGAGGGGTTTTGAGCCCCAACGTTTCACTTTGGAGGCCTAGCGTTCCAAGAGGGAGGCTAACGTCACACTAGGAGGGGCATGACGTCACCCTAAAAAGATGAATTTAGGGTTTTATTTGTCAATTTTATGTAAAACTGGATTTTTCATGTAAACTGGCCATGTCGGCCTTTTTTGACCTAAAGTGTAATTAAAGGTCATTTGTATTGTATAAATAAGAGATCAAATTCTCATTTTTATTCATCATCTTTCACTTACTCAAGTGTGAGGTCTAAAATTCGGCCTGTTTTAAGGCTTATTGGCTAAACTAAGTGGTGCACAACTCTTGGAGGGAGCTTTTATTGGTGATTTTTTTCATTTTCATGGTGGAAAGTCTTCAACTAGGGCTTGTGACTAGATTATTCTTGGTGAATGTAAGTAGAAATTTGCAATCCTTCTTTCCTTGAATGGTTATGGTATCTTTTACTTTTCATTTATGAGATTATGAAATTGCTAGTGTGAAACCCTAGGAGAAAAGCACATGTTATTGTCCTTCTCTTAATAGCTCTCCACCTACTTAATTTTGCTAGAAGACACCTCCATTGAAGCATATGCTAGAGCCCTACCTTAGTAGCACTCTAGTACTATTCCTTCATTAAGCTTTTATTTTTGACCTAAAGAAGAAGGAAAACCGCTAGGGCCTAGGGTTACCTACTTCCTAGTAGCTGTTTTCCTTCTAGGGTTTTGGATGATTGAGGCCTTAGGTTACTAACACCTCAACCATCCTCCCTCCTGTCTTTAGCTCACTCATTATCATTTGTTTCCCCTAAGATTGCTGCTGCAAAAGTGACTCCATTTACCCTAAAGGCACTAGTTCACACCTTACAATTGATTGATTGATGAAAACAACCTTCAAACTATCTACTTCAAGATCTCTACTAACCACTTCTAACCTTAGATTAGACTAACTTACTAACTATCTTGCTGCTGTTCCAAAAGAAAGCTACAGCCATCTATTACAGCAGTAAAAGCTTCTAAAAGCAAGTGTTCGAGCTGATTTTACATTGCCTTCTTTGCTTCTGACAAATACTAGCATATTGCCAATTTTAGGTTATCATTTTTAGTCATTATTGAAGCTTGTTTAAGGCATAATTGTGAAGCTATCATTATATATACATTGCTGTTATAAATATTTCTGTTGCTTCATCTTTTGATATCAGCTCATGCTTTTATTCAAAGTCCATGGCTTTATGAAGCACTAATATCAATTGGTACTTGCAAACAATGTTTTTCTTGTTGTCTTGTTCTGGGCAGGTACACTTAAGCAAATATTTGCTTCATCTTATTAAAACCTTTGGGACTTTCTGATCAGAGTGACTTGTGAGAGGGGAAGAACTTTCTTGATACTATTACCTTTGCCTTCTCAAACCCCTAGGTCACCGGGGATGTCTCCCCTGGGATTTTACCCCTAAAGAGAAAGAGGTGTCTTATTTTGGTGATAGTGATTGGACAACCTCCTGTTACGCCAATTTATTGTTCACTTGCCTTTGGCTTTTGGGAAAGTACAAATTGTGCGATAACAAACACCAAAACCTCCAATAGGTGGATTTTCAACAATTTTTTTTCTCAAATGATATCCAACAACAACACCAACAATTTGTAATGAAAGGAGATCCTTTATTTATAGATGAGGCTTCTACATCCTTCTCATTCTTTATTATTTCCTAATCTCCCTAAATTTAGCCTAGGATATCTACAAAAGTGACTTGTCATCCACATAACGAAGGAGAGTAAGTCAAGATAAGTAAAACATGCCACATGTACATAAAACTCTCCAAGAGAGGGGGCTGTCCCACAAAAGAGAAGTCGACTTGGTGAATAGGCTCAACGTTCCCTTCAAAATGCATTGAATAAGCCATGGAAGAAATAAGCCAACATCTATCCTCCAAAGGTGGAATGACCTCATGGATGAAGTGAAAATACTATAAAGAAGTGGATGGCTCCTCTAATCATGCATCACAAGTCCTCAAATGATGTCTCCAAGGTATGACCATGTCCATAGATCAAACAAAGCACACCATAAAGGGTTGAAAGTGACCCTCCAAGTCAAAATAAGTCATGAAACTCTCTAATGGCTAGTATGACGTCCACACGTGTGAGGTCGACCCTCATATCAAGTAATAAATAGCTCAAAAAGTGATGAAATGAGAGGGCGCTCTAGGATCTTCAATGTGTCATGTCAAAAGGAGACCCATGCATGTGGAAATAGCCCAAAAGTGCCTTGGATGAGGTGACTAGTGCCTTGGGATATGTGAATTGCCTCCAGATCTGTGATACTACATTGGGAAGCGTGAAATTGTATGAGGATCTGCAGAATCATCTCAAGAGCTGATGGCCAAAGTGTGACAAATACATAAGATGGGGGTCCATGCTTAGGCATAAGATAAGTGTGCTTTAAATAGGTGTGTCAACCTTTACAACATGAGCAACACTTTTACATTAAATACAAAGAAGTGAGAGAAACTATAAGTTCCCTTAGATCATATGTCCTAGTAGATCCATCCCAAGACCCTCGAATACCGACCCAGGTCATAAATGACTAACACGGTGACAACTTAATGCCACCAAGGGGAAGTTAGCCTAAGCCATAAGAGCAAGGACTATCTTGAAATGGGGACTAAAAGGATCAGCCATGACCAACCACAAGGGGTTTGGAGATCAACTAAGCATGGCCCAGTACAATACATGAGTACAAATATAACCACACTTTTGGCTCATCATGACACAATGATACACATAATCTGCTCATATGATGGATCACATCTGGCGAAAAAATATAGGGTGCACTGAAGTGAATTTGAGGTGTAACACAACCAACAGATTTGAAGAACTGTAACACATGGCATAATAAAACCCTATTTTGTATTGACCAAAAGACTGTTTGCATCATGATTGACAAGTACAAAACTGGTTGCATAACAAGCACTGCACAAAGTGGAGGCAGCATGAAAGAAAGAGATAATGGAAGAGAATGTTGCTGGCTGTAGATTGCTGCTCAATAAGATCTTTCCCTCTCCGTCCTCTTCAAGCTGTCTTCATAGAATCCCAAAAACTCTAAACTAGGTCAACCATGCATTCTCATGCACACAACAATTGCCAAAAGTAATTACTTAGTGCTGTTATGTGGCTGTCTACAGGCCACTACAGAACCTAGATCTTAGTGTTAACAACTTAACACCAGTCTAAAAGATGTTTAAGCCCAAATCTGTGCATGGAAAGGCTGGCCACTAGCTGATACAAGATAATTTTGCTGTCAACTGTCACTAAACAGCAAAGTATTGACCCTGTACAAGAATATAAACAGCACCCTAAGCCCCAGTTAACTGCTGTTTGGAAAATAGATCTGTTCTATTTCCAAACAGCCAAGAATTAGGCAACTTCAAGAGCTGTTTTGAGCGGATGATTCTGCTGGAAACTGCAAGAAAGTGGCTGATCTGATAGAAGATTGTCTTGCTGCTATTTGTCAAGATTTTGGGAGGAAAACTGCTGTAAATTGATTGCCAACTCACCAAAACTGCCAGTACAGACTGCTGCACTGTCCACCCAAGCACTAATATCATGGCTCAATGTAAACTTGCAATCAAAATTCCCATTATAAAGAGGAGGTCGACCTAGCATTTAAAAATAGCAAGGCTGCTTCTCTAATAATAAATTTTTTAAAATCATCTGATCTGCCAAAATAGTAAATTGAGCCATCTCACATGTAGACTAGTTAAAGAGGCCGACTTAGTCAAAGATAGCAACATGCCAAGACTTTCAGTTGACCAAATTTAGCAAAGCAAATTAGGAAACTAGCCAAATTTAACTAGGTGACTTAGGTTTCCAAATTTGGTGGAAATCATTCCTGATAAATTTAGAATTGAAGTCAAAATATAGGATGGGCTAGACAAATTTAACAACAAGAGTTAATGATGAATAGGATTGTCAATCTAGAAAGAGCCCAACAACAAGCTCCTAGACCTCCTTATAAGGGGCAATTCCAAAGGGGTGTTCAAAGTTTCAAGCCTAAGAACGATCAAGAGGTCCCTAATATTTTAGCCCCCACAAACGTGGTTGAGGAGAACCCGTGGTGCTTGCAATGCAGAGAGTTACATTGGGAGCATGAATGCCCTCTAAATAATGGTGAACGTTATCAAGTAAATATTATCAACCATACCATCGAGGGGCCACAATGTTGCCTTAATATCACACTTGAAGAACATGAAGAGGGCATAAAGGAAGCAGCCAGGAGGGCTAGGATGGAGGTAATCAATAACCTTGATCAAGAGTCAAGAGAGAAGTTAAAAAAACAAGAATTCCAAGTGTATACTAGGCAAAAACGAATGAACCAACCTCTCTCTACTGGACCTACAACTTCACAACAAAAACCTCCACCTATAAACATACTCCTTCCTAAAACTTCTTCTAAAAATGACGAGATTGACTTGAAATTTGATTTGGAAGGTGCATTAGCCAAAATGCATGTAACCATCCCATTGAAGGAAGTTATCAAAGTTCCATCCATGAAAGAAAGGTTCGAAAAGTTTTTCAACGTGTTGGATGAACCAATAGACCCTCCTATTATGTTACAAGCAGACCATTTTAGGGTTCAATATGATGGACACTCGCCCTTCTTTATGTCATTACTGGTAAATAACAAATGTCTTAACAACTGTATGCTTGACTCGGGAGCAGGTGCCAACATGATGTCTTTGAAAGTCATGGAGCAACTAGGCCTAAAGGCTACACGAGCTTATAGAAATGTGTGCGGTTTTGAATCTAGGGCCATACCCACTCATGCGGTAGTTGATAACGTTGAAGTACACCTTGGTAAATATCCTGAGAGAGTGATCCATATGGATATTGTGGTGGTAGATGTCCCTGATATATGGGGGATGCTCTTGTCCAAGAAGTTTGCAACAATGTTGGGTGGCACATTAGAGATTGATTTAACTTATGTCAACGTGCCTATGAAGAATGGGACAATTGCATGCCTTCCAAATTTGCCAAGGTCCATGTACAAGAAATTAACAATGATACTAAGATCAGTGAAACACATGAGCCAATTAAGGGAAACCTTCCTGTATTTTCTCCAGAGGATTTTCCTTTCACTTCAGAGGAAGATTCTGATGAGATACAATGGCCAAAGAAAGAAGAGTATCAACAACTCTTAGATAAATATAAGGACAAATAAGTTGGATCTGTCAAGTTACTAAAGAAAGGGGATGGTGATATATTGATTAAACCAAGTCAACAAGAAGTCCTTACAGCTGAATCCCACCGTCCTCCCTCGAGACAATACACTAGGGTTATACAGGGAACAACGAAGTTTGAAGCAAAAGAATATCAAGAGGGAGATACCGTATGGATGTGGGACACTAAGAAAGGAGAGCCTAACAATGTTAAAGGAAATGCACAATTTTGGCTTGGACCTTTCAGAATCAGAATGAAGTCAGTCAACGATACCTACTATTTGTCTACGCTGGAAGGAAGAAAATGTCCAATACCAGTTAGTGGACGCCTCCTCAAACCCCATCATGGGGCAAAAACTTGACTTCACAGGTAAGTACAGGTAAGTTAGATAGGTAGGAATTTTGCATCCATTGTATATACCATTGTATTTCATATTAGTGTAGTGGTAGTTGCATTTGTATATTATTTTGTCTCACGTGTATATATGTATGCTTATGATCATATGTTAGATTAGAGATGCTCTTTATTTTATTATATCATGTATGAACAAGGGGTGATATCACCACCCTAAGGATTACTAATACCTTTTGTTGAGATTTAGCAGGCATAGGTCATACTAGAGATCCTAAGGTTCTCATGCGCTCTACAGTGAGCACATGTCCCCGAGTTGGAGCTAGATGTTATCCCCTACCCTAGGGATAACTAAGGAGATCACGTCTCGAGGCCCATAGGTCCTAGACATGGAGTACTGAGAGGTAGACGACTTGAGCATGGCCCCAGAGGGCCCCTCTTTTCTTTAGTGCAGTCCATTCATCATCAACAACAATATCCATCCCCACTAGCTTGGTCCTGGAGTGGCGAAGAGTTTTGCTCCATGAGGTAATGAGTCCGGGTATCATGGTATGTACTATGTATCACTTTGATTTTTGAAGCACTTGAATATGTTGTATCGAATCCTTCTTCGTTTCATGATGTTTGCTTGGAAATTATGCTCTTTGCCTCGTTTATACTTGGAAGGGTAACATGGTGCCCTAGTAAGTTGGTTTCCCTTTAGGATGGATTGCCACTGGGTGGGTCTGTGAAAAGTCATCGTCCGTTTCCTCCATACTTACCACTTTCCATCTTTAATCCTTCCATCTCCCCTATCCTTGTTTGAGCATTGGGATTGGCCATGCTAGGAAGGGTTGTACCTTGCCTTGTGGGAAGAAGGGGCTAAAAGCCCAGAGGGTAAAAGTAGCTGGCAAGAGTTAAAATCCAATGTTGAAACCTTTGAGATGCTTCGCCCATGGATTCCCGAGAAAGAAGTAAAAATATTCTCAATAAGAAAAGGGAACCCATAAGATACATAAATACTCAAGGTACTAGTTGGTGGATAGGAGGTCTCATCATGAGTCGACCTATTATGACCATGGGCATGTAGCGGTATGATACTACCACCTGTTTGGTCACCAAACCAGGGTAGTGTCTCTTGGTGGCATAGCCAAGAGAAACGAGGTGTCATCACGAGCCAACCTTCCCATTTCCGTGAAGTGTTTGTGGATAACACTGTCACCTTTGGTCATCAAGCCAGGACAATGGCCCTCAACTATTCCCTTGAAGCACAAAAGCAAACGATCAAAAGCAATAAAGCTAAAAGTAAAAGGCAATGAATGGGCTAGGAAACAATAGCATTTATGACAAGGTGCAACTCTCCCTCTACAAAGGCACCCACAGGTAAGATTTTACATTTCCCTGTTATTACATGCATCCTATGCCCAAACACTTACCCCATACCACCTCATACACTTACATGATTTGGACTAGATCCCACCTGGGAAACACCCCAAACTTAAGAGAGGTTAGCCCAATAGGACGCCCTGAGACCTTATCCAAACCTAACTTGTCCAATTTCATAACGTCTTTGAGCATTTGTCTGGGTTAAAGGGGGGTTTGATGCACATGTTTGGGTAATTTAATTATTGGATGAGATTTACATGTTATGGTCCCTGTGACTTATGAACCCCTGGAGGGCGTATTTGTTCTTGCTACAAGACTTTGCCTAGTGGACAAGTACACATGAGGGAATGATTAGCTCGGACCTTCATGGGGGCTTAAAGCCCATAGATGGATGCTGTAACCCCAGCCAGGGGTAAGAAGACATTGAAGATTTGCACCAAGAAGAAAGAAGGACGTTGCCTTTGGAGGCACCATGATAGACCTAGACCCAGGGGGATCTTGCTCTTCCATATGGACGTTGGTACTTGAAGGCCCAGGACGTCACCATCATGACCTTGGACATCATCCAGAGTTAGGGTTTTTGTTTTGGAAGCATTTATGAGCCTAGTGGCACGCGTGGGCTTCATCTGGGGCCTTTGGAGGCCAAGCGCCCTACATTTTAGGCTCAATGTTCCACCTTAGGGCCTCAATGTCACCCTAAAAGGGCGCGACGTCACCCTTGGAGGTGTCTTTAGATGCTAATTAATTTTATTTATGTCAAAATTGGATTTTAATTTAAATTGGCGAGGTTGGCCTTAATTTTGACCTAAAATTAATTAAGGGTCAAAGTTTTGTATAAATAGAGATAAAGTACTCTCATTTTATCATAACAACTCCTCACACAAGAAGAAGAGGACTGAAATTGGCGCCCTACTTAGGGTTTATTGGTTGAAATTGTGATGCACACTTTTCTTGGAGTCTTCTACTTGCAACTTGGATCAATTTTGGTGAAGTCATTTGGATGAAATTGTGATGCACACTTTTCTTGGAGTCTTCTATGAGACACCAACCTCACATATAAATACAAGTGTGAGATGGCGCTAGGGTTGTGTCTCTTCACTTGGTTGAGCCGACTTCTCCTAGAAGTGGCTAAAACCACTTTATAATTACTAGGGGCCGACTTTACAAATACCACT
>ML802066.1:0-10397 GCA_009831015.1 Picea engelmannii
GTATGCGCTGACAGCCTTTTCCGGGGTGTCGTAGGAGCCCAGCCAAATTCTCCCACTGGAATTGGGCATTCGAATTTCTGACACCCATTTTCTCTTTCGGATTCGCTTGAATTGCCGCAACTTCAGTTAGCAGCTTTCGGTGCGGCTGTGGCGGCTCTGGTTTTGCGAGGGTTTAGTCATTTCAGGATTTTGCAGGGGAGTCGAACTGAGGACGTGGTGGTGAAGTTTGAAGTCTCTAAAGGGAGGGAGTGTGATGGTGAGAGGATTTGAAGTCGGCACGAATGGAGGGGCTAGTAGCTGCTACATTTCTGCAACTAGACATCTGCGGGAACAGATGAGGATGGATTGTTCGCTGTAAGCCAGCAGGTATATATAGAGACGGAAAATGTGTTTTGGATGGGCTACTGGAAGGCCTTAATATATGCGCAGAGACTTCCCAATCTCAAACATGGGAATATATTTTCGTTGGTGTTATGTGAATCTGATTGGCTAAGCGCATCAAATCAAAGACAACTGGGTTACTTCTAGAAGATTTTTTTAAGTCGTTGTCCTTTTCTGCTAGAATATTGTTTTAGTCATCGTCCGTACGGGAATAACTCCATGATTTCAATTTTCAATGTATAGAGTTTCACTTCAAACAAACTATGAAACTAATAATTACAATACTATATTTAATCCTATCATTAAATTGACCAGACCTGTCTACGTCTCCTAGTTGCTTTAGGAAACTGCCGTTATTTTCCACATGCTTTCTAGTTACGCCGACTAGTCTTTACGTGTAATCCCATATGTTTTGTCTCCCGAAACTTGCCGTCACCTGTTTTTATTGGATTCCTTCGACATAGTTGGTAGCTGCACCCTTCTGGAAGCGATTTGAAGTCCGATGTGGCCACCTGTCTTCTTCATATTCCTTCGACAAAATTGATGGCTGCAGATAACGGGAAGCGATTTAATGCCCGATGCGGCCAGCTGTTTTCTTCATATTCTTTCGACAATATTGATGGCTGCAGATATCGGGAAGCGATTTTGAAGTCCGATGTTTTCTTTACACACAATAAAGTATAAATGAGCAAATTTTGTTCACACACAATAATATAACTAAGTTATGATTCTTGAAATTATATCAATAAAAACTAACTCTATGTGTTCAGATGGAAAAATTACATTTCTCACTTGTTAATATCTATAATTAATTAATACAAATAATTTTATTTAATATAAAATAGTTTTAAATATGCTTCACACATACGTATATTACTTTTATATATATCTAGATAATTGTATTGAATATTTTAAAATATATTTTAATGAAAAAAATATAAAGTCATATCCACTATAATTTATAATATATTTGATATATAATAGTTTTAAAGTTGCTTCACACATAATTATATATATTTTGGTAATTGTATAGATATTTTGAGATAGATTATTATGACAAAGAAAAATATAAGATCTTCATATTTATTATAAATATGACATTTTTGAATGTAGTAATAGTTTTAGTATATAAATATGACATTTTTGAATGTCGTAATAGTTTTAGTATATATAAAAGATAAATTTTTGGTTAGAGTTTATGTCAAATCATTCAAATTTAAAGAGAAAGGATATGTAGACTTTTGTAAATTTTAGCAATCAAATAATTGAAAAAAGAAAATTATTTTTTTTGTAAATAAGAAAGTCTCATATATTAATTTGATATATAACTTGATTATAATTTTAAAATTAAATTATTATTATTATAAATCTAAATCATTTAAATAAAATTTATATATTTCAAAAAATTTGATATATATATATATATGATAAAATAACAAAAGTGTAAACATTAAAATTTGAAATATTCATTAATCATAAAATTTGGCATTACAAAACTTTTAGATTTGATAAAATAACAAAGGTGAGAATATTGGAATATTTATTAGCCATAAAATTTGTCATTATAGTAATGAACAATTTAACAAATTTGACATTACAAAACTTTCAGATTTGATCAAATAACAAACGTCAGAATATTGAAATATTTATTAGGCATAAAATTTGTCACTATAGTATTCAAGTATTCAACAATTTAACTTGGTTGGCTTGCTTGGGAAAACTTTTTGTCCCTGTAATTTCGTCGATTAGGTTTTGGTCAAACATTGAGTTATTATTTTATGTTTTTGGAATTTATATTCTCTAAACTTTTATTACGATGATTTATTGCAAAATTTACACTTACTTTGTGCTTAAGGTAACATTACGTTTTGGGTTTGTCAAAACTAATATATGTCTTTAAACCTTATGTGTTTATATTTGACTTTATGTAGTATTTCAAAATGTTTTGAAAAGTGAATTGTGAATATATGTCTTTGTTAATTATTTTTCTAGTAATAAGTATATGTGTTATGTTTTTACTCACATTAAATATTAGAGGTATTGGAGGCACCTTCAAAGTTGTCTCAGTTTGTAGACTCTTGGATCAAACTCACCCTAACATCGTCTTTTTACGGGAAACTCTGGTTCATGAATAAAAAGCTAGAGATTTTATGCACCACTTACGTCCCTTCTGGGTATCGAGTGTTGTAAATTTCGTGGGTACTTTGGGAGGATTATTGGTTACTTGGGACCCAAATCTGTATGAATTGGTTCCTTTGCTTACTATTGGTTGTATTATGTTAACATGTAGATGTATTATTAACAAGAGGGAGATCACCCTACTTAATATTTATGGTCTATGTCTAGATCGTAAACTTTTCTGGAGCTCGATGGTGGATAGTGGTATATTATTCCATCAAAAACTTTATTATTGTTGGAGATCTGAATATTATTATCTCATCAGATGAGGCATGGGGAGGCTCTTTTTCTCTTGGTTTGACAGAGGATTACTACAAAGATTTATTCCTTTCAAAAAAGTTGATAGACGTTAAACCATCTAAAATGGTCCCGACTTGGTGGAATGGGTGCTCTGGTCAAGAAACCATTGTTAGGCGACTGGACAGGTGTCTTGTGTCCAAAGGTTTATTGGCCGAGGTAGGATTATTCTGGTCATGGGTTGAGTACCCCTTTCTATTAGATCATTCCCCTGTACTACTCCAACTGGAAATTCCACCTATTTACAAGGCTTATTCTTTTAAATTAAATGCCCATTGGCTGCATGATGATGAATATGTGGCTTTGGTTCATAAAATTTGGAAGGATCCATGTTTCCTGTCGGAAGGTGATAGGTAGAGCAGAATAGTGTGGAAATTAAAGGAATTAAAGATCCAAACTAAACTTTGGTATAAAGAAGTTTGCGCAAGGAACAAGGATCAACTGGAGAACCTAGAAACTTATATAAAGGAGACAATTGTGATTCTGGTCGAGGATTCTACAAATCGGGAGGTGAAATTACATCTACAACTACTGGAAAGTAAAAGAAACAAATTATTATGTGATGTAGAAGAGACTTAGAGACTCCGCAACAGGGCGATCTGGATAAAAAGTGGAGACAATAATACAGATTTTCTTCATAATGTGGCAAGCCATAATAGGAATCGAAAGCATGTTTGGGAAATCATTAATGGAAATGGATTCTCTATTACATATCAGGGAGCGATAAAGGATGAAGCGGTATCATATTACAAAAAGTTTTATAAGGCTCTGTTTATTGTTAATACCATTAAACAAGTCAAGGTAACTAGTCTCTTCCCCAGGATGGTTAGTGATGAGGAGACGTCTGGACAACTAAATTCTTCATTTTATTTTTTGACTTAGTTGGGGATGATCTCCTTGAGATGGTGGAGGATTCGAGACAAAAAGGAACCATTATTGGGAGTCAAAACTCAACCTTTCTGACTCTTATATCGAAGGCAAACAAACCTGTTACCTTGGATGATTTCCGTCTGATTTCCTTGTGTAATCTTTGTTAAAAAGTGATATCCAAAATAATTTCAAATTGGATTAAGCCGATCCTATCAAGATCACTCTCTGCTGAACAATTAGGGTTCCTACAGGGAAGGCAAATACAAGATGCAATAGGCACTTCTCATGCGAGTCTTCATAGCATTAATAAAAATAATATAAAGTCATTAGTATTGAAACTGGACTTGAGGAAAGCTTATGATTGTATTGACTGGGATCACTTAAGACTGACATTATTAAAAGTGGGTCTCAAAGTCCAGATGACTAATTGGATTATGGGTTGTGTTACATATTCCTCCTTTGTTGTGTTACTCAATGGCGAGGCGACATATTTCTTTAAAAGTGGAAGGGATTTGCGCCAAGGATGCCCATTATCACCATTACTTTTCATTCTGGTTATGGAAGGGATCAATATTTTAATGCAAAGCAACATTCTTGATGGCAATCTAACATGTATAAAGGTCTCCAGATTGATGAAAATACTGCATTTACTGTTTGTGGATGATGTCCTTATTATGACTAAGAAGACATTAAAAGAATGGATGGAGGTCGTCAACATACTCCAGTTATTTTGTAATGCTTCGGGCTTATTGATAAATCACTCTAAAACTACTATTCATTACGAAGGTCTAACTGTTGCAGAACTGACTCCTTTGAAGGAGCTTCTTCCTTATTCTTTTATCGAGCTTTCAATCAGTTTCAAATATTTGGGCTATTGCTTAAAGACTGGGGCATGTAAGACTTAAGACTGGCATTGGTTAGTGACAAAAAAGGAAAAGAAGATCAGGTTGTGGTGCAACAAGTGGCTATCATTGGGTGGTAGATTTGTCTTAGTTAAAGCTATTATGGAGATCCAACCTGTATACTGGATGTCATTGGAGACCATTTCACACTCAATTTTAAATAAGATTAAAAAATTGATGTTCAATTTCCTCTGGAGCGGTAACAAGACTACTCAGTTGTTTCACTTATGTAGACGGGACACTCTTTCTAGACCAAAGAAATTTGGAGGATGGGGACTCCAGAACTTCCTTCTTTTTAATACGACTTTATTAGTTAATAATATTTGGAGAGTACTGATGCAGGGCGACATTTGGCATAAAGTTATAATGGATAAATATTTATACAATACTATTGTGGTCAGTTGGTACAAGCAGACATCCCACAAGCAACACTTTGCATCTAGGATTTGGAATAGCCTCACAAGTACAATTCATGTGATCCTCCACTGACAGAGTTGGTGTCTAGGGTCAGGTCACTTAATTTCCATTGGCAGGGATTGGATTCTTGGCTTGGGTGACAGAATGATCCTATTGGATGCGCTGATTACACATTTAAAACAAAAGAGGATTATAGTTTTGGCACAAGCGGCAATATCCCATAATGCTGGTTCTATTTTGTAGGATTGGTTAAGCAGTGAGGATCTAGGCTTAGCCGAAAATTTAGCATAAGAGTGGGAGCTATATCAAAGAGCGCTTCTAGGCACTGGCATATCAATTCGGGATACAAACAAAACTCGTGTATGGACCAGGGGGGGACTCTTCCGGGAACTTTACTGTAAAAAACGTTTATTCTGCTCTTATTTCAACTATGGACTACCCAATCTGGAGTGGATGGAAGTGTTAGAAAAATAGGACCGTGGAGCAATAAATAAAACAAATGCGGAAACAAAACACAAAATATACACAGTACAATAGAGACACAGATTTACGTGGTTCACCTAGTGTCGGCTACGTCCACCAGAGAAATTGCCAGGTCCTTCCTTTATTATTATCCAACATACGAAGGGATACAACCTACAACAAACCCGCTATAACTTCCTCTTCTTTCTCTCACAGTCTCCTATCTTAGAATACAATATTCGCCATCAACCATAGCCGCAATACATTTCCCTCATAAAAGAGGGTTGCCTTCTAGGGAAAAAAACCCTAACATAATCTCTATTGTTAGATCTGCGACCTTATAATGAACGGTCCACATTTACAATGAAATTACAATATACATTTACAAGGCAATTTTTCGTTTGGGGGATTCGCCCCCAAACCCCCGCTGGGGGCCCGCTTGCCCCTAGACCCCCCAGCCGGGGGGATAGCCCCCTTGGACCCCGCAGAGGGGGTACCCCCCCTCTGCACTCCCCCGCGTGGAAGAGTGTACATACTTCTGGGGTGTAAATACTTCATGGGGTATAAACACGGCTGAAAGTAAAAGACCTCTGAATCAGGAAGATAATCAGGCTCCACAACCAATAGGAAGGTAACTATTTGGAAATGGAACATACAATTAAAGACAAAATTGTTTATTTGTATGGCAGTGGAAAAAATGTTTTGACTTGGGACACTCTCCAAAAAAAAGGATCGGAGGGACTCGGGGTTTTCTATCTTTGCAAACACGATTCTGAAGATATTGAACACTTACTCATTCACAGTACATTCACCAAGACAGTTTGGGCCAGACTAACATTAATTCTTCAGATAAAAGTAATTTGGGATGGAGCTTCCATAAATGATTGTTTTACTATTTGGACCAAGGATAATACAATATCCAAAAGTTTGGCTGCACTCACCTGTTGGTACATCTGGCTTGAGAGAAACAAAGCTATATTTGAGGAGAGATCACCTTCAGTTTCTACAGTGGTATACAAGATACTTGGGTCTCACACTTGGCTCCCCCAATCCCTTAAACCTACCCCCATAAGAGTATGTACAATCACATATCAAGAAGGATATTCTATAGCTTGCTTTGATGGTGCGGCTATATCAGGTGGCAAGCATTTCGGAGCTAGAGGCAACATCAAATTACCAAGGTCGACTGTTTATAAATGGTACATCAACTGTGGAGAAGGAACCAACACAAAAGCAGAGCTTATGGGAGTTTGGGCTACACTTACTCTTGCCTTTGTGTGGTCAATCCAAAAGATTCAGATTCTGGGGGATTCCAAGGTAATTATTGATTGGTTAAATCGAAAGAGTAATCTTCAGGCTATTGACAATGAAGGATGGAAGCACAAAAACAGGGATTTGACCACCTTCTTTCATGGTATTAACTTTCATCGTTTTACAAGGACTTCAATAAGGAGGCAGACTTATTATCTAAATGAGCTCTCTTGGAACCGAAAGACAGATTATCTTTTTACCAATGGGCAGGTGGGGTTGGAGGACCACTTACTCATTTAAACATCTTTGAATTTTCTCCAAGATGAAGTGAATCAGGTTTATTTTTCTGCTGGTAGTGGGACTTGATATTTTGTTTTGTAATTTTGAAGTGATGAACATTTTCGAGCTCGATTTTGCCTTTTGGCCTTTTGATGATTGTTAGTACATATTATGGCTAGTTGTGGGCTCTATATGTATTGAGCAAATCATAATGATCCTATGTTATAAGGATCCTTGATGATGTAAAAACAATTATACTATAATATAATTTTGAGTGAATTTTCTATTGGAAAAAAAAGTATAAGTGTTATGTTGTGATATGACGATTAATGATAGAAGTAAATGTTACAATGTTTAAGTGTATTTAGTTTTAATTTTGTTTTGTCAATGAATAAGGCAAGTAATGGTTTCATTCTCAGGTATTTGCAATTACAAATCATTTGAATTTGAGATCCTATGTTAGAGATACTTTAGAACACACACACACACACACACACACACACACACACACACACACACACACATATATTGGGTATTGTTGTAATTAAGTCAATTATAGAAATGTAATTACATGTAGGTTTTTCTAGCCACAAAATGTTTCAAGAAATGTTTTGACCCATGGTTTGGATATGGGAACATGAAACTATTTTTATTCTTTGGTAAATTGTTTTTAATGGTAATGGTGTCTTATAGTTCTAACAAGATGAGGATTTTAAGTTCAACGTCTCTGTGTATTTTGAGGATTTTAAGTTCAATGTTTGTGTGTATTTGTTAATTGTCATACATGTTTCCTGATAGATATTGATAATGTCTAATGATCTTTAAATGTTTGGTTTGCAACTATTATGGTTTTTAATAGAAAATATGAGTTGTGGCATACATATAAAGAACCTTTACATTCCCTTTGTTGTCATATTCTCTACAAAATAACTTGTCTTCTCACAAAAAAAATCACCATCTCATAGATCATGAATTGTGTTAGGGATCTAACCTCCCTATCACGTAGGTATAATAATATGTTTGTTATGTAATAAATGCTGACATTAGTAAATAAGGCCTATATAATAATGTGAACAAGTCTAATGTAAGAAGACTTAATATAAGCTTCTGCTTCTAGAAAGATATTTCTCTAGAATGCTCTTTGAAAGATAGAATTAGTATAAATAGGAGTAGAAGGCATGGAAAAGTCTTGTCTTGAGAATTATTATAATAGAGCTACGCTTTGCTGGAGGTTTCCCCTCGGAGAGGCTAGTGAAGTTGTATTTTTATCAATAAAGGTATCCTTGTTGGTGTTATTGCTCTCTATATTTTGTTGTTGCACTGGTATTTATCACAATATTTACGTTTTTGCTTTATATGATACACTTGGTACCTTTCAAGTGGTATCAGATAACTTTCCTCTACAAAAATTGTGGGATTTGTTTTTCCAGGGTAGAGACATGTATTGTCGACATCTTTAAAGTATAGAGATCTATAATTTGGTGGGTAAAATCATGACTGAGGAAGACTACACATAGAAAATACAGATGATTTCACGAGTTACTTGAAACAAACGTTTCACCTTGTTGGAAACCTCTTTAACCCCTGTTGGTACCCCTTCGATTAGTACCGCATCAAATATAATTTGTACACGGTCATTACTCCCACATACGATCAGTTATATAAGGAGTCCCCTAAGTCTCCTGAAACCATCTCTAGATCAGTTGATTGGTCGCCTGACTGCTATAGTGACACAAAGAACAACACTTGGGAAGATACTCTCTAGTACGTGGGTAATCGAGTAATACGCCTAAGGGTACGATCGAGCCTCCTTAGTTGGTTCCCTAAGATATTGGGCTGAGTACTATTGTTCAACCCCACACATATATTAGAGAACCATAGCACAGGTAAAACCCTTGTTTGTAGGAACATTGAAAACCCTAACCCTAGGGAATGGAACAAAATAAAAAAGAAATAGAAGGGACATTTTTCTCACAACCTTGCCTCCTGCATCTAGGTTACGAAATTCCTACATAGTTTTCCCTGTTAACAATTCGGGCATCCCATCACTGTAGTATTTTTCAGGACGAAGTATAACTCCACAAGAGTTAAGAAAAAAAATAGGGGTTCTACCAGCACTCTTATTTGGGGCTTGTCCCACTGGATTCCTCTCTCTGTCTTGATCGTGGTGGTACCCCTCACTTATAAGCCTTTTTTTTTCTTCCGTGGAACCACTTACTCTTCTTGACACCCTTATTTGGAACCTATCACATTGAATTCCTCTCTTTGCACTAATCGTTGTGGTACCCTTCACTAGTAACCCCTTTTCTATGCGAACCCACCAGCCCCATTCACTCCCCAATGGCCCACACCCGCAACCAATACTTTGATAGCCACATCACTGCCTTGGACAAAGTCAATGAGCAAACCAGGAAAGATATCTCTGGCCTTAATTCCAACATTTACACCATAAATTCTTGGTGTAAACTACCCACCCCTTAGGTTCTCTTAAAGTGGTGGGGTATCAAAATTTTGTGTTTTCCTCATCCATCTTGAAGCCTCTTATCGAGAGCACTATCGTCTTTTGCTTGTCATGAATATTCCAATGTCTCTAACCAAGCTCAAATCTGTGCTTTGGATCAAATGTTATGGCCTCCTAAAGTTTCATGCCTTTTTGCCAAAGTCATCTCATGCCCATGTGGCACATGCGGATTGGCACTCCCCATGCCATATAATCTTATTAAGCTAATATAAACAACATCACATTAAAATCCCACACCTTTGGACTTTATTTATTTAACCCTCTTTATTGTTAATTAATTCCTCATTAATTTAATACCCCACTTAATGACATTTTTGGTTAAATCTATTTCATCAGCCCCATAATTACTGATAATTTACTTTACCTTGGGTGTATAACTGTCACAAGCACCTTACTTAATTATTTGTAAGTAAATTATTAAACATATCACCAAGATTTAATATTATCATTTTAATAATATATTTCACCAACCTCTAGATATGCATCTCAACACATGCTCTGAAATTTAATACTATTATTAATGTTTATATCGCCCCAGGTATCTCACTTATGGTATGTCCCCTAAATATTCAAACTCCTAGTACCCAATATTCTGGGGAGGTTTTAATAACCTTATTATATAAATATATATAATATTATAAATATCACCTCCCCAGGTATCGTTTATTTCATGCACCTTACCTCTCTGCTTCCCCGGTATGTGATACCCCGGTGGAATTAATTAACCTCATTAAATATATCAACCCCAAGCATACCGTGTATTGCAAGCATATTAGGTTTTCAATTCCTCGATAGGTGATCCTCTAGGGAGGTTTCAAAAAATGAAAAAAAAAAAAAAT
>ML802066.1:29016-48295 GCA_009831015.1 Picea engelmannii
CCAATCTTCCTTCGACATACCAGTAGCTGGTGTACTAGTAGTTTGTGTACTAGTAGGTTGTGTACCAGTAGCCTGTGTGCTAGTAGACAGTGTACCAGTAGGCTGTGTACCAGGATCCACAACGATCCATTGTTCTTTGTCTATAAGAAGGTCCTCCATATTGAGCTTCCATAGCTCAAAGTTTTTACCATTGAACTTCTCTATCTCGATTCTAGATGAGCTCGCCATTCCTCTTTCTTTACTCGAATCTCCACAACAAAGGCATCCCTTTGAAACTAAAAACGAACTTTGATACCACATGTAAGTTTTAAACCTATGAAGTAAAGCAATGCATATAGATTCTTAAGCAAGACAAAAATTAATCAATGGCTCATACACAAAGTACATAGAGATTTTATACCGGAAACCCTCAACCTGGAAAACCTTTCTTATATTCATTATGTCGAATTTCACCATTCACCATACAATATATACAATGTTTTTAGGTATTTCGTAGATACCAAAACCCTAATCCCTTAATCTGGGATTAATTTACAAAACCACTAAAAATAGCAAAATTCGTTAAAAATAGCAAAAACTGCAGTTGTCGTATCTTATGCACCCACACACACATGCAAAGAATATAACACATACCCAACAATATATGTAATTTGTTTTAGCAAAGTTGGCCTCTAAGTGCTACAAAGATAAAAAAAAATCGCATCGTCGTCTGCGGAAAAAACCCTGAAAATTTGTAGATTTTAAAATGTCGATATCTTGACTTCCTAAACTCCATTTCGGACGATGTTTTTTTTTTTTTTTTTTTTTCNCCTGAGAGGAACTCAGATATACAACCAGTTTCTGTAAATTTTTCACAGAAATATACACAAATCTTCTAGAATGTCACAACCCTCTTTTTCTTATCCAAAAAAATCTGCAAAAATAGAAAAAAATTGCCCACAATTCCTGCCAAGGAAAGTGATATGATACCAATTGTTAAGTACTTGATAGATATGAATATAAATACCAAAATATTACCAAATATGTCTAAATACAATCACCACACAAGATATATGGAACAATATAGAAAACCACCACTTTACTATAAGAAAACCCTTAAGGTAGGGAAACACCATACAATGGATCCTATTATGGAAGGGATCCTCTCCTGTTCACTTGCCTCTTTGAGGGGGAAACCTCCTTATGAGCTACACACTCCAAATACAATAATTCTTCTTCACATCCCATTACATTGCTTGAACCCCTTTATATAGTGCTACCATCACCTAAGAACAATCCAGAGGATGAATCTTCTAGAAGTAGAACCTTCTAAGAAGTCCTCTTCAATTTATTATATATAACTACCCATTTATTATATTTAACTACCATAGTGGGCCTTATTTAATAATATAGTGGATCTAGTCCACCTTACCTTGAGTGGCCTCCACTATTATCACTATGGGCCCTCCACCCCCCCACTACCTCTCTAGATACCTAACATTGTTGATATTTATGAACACTTTGAAACTGAAACCCACCATTTGGGCCGTTTGACCAAGTTGAAACAATCTGTCACAACGGAAGACCTTATCACCACCTTTTAGCATTTGGATTCCAGAACGTAGGGCATATCATACTCCTTCTTTAGGGAATGCTTTATCAATGGCATGAAGGATGAAATTCGAGCTCAATTCCTAATGGCTCCCCCTAGACTTGGTTGGAAGCCACTAAATGAGCCAAGAAATCACAACACATTATCTCCTCCCAAAACAAAAAACCCTAATTTATTCCTCACTGTAGACCCACCAATCCCGCTCCTCTTGCCACTCCTCTCAAGATCTAGAAATTAACTAGGGGATAAATAGTTGAATGCAAACTCAACGATCTTTGTTATAATTATGATGATAAATATTTTTCAATGCACAAATGTAAGGAACAAAATATTTTCATTTCCATTTATGAGGATGTTTTTGATGAGGATGTCAATGTTTCCCCTGTGGAAGAACTACCCACACTTGATGGTCTTACTTCGCCCTCTGATATGACAGAAGTTGAACCGTTAATTTCATTGAACGCCCTCACTGACTTCTTTGCTCCCCAAGCCCTCAAGTTAATTGGCTACATTAAGCATAAGAAAGGCATCATCCTAGTTGATAGTGGAAACACCCATAATTTTATTCATCACCGCATTTCTCAAGAAATCAATTGTTAAAGTAAAAAAAATTCAAATCATGATTGCTAATGGTGGTTCCATGAAATGTGGGGGGCATTGTGAAAATGTGTGCCTACAAATTGGTCAATAGCACCTAAAATATCATATGTTTTCTATTGACATGGGTGGTTGTGACGTTGTTCTTGGTGTTGAATGGTTACACACTCTTGGCCCCATCACCATGGATCTTAAGGACTCAACTATGCAATTCCAACATGAGGGACAAAAATATAAGTTCCAAGGCATCACAATAGGATCCCATGAGATCATAAGTTCCCACCGAATGGAAAAGCCACTAAAAGAAGTTCATTTTGGCAATATTTCCCATCTTCATTCCATTCAAGTTGTTGAGACACCCTCTATGCATTTCGACCTCCAATATATACTCTCCCAACAAAAAGTTGTTTTTAACACCCCCCATGGACTTCCCCCTTCCTGCGACATCCATGATCATTTTTATTCCTCTAGTACCAAGCAATCCCCTTCCTAATGGTCTCCCTTATCGTCATCCCTTTTCCCCAAAAAATGAAATTGAGAAAATTGTTCAAAATTTGCTAAAAATAGGTGCCATCCCTCCTAATACCAACCTCTATTCTTCTCCTCTAGCCATGGTACTCAAGAAAGAGGGAACTTAGAACATGTGTCCTGATTTTTTCACCCTCAACAAACACACAATCAAAGACAAATTTCCCATTCCTGTCATTGATGACATTTTGGATGAATTGAGTGGTGCTCAATAGTTTACCAAAATTGATCCTTGTTATGGATACCTCCAGATACATATGAAAGATGAAGACATTCCAAAGACTGCATGTAGAACTCATGAGGGTCACTATGAGTTCTTGGTCATTCCCTTTGGCCTATGTAATGCCCCCTCCTCTTTTTAAAGTCTCATGAATCATATCTTATGTTCTTTCCTTCAAAAATTTGTCTTAGTTTTTCTTGATGATATTCTCATCTATAGTATATTTTATAAATCATATCCCCGATGTGGCCACTTGTTTTCTTCATATTTTTTCGACAATATTGATGGTTGCAGATATCGGGAAGCAATTTTGAAGTCCGATGTGGCCACCTGTTTTCTTTACACACAATAAAGTATACATGAGCAAATTTTGTTCACACACAATAATATAACTAAGTTATAAATGTTGAAATTATATCAATAAAAACTAACCATAAAAAAAATACATTTCTCACTTGTTAATATCTCTAATTAATTAATACAAATAATTGTATTTAATATAAAATAGTTTAAATATGCTTTACACATACTTATATATATCTAGATAATTATATTAAATATTTTGAAATAGATTATAATGAAAAAAATATAAATTCATATCTACTATGTATATGTGATATATAATAGTTTTAAAGCTGCTTCACACATAGTTATATATATATTGGTAATTGTATAGATATTTTGAGATAGATTATCATGAGAAAGATAAATATAAGGTCCTCATATTTATTATAAATATGATATATGATAGTATGTGGTAATAGTTTTAGTATATATAAAAGATAAATTTTTGGTTAGAGTTGTATGTTAAATTTATTTAAATTTAGAGGAGTAGGATATGTACATTTTTGTAAACTTTAGCAATTAAATAGTTGAGTAGAGAGAGTCTCATATCTCATAAACAAGAAGGTATTATACATCAATTTAATATATAATTTGATTGTAACTTTAAAATTAAGTTATTATTATTATTATTATAAATCTAGATCATTTAAATAAACTTTGTATATTTGAGAAAAAATAATATTTAAAATATCTGAGAAAAATTGATATTTGAATTATTATGTATATATAAATTTTTTAAATTTGATAAAATAACAAAAATGTAAACATTAAAATTTGAAATATTCATTAATCATAAAATTTGGCATCATAAAACTTTTAGAATTGATAAAATAACAAAGGTGAGAATATTGAAATATTTATTAGCAATAAAATTTGTCATTATAGTAATCAACAATTCAACAAATTTGGCACTATAAAACTTCCAGAGATTTGATAAAATAACAAAGGTCAGAATATTGAAATATTTATTAGCCATAAAACTTGTCACTATAGTATTGAACAATTTAACTTGGCTGGCTTGCTTGGGAAAACTTTCTGCCCCTGAAATTTCGTCAATTAGGTTTTGGTCAAACATTGAGTTATTATTTTATGTTTTTGGAATTTATATTCTCTAAACTTTTTATTACGATGATTTATTGCAAAATTTACACTTACTTTGTTCTTAAGGTAACATTACGTTTTGGGTTTGTCAAAACTGATATATGTCTTTCAGCACACCTTTTGTGTTTATATTTGACTTTATGTAGTATTTCAAAATATTTTGAAAAGTGAATTGTGAATATTTTTAAGGATCTTGTCATTTGCATATGTGTTTGTTGATTGTTTTTCTACTATAAAGTATAAGTGTTATGCTTTTACTCACATTAAATATTAGAGGGATTGGAGGCATTCTCAAAGATGTCTCAGTTTGTAGATTAGAGGGATTGGAGGCATCCTCAAAGATGTCTCAGTTTGGATCAAACTCGCTTGACATCATCTTTTTATAGAAAACTCTGGTTCATGAACAAAGAGCTAGAGATTTTATGCATCATTTACGTCCCTCTTGGGTATCAACTGTTGTAAATTATGTGGGTACTTCGAGAGGATTATTGGTTACTTGGGACCCAAATCTGTATGAATTGGTTCATTTTCTTACTACTGGTGGTATTCTGTTAACACGCAGATGTATTATTAACAAGAGGGAGATCACCCTACTTAATATTTATGGTCCGTGTCTGGATCAGAAACTTTTCTGGAGCTCGATGGCAGATAGTGGTATATTATCCACCAACAACTTGATTATTGTTGGTGATCTGAATATTATTATCTCATCGGATGAGGCATGGGGAGGCTCATTTTCTCCTGGTTTGATAGAGGATTACTACATAGATTTATTCCTTTCAAAAAAGTTGATAGACGTTAAACCATCTAAAATGGTCTCGACTTGGCGGAATGGGTGCTCTGGTTAAGAAGCCATTGCTAGGAAACTGGGCAGGTGTCTTGTGTCTGAAGGTTTATTGGCTGAGGTAGGATTATTCTGGTCCTAGGTTGAGTGCCCCTTTATATCAGATCATTCCCATGTACTACTCCAACTGGAAATTCCACCTATTTACAAGGCTTATCCTTTTAAATTAAATGCCCATTGGCCGCATGATGATGAATATGTGTCTTTGGTTCATAAAATTTGGGAGGATCCATGTTTCCTGTCGGAAGGTGATAGGCAGAGCAGAATAGTGTGGAAATTAAAGGAATTAAAGATTCAAACTAAACTTTGGTATAAAAAAGTTTGCGCAAGGAACAAGGCTCAACTAGAGAACCTAGAAGCTGATATAAAGGAGACAATTGTGATTCTGGTCGGGGATTCTACAAATCAAGAGGAGGAATTACATCTACAACTGTTGGAAAGTAAAATAAACAAATTATTACGTGATGTAGAAGAGACTTGGAGACTCCGCAGCAGGGCGATATGGATAAAAAGTGGAGGCAATAATACAAAGTTTTTTCATAATGTGGCAAGCCAGAATAGGAATTGAAAGCATGTTTGGGAAATCATTGATGGAAATGGATTCTCTATTGTAGATCAGGGAGCGATAAAGGCTGAAGCGGTATCATATTACAATTTTTTTTATAAGGCTCTGTCTATTGTTAATACCATTGAACAAGTCAAGGTAACTAGTCTCTTCCCCAGGATTGTTAGTGATCAGGAGACTGGCCCTCTTTACAGCCATGTCACTTTGGAGGAACTAAAGTTTGTATTAATTCAATTTAAAAAAGATAAGAGTCTGGGACTAGACGACTGGACAGTTGAATTATTCATTTTATTTTTTGACTTAGTTGGGGATGATATCCTTGAGATGGTGGAGGATTCGAGACAGAAAGGAACCATTATTGGGAGTCTAAACTCAACCTTTCTGAATCTTATATCGAAGGCAAACAAACATGTTACCTTCAATCATTTCCATCCAATTTCCTTGTGTAATATTTGCTATAAAGTGATATCCAAAATAATTGCAAATCATATTAAATCGATCCTATCAAGATCACTCTCTGTTGAATAGTTGGGGTTCCTACAGGGAAGGCAGATACAAGATGCAATAGGCACTGCTCATGAGAGTCTTCATAGCATTAAGAAAAATAATATAAAGTCATTGGTTTTGAAACTGGACTTGAGGAAATATTACAACTGTATTGACTGGGATCACTTAAGACTGACATTATTAAAAGTGGGTTTCAGAGTCCAGATGACTAATTGGATTATGGGTTGTGTTACATCTTCCTCCTTTGTTGTGTTACTCAATGGAGAGGAGAAATATTTATTTAAATGTGGAAGGGGTTTGCACCAAGGATGCCCATTATCACCATTACTTTTCATTTTGGTTATGGAAGGGTTCAGTATTTTAATAAAAAGTAGCATTCTTGATGCAAATATAATAGGTATAAAGGTCTCCAGATTGATGAAAATATTGCACTTACTGTTTGTGGACAATGTCCTTATTATGACTAAGGAGACATTAAAAGAATGGATGGAGTTCATCAACATACTCTAGTTATTATGTAATGCTTCGGGCTTATTGATAAAGCACTCTTAAACTACTTTTCATTACGAAGGTCTAACTGTTGCAAAACTGACTCTTTTGAAGGAGATTCTTCCTTATTCTTTTATCGCTTTCAATCGGTTTCAAATATTTGGGCTATTACTTAAAGACTGGGGCATGTAAGACGAAGATTGGCATTGATTAGTGACAAAAATGGAAAAGAAGATCAGGCTGTTGTGCAACAAGTGGTTATCATTGGGTGGTATATTTGTCTTAGTTAAAGTTGTTCTGGAGAGCCAACCTGTATATTGGATTTCACTGGAGACTATTCCGCGCTCAATTTTAAATAAGATTCAAAAATTGATGTTCAATTTCCTCTAGAGAGGTAACAAGACTACTCAACAGTTTCACTTATGTAGATGGGACACTCTTTCTAGACCAAAGAAATTTGGCAGATGGGGACTCCAAAACCTCCCTCTTTTTAATACGACTTTATTGGTTAATACTCTTTGGAGAGTACTGACGCAGGGAGACATTTGGCATAAAGTTATAATGGATAAATATTTATACAATACTACTGTGGTCAATTGGTACAGGAAGACATCCCACAAGAAACACTCTACGTCTAGGATTTGGAATAGCCTCACAAGTACAATTCATGTGCTCCTCCACTGACATAGTTGGTGTCCAGGGTCAGGTCACTTAATTTCCATTGACAGGGATCAAATTCTTTCCCTGGGCGACAGAATGATCCTATCGAATGCGCTGATTACACATTTAAAACAAATGAGAATTACAGTTTTGTCATAAGAGATGGTATCCCATAATAATGGTTCTATTTCAGAGGATTGGTAAAGCAGTGAGGCACTGGGCATAGCCGGAATTTTAGCATCATAGTGGGAGCTATATCGAAGAGCGCTTCTAGGCGTTGGCATATCAATTCGGGACACAAGCGACACTCTTGTATGGACCGGGGGGACTCTTATGGGAACATTACTGTAAAAAACGTTTATTGTACTCTTATTTCAACTATGGACTACGTTATCTGGAGTGGATGGACGGTAACTATCTCGAAATTGAACATACAATTAAAGATAAAATTGTTTATTTGGATGGCAGTGGAAAAAATGGTTTTGACTTGGGACACTCTCCAAAAAAAGGATGGGAGGGACCCGGGGTTTTCTATCTCTTCAAACACGATTTTGAAGATATTGACCACTTACTCATTCATTCTACATTCACAAAGATAGTTTGGGCTAGACTAACATCAATCCTTCAGATAAAAATAATTTATGATTGTTTTACCATTTGGACCAAGGATAAAAAAATATCCAAAAGTCTAGTTGCACTCACTTGTTGGTACATCTGGCTTGAGAGAAACAAAGCTATATTTGAGGAGAGATCACCTTCAGTTTCTGCAGTGGTATACATGATACTTGGGTCTCACACTTGGCTCCCCCAATCCCTTAAACCTACCCCCATAAGAGTATGCACAATCACATAGCAAGAAGGATATTCTATAGCTTACTTTGATAAGAGTATGCACAATCACATAGCAAGAAGGATATTCTATAGCTTACTTTGATGGCACAGATATATTAGGTGGCAAGCATTGCGGATCTGGAGGCATCATCAAATGACCAGGGTCGACTGTTTATAAATGGTACATCAATGGTGGAGAAGGCACCAACACAAAAGAGAAGCTTATGGGAGTTTGGGCTACACTTACTCTTGCCATTATCTTGTCTATCCAAAAGTTTCAGATTCTGGGGGATTCCAAGGTAATTATTGATTGGTTAAATCTAAAGAGTAATATTCAGGTGATTGACATTGAAGTATGGAAGCACAAAACCAAGGTTCTGACCACCTTCTTTCAGGTATTAGCTTTCATCATTTTACAGGGACTTCAATAAGGAGGCATAATTATTATCTAAACGAGCTCTCTTGGAACCGAAAGGGAGATTATCTTTTTACCAATGGGCAGGTGGGGCTGGAGGACCACTTACTCATTTAAACATCTTTGAATTTTCTCCAAGATGAAGTGAATCAGGTTTATTTTTCCACTGGTAGTGGGACTTGATATTTTGTTTTGTAATTTTGAAGTGATGAACATTTTCGAGCTGGATTTTGCCTTTTGGCCTTTTGATGTTTTTTATTAAATATTATGGCTATTTTTGGGCTCTATATGTATCGAGAAAATCATAATGATTCTATGTTATAAGGATCCTTGATGTTGTAAAAATTATTATACTATAATATAATTTTGAGCAAAGTTTGTATTGGAAAAAAAAGTATAAGTGTTATGTTGTGATATGGTGATGAATGATAGAAGTAAATGTTACAATGTTTAAGTGTATTTAGTTTTAATTTTGTTTTGTCAATGAATAAGGCAAGTAATGGTTGCATTCTCAGGTATTTGCAATAAAAAATCATTTGAATTTGAATAAGGCAAGTAATGGTTGCATTCTTAGGTATTTGCAATTAAAAATCATTTGAATTTGAGATCCTATGTTAGAAATATTTTAGCGCGCACACACACACACACATAGAGAGAGAGAGATTGGGTATTGTTTTAATTAATTCAATTATAGAAATGTAATTACATGTAGGTTTTTCTAGCCAAAAAATGTTTCAAGAAATGTTTTGACCCATGGTTTGGAGATGGGAACATGAAACTATTTTTATTCTTTGGTAAATTGTTTTTAATGGTAATGGTGTCTTATAGTTCTAACAAGATGAGGATTTTAAGTTCAACGTCTATGTGTATTTTGAGGATTTTAAGTTCAATGTTTATGTGTATTTTTTAATTGTCATACATGTTTTTTGATAGATATTGATAATGTCTAATGATCTTTAAATGTTTGGTTTGCAACTATTATGGTTTTTAACACAAAAGATGAGTTGTCGCATACATATAAAGAACCTTTACATTCCCTTTGTTGTCCTATTCTCTACAAAATAACTTGTCTTCTCACAAAAAAATCACCATCTCATAGATCATGAATTGTGTTAAGGATCTAACCTCCCTAACCCTTCACGTAGGTATAACAATATGTTTGTTATGTAATAAATGATGACATTAGTAAATAAGGCCTATATAATAATGTGAACAAGTCTAATGTAAGAAGACTTAATATAATCTTCTGCTTCTAGAAAGATCTTCCTCTAGAATGTTCTTTGAAAGATAGAATTAGTATAAATAGGAGTAAAAGTCACGTGAAAGTCTTGTCTTGAGAATTATTATAATAGAGCTACGCTTTGCTGGAGGTTTCCCCTCGAAGAGGCTAGTGAAGTTGTATGTTTATCAATAAAGGTATCCTTTTTGGTGTTATTGCTCTCTATATTTTGTTTTTTTACTGGTATTTATCACAATATTTATGTTTTTTCTTTATATGACACACTTGGTACCTTACAAGTGGTATCAGATAACTTTCCTCTACAAAAATTGTGGGAATTGTTTTTCCAGGGTAGAGACATGTATTGTCGACGTCTTTAAAGTATAGAGATCTATCTTTTGGTGGGTAAAATTATGTCTGAGGAAGACTACACATAGGAAATACAAATGGTTTCACGGGTTACTCGAAACAAACGTTTCACCTTGTTGGAAACCTCTTTAACCCATGTTGGTACCCCTTCGATTAGTACCACATCAAATATAATTTATAGACGACCATTACTCCCACGTACCATCAGTTATATAGGGAGTCCCTTAGGTCTTCTGAAATGAGCTCTAGGTCAGTTGATCAGTCGCCTGACTGCTATAGTGACAGAGAGAACAACACTTGGGAAGATACTCTCTAGTACGTGAGTAATCGGGTAGTACAACTAAGGGTACGATCGAGCCTCCTTAGTTGGTTCCATGAGATATTGGGTTGAGTACTATTGTTCGACCGCACACGTATATTAGAGTGCTATAGCACAGGGAAAACCCTTGTTTGTAGGAACATTGAAAACCCTAACCCTAGGGAATGGAACAAAACAAAAAAGAAATAGAAGGGACATTTTTTCGCACAACCTTGCCTCTTGTATCTAGGTTACGAAATTCATACATAGTTTTCCTTGTTAAGAATTCATGCATCCAGTCACTGTAGTATTTTTTAGGACAAAGTATATCTCCACAAGAGTTAAGAAAAAAAATAGGGGTTCTGCCAACACTATTATTTGGGGCTTGTCCCACTGGATTCCTCTCTCCGTCCTGATCGTGGTGGTACCCCTCACTTATAAGCCTTTTTTGTTCTTCTATGGACCCACTCACTCTTGCTGACACCCTTATTTGGAACCTATCACATTGACTTCCTCTCTTTGCATTGATCGTTGTGGTACTCTTCACTAGTAACCCCTTTTTTGTGCGAACCCACCAGCCCCATTCACTCCCCAATGGCCCACACTCGCAACCAATACTTTGATAGCCGCATCACTGCCTTGGACAAATTCAATGAGAAAACTAGGAAAGATATCTTTGGCCTTAATTCCAACATTTACACCATAAATTCTCGATGTAAACTACCCACCCCCTAGGTTCTCTTAAAGTGGTGGGGTATCAAAATTTTGTGTTTTCCTCATCCATCTTGAAGCCTCTTATCGAGAGAACTATTGTCTTTTGCTTGTCATGAACCTTCCAATGTCTCTAACCAAGTTCAAATCTGTTCTTTGGATCAAATTTTATGGCCTCCTAAAGTTTCATGCCTTTTTGCCAAAGTCGTCTCATGCCCACGTGGCACATGTGGATTGGCACTCCCCACGCCATATAATCTTATTAAGCTAATATAACAACATTACATTGAAATCCCACACTTTAGGACTTTATTTATTTAACCCTCTTTATTGTTAATTAATTCCTCATTAATTTAATACCCACTTCATGACATTTTTGGTTAAATCTATTTCATCAGCCCTGTAATTACCGATAATTTACTTTACCCTGGGTGTATTACTGTCACAAGCACCTTACTTAATTATTTATAAGTATATTGTTAAACATATCTGTAATTTCCCCCACCTCTTAGAGAGGTGATGAGGAGATTTAGTGGCCTGGGCACCCCCACTAGGTCATAGTCTCACACTAAGGAGGGAGGTCAACTAGGCTAAAGTTATAATTTTAAGCTGACTTGAGAAAGGAAAGGGATAAAGGGAGAAAAAGATAACTCAAAAGAAGAATAGAAGTTAACCCTGGGAGTTAACCTAACTCAACAGAGAATTAGAAGGAAAAGTATAAGTAAGAGGATGGGGCACACCTATTAGTCATTATGAGTTTGGTGTATTGCTTGTTATTGCTCTTGAGCATTCAGTTTGGGGGTTTTGCTGTACAAACCCTTGTAAACAACTTAGTGGTGAAATATCCACTCACCTTGTTCCACAACTTGGTCTCGAGGATGAAAGATTCCTCCACACCATTCTACTCTCAGCATATCTCCTTCTAGAGCTTCAGAAGATAGCAGGGCCGTATTGTTTGGGAGGTTTCTAGCAAGGGCACACCATACCATTGAGGAGGGTTCGATTTGGCCAATCAGGAGGAACGTTGGGAATTCCATCAGTTGGGTTTTACTTGCAGGTGCTCCATCATCATTTTGAGGGTTTCTTTGAGGAGTTATCATCACTTAATCTTCAGCAATAGTTTGGGACGATTTGGAGGTTAGGAGGACATACCACTTTTATGTATTTCTCAGATCTAGAGAGATTTTCTTGAGATCTGGATCTGAAACTTCTCCCACGGGATTCTGTTAGCCCGATCTACATTCTTGGAGAGTTTCACATCATTTGGAGGTATATTTCTTCAAGGATGAGTTGCCTAGGGTTTCTGCCATTTAGGAGGGCGCAACTCCCTTGGAAGATTCAACATTTGGAGAGGTTGGCCTTGGGCGTTGGGCTTGAGACTTCAGGAGGAGGATCCCACTACCCTGATCTATGATCTGATTAAGTTTGGGTTCATTTGGAGTCATCTACCATCAGGGCTGAATTATTGAGGCTTCAGTCTTCTCTTGGAGCATGGCTTCTTCAGTTGGAGGGGTTGTATTCAGATCTGCTTGGTATTGGTATTCATCTCTTATCTAGCCTTTGGAGGCTTATTTTGTATTGACATGAGCATTTTGTAGCAGCTCATACATGTTATCTACTAGAGCCATCTGAAGATTATTCCAGATCTGCTCTTTCTATTGTATCTAATTTTTGCTTCTATAATAAAGGTCAGATCTTTGCTTATGTTCTATATCTTGAGTATATTGTGATCTTCATGTGTTGAATGAATCTTGTATGAACATACTTAATATCTGGGAACTTCAATAAAACACCTACACATCATACACAACCGAATAGTTAATGGTCTCAAGCAAAAAAAAATTCTTGGGATCATTACAGTGGTATCAGAGCTTCGATCCTCCAAACTTGTGGAAGGATCGGCGCATGCAGAGGTATAGTGGTATTTTTTTGGGTCGAAGGAAGAAACCGAGCAGTGAAATAGAGGTTGAAATGGAAGGGTCAAGGGATGACCATGAGCCTCTAGGCTTGGCTCTCATAGCAGCAGAGTTTGACAAATTCCAGCAATCTGTCAACCGCACAGAGAGCACATTGGTCCAACACTTGGGCGAGTACCATGAAACCAACAGAAGAGGGCAGGTCGAACTCTCTGAAACGTTAAAGAGGGTTGACGAGAACCTGTAGATAATGAACAAGAATCAATCCAAGATCAATGAAATTCTTATGCAAGTGACCCATCAAGGGAAGAACCCTAATATGTATTACAATAAGGAGACTGGTGGATCCGGTGGAGGTCATGAGGAGATCAGATATAACCCGGAGAAAGCCCCCAGATCCGAAGGTAGTCTAGAAGGAGACATGGCCCAGGGTCATATGGGTAGCAGGGTCAATCAGAGGTGATACATGCCTACGTTCACAGATGAACATCTTGGCTGACACTTAGGTAGCAGAGCTAACCCCAGACCTTACATGCCCACATTCACAGATGAGAAGGGGAAATAGGAATAGGTTGAAGACTTTGTGGAACAACCAGCAAGGAGTACCAAGGAGTACTACAGTTTGGATATGAGGGTCCAAAGACAGATGTCTCTAGATCAGTATTGTCAACTCAGGTTCATAAATCAACCTAGGATGAACCACAGGGGCAGTTTTGAGTTTGAACGGAGAGCAGGGAAGATAGAGATTCCATATTTTTACGGTACAACCAAGATGACAACACAGTCTTGGGTACAAAAGTTGGATACCTACTTACAGCTCAACCCCATGAGGGAGATGGAGGCCATAAAGTTTGCTACTATGTACTTGGATGGCAAGGCTCATGACTGGTGGTATCACGAACTCACCACACTTGGCCACAATCAGATTGTGTCCTATACAGAATTCACCCAGAGACTCATTGATAGATTTGATCAAGGAGATCCTGAGTTACATTTTCGGGAGCTCACCCAACTCAAGCAAACAGGTACGGCTGAAGCATACATTGATGAATTTCAGAGGTTGGCAGTGATGGTGCAAGATATGTCCCCAACCAGGCTCATGATGCTTTTCACAGAAGGGTTGATGGAACCCTTGAAGGGTTGGGTAAAGGCCTTCAAGCCTACCAGCCTACAAGAGGCCATTTGGAAGACGAGGGATTTGGGTCCAGCCGCCAAACCAAAATTTATATCCAAACCACCTCTCAACAATGGTGGAAGAGATCAAAGGCCTCCAATAAACCAGGGAGGACGTGACCCTAAGGGTTTTGACAGGGGTCGTGGTAGAATAGATGACAGCACTAGGAGAGAACTGAGGAGGAAGCAACTTTGCTTCACATGCAAGGAACCATGGAACCCATCACACAAGTGCATGGGACGTGGTAAGGTGCACTACATTGAGGTCACTTCAGACAACGAAGAGGAAGATGAGATTGGCCAGATACAGAACATGGAGGCAGAAACCATTGAGGCAGTAGAGGAGGAACAGATCACAAAACAGGATAGTATGGCCACCTTGGCATCTATCAGTGGGGTACCCAAGTACAACACCTTCCAAATGAGGGGGGTCTTGCAGGGTCAAAGAGTTTCGGTCTTGATTGACGAAGGAGCTTCCCATAACTTCATTAATGCAACATTATTGAAGAGGAGGCACATACCCACAGTAGAATTTGAAGGATTCAAAGTGGAGTTTGCAGGAGGAAGAACTATGCCCTATGACAGATATATTTCGGGCATGAAGCTTACATTGGGTAGACACAAGCTGATACATGACATCTATGTCATGGACCTTCCAGACACTAACATCATCCTAGGAGTTCAGTGGCTCAACACATTGGGGCCTATCACCACCAACTACAAAACCATGGAAATGTCATTTACAGAGGAGGGTGTATGAAAGGTAGTTCTTCGGGGCATGACAGAGAATGTTGCAAAGGTAGTCACAGCCAAGAGGATGGAGGCCATCTTCCGGAGGGATGAGATAGCATATGCAGTCGAATGCATGATTGTGTCATAGATGGATGAACGGGGAAAGGTTCACTACACTCCAGAGATCAAGGAAATCCTTGATAGACACAACAAGGTGTTTGGGCCTATTCCTCTAGGGGTTCCACCAGATAGAGGATTTGAGCACATTATTGAGCTAGAGGAAGGGGCCAAACCAGTTATCACCACACCATACAGACACCCCAAGAAGTACAAATATGATATAGAGAAGGCCATCAAGGAACTTCTGGACATGGGGCACATCAGGCCCAACAGTAGCCCTTTTGCTTCTTCAGTAGTGCTGGTGAAGAAGAAAGATGGCACTATGAGGATGTGCATTGACTTCAGGGATTTGAACAAAAAGACCATAAAAAACAGGTACTCGATACCCAGGATTGATGAACTGTTGGATGAACTGCATGGGTCCATCTACTTCACGAAGATTGATCTTCGCTCTGGTTATCATCAGATGAAGATGAGGGAGGAAGACATCTCAAAAACAACTTTTAGATGTCACTACGGCCATTATGAGTTTTTGGTGATGCCCTTTGTCTTAACCAACGCCCCTGCTACATTCCAATCATGTATGAACCATGTGTTCAACAAGCAGCTGAGGAAGTACTTGTTGGTATTTTTTGATGACTTGCTTATCTACAACAAGACGTGGGAGGAGCATCTAAGGCATGTGGATCAAATTTTGTCAATCATGGAGGAACAATCACTGTATGCTAAGTAGTCCAAATGTGAGTTTGGAATGACAGAGGTCCTCTATTTAGGACACATCATCGGGGCAAGGGGGTACAGGTACATCAGGAGAAAATACAAGCCATCATGGAATGGCCTACTCCTAAGACACTCACCGAATTGAGAGGATTTCTGGGTATGTGCACGTATTACAAAAAATTCGTCAAAGGATTTTCTCAGCCGTGTGCACCTTTGAACGATTTGACTAAGAAGGGAGACTTCAAGTGGGACGAGGAGGCTCAAATAATGATGGACACGATGGAGGAAGTGATGAGTATGTGATCCGTAGGATCTTTTAAATGACTATGGTTGAGTTTTAATTTTGCATGCGTTAATTAACCATTTGAGAAACTTAGTGAAAGAATGAGGAAAGAAGACGAATTATAATAGCCATATACACATTTGCAGATCTGAAATGAAATAATAAACAACAAACCTAACACGCAGATTGATAACGGAGTTCGACACAACTTTGCCTACATCTCCAGGCCTTTGTCTCTGTGGGGGAGGCTTCTTTATTTCTGTTCAAATTATCAAAAGTACATCACTGCAATGCCAAATGGATACAAGACTGATCTGGTCATGTTCATCCAGATCTCAAGAACCCTGCAAATAAAACGACATGCAAAACGGACGTCCGGAGCTCCCATAAATGATCCGACAGCGTCTGCTTCTCAAAAGCTTCACTGCATCAACATGGATTTGGCTTGGCTTTTCTTCAGCATAACTCTGCTCTGAATTCCCTCTCATGGCCTCAAACATGCCTGGTTTATATATCCTTGAAGTTGGTTGCTCATCTCCAACTTCCTCCAAGAATTTGGCCTCCAAAAATGCCCAATATCCCCCAAAAATGGAGAGAATCCACCAAAAATAGGCATATTAATCAACAAAAAACCCAAAATATATAACAAAACCCACTTTCTTTAAAACAAATTGGGCCTAGCCCCTTCTCCCTAGGCGCGCGCCCTTGATTCTCGGTCGCATGGGGCGCCATGTGGCCAAGCGCCATGCGTTGGCCCCCCCTTTTCGACGCTAGCTCCTGGTTCTCGGCTAAACAATAGAACCGCGCCCTAAAAAAATGCGCCCAACAGGTATGGCGCCCGCGCCCTCTTGGTCGTTGATCATATGCCGGTGGATAGACCACGGGCTGGGGCTTAGCCCCTAGACCCCCTCCTTTATGCGCCATAAAACTATACAATAGGTTTTATAATGTGGGTTTTAACATATAACATGTAATACGCATGGTTTATTAGCATTTGGTCATTTGTTAAGGATTTGGACTGGTCCAAGAGGTCATGGGTTCGACCCCCATGGACTCCAAATAAACTTTTGAAACCTGGCACTTGGACTGATGACTGGGTGCCACGTGGCTGCCCATGACTGGGTCACGTGGCATCTCCCCATTCGCGGATGAATGCCACTTGTCAACCATTGACTAGTCCAGTTGCCTGCCACATGTCTTCCTTGTCAGCGAAACTACCCAATCACCATCAGCCAGAGAGTTCCCCGTTATCTCCTGCACAGTCATCATGCTGACATCAACATTGACTTTTTGACCAGTTGACCTTTGACTTTTTACCTGTTTGGGCTTCCGATCATAATGCGATAACTTTTGCATACGGAGCCCGTTTGACAAAGTAAATATACCGTCGGAATCAAGAAGACGAGACAAACGTAATGGCGTTGTTTTCGTCGGATTCCAAGCACTTTAATTTTTGAGCATTTTTCAAGCCCTATCAGGCTTCTAGATCCGATTTCGGATCACACCTCCCCACAAAGAGACCTTTTGGTCCCCAAAAGGTTACTGACCAGTCAACAAGATCGGGATAGGCCACCTGACTTGCTCTCTGTCTCTGAACTCTGTCTTGTGCACCTGTCTTATCAAGATCAACTGTAACACAATCATGACAACTGACAGTATATTGTTAGCCATTTGAACCCTGTTACATCTTACGGAAGCCACTATCATCCATGTAGAAAACATTGCTAATGACAGCATAAAAAAGACGAATGCAGATGAGCTGATATACTTGAAATATCTGCATGACATGAGCTTATCTTGAAGCAAATTATGATTGATTTTCCATTCAACAACCATATCTTGTTCTTGCTTAAGATCAATTACTTCATTTGAAAGAATTATTGGTTTTTCGCATGCTTGCATTGCCTTCGTTAATTGTTCCATTGTTTGAGGTGTTTTATTTTCTTTAACATGATGAGCATGCACCACATAATCATGACCTGCTTTAGTGAATTGATATTGATTCTTTGTTCTGTAGAAGATTGCCTTACGATCATATAAATACGGACTACCTAAGACCATGTCACATTCTCTTAACGACACAACATCACAAGTTACTTCGTCCACATACTTAGATGAAATTGCAAATTTGATTGTCCACTGATTTGTTATGTGCATCTGATGATGATTGCTTATCCATTTAAGTGTGTAAGGCTTATGATGAGTTTGTGTTTTTAATCCCAATTTCTTAACCAATTCTTCTGAGATTATATTAGATTGAGATCCACTGTCGATTAATGTATCTATCTTAGTGTGTCGCATGATTACCCTTATATGAAACAACTTGCTTCTACAATCAATCTCTTCACCAAATTTACCTGTCATACCAACCAATGAAATCTTAGACTCATCACCTGAATCTGATCCCAAGTCTGTAGGCTTTGATGTCGTTGTTGCCACTGTTTGCATTCCCTTCTTTTCTTTGAACCACTTTGGCCTCTTTTCGGGATGCAACTGCCAACATTTGTCCTCATCATGTCCCTCTTTCTTGCAATGCTTGCAAGAGGGATTTCCTTCCTTCTTTGTCACAGTATTTGTATTCTTGCCATGATTTTTCCTCTTGTCTTCTTTCTTTGAAAACGATGATTCCCCTGATACACATGCTTTTCCTGCTTCAATATACGTAGCTTGAACAAAAACCTCATCAAGGTTAGTGGGTCCAAACATGAAAACAGTGTTTCTAATATGTGCAGGCAAACGTCCTATATACTTCATAAGGGTTTCTTGTGTTTGCAAAGGGATATCTTACATTAATGCCATTTTTCTAAATCCATCGGTGTATTCTTGCACTGATTGTCCTTTTCTTAGTTTTAAAGATTGCCATTCAAATATTGTTTTTTCTTTATAACCCAAAGGATAAAACTGTTTCCTAAGTGCAGAAATGAAATTCTTCCATGATGGAAATACATTACCCACATCTTGTGTTCTTTTTTGCAGCTTGCTTTGCCACCAGATAAGAGTTGTACCTGCAAGTCTCAAAGATGCCAACTTAATTTGTGTGGCCTC
>ML802066.1:58308-76990 GCA_009831015.1 Picea engelmannii
TATATATATATATATATATGTTGTGTATTAATTATTTCCCCCGGGTATAATGTTTGTACCACTTTCTATTGCTTCCCAATTAGCCTATATGAAATATTGTTTATCACGGGCCCACTCATACTTTCCCACTTCCTATATCAGATAATCTGGTGGGGAATTTAAACATTACAATATTATATTATATTGTTGGGAGGAGAGAGAATAATTACCAAGTATTTAAAATAACAACAAATAAATATCCTCACATAGAGCTTCTCTTGGTTAATTTAACAAAAATATTATAGGAAAATTTATGAGCTTATCTACTTCCCGTGCACATAAATGAATTTCATAGTCTTAATATGAGAATTTCCTCCCCTTCCACGAATTTTTACCAAGGTTTACTGCCCATCTATATTTAGGCAAATCTTTATTACTATTTAGGAACATACAACCATTTCAAATCTTTAGCTTTAGACACAATTTTACTGACTAAATCTAGGTAAGAATTATATTCTTGATAGATCTTAACGAGACATAAATTAAATGCAAAACACATAAATTTGTAATTTTATTTTATTTCACACATTCCTCATGTTAAATATTTTGTCCTTTCAACTATATCCCCTAGAATTATGAAACTAGAATTATGGTCCATCTTTTAATTTCAATACTCCTCTTATTTAACCTATTATGTTGGCAGGAAGTTAAAGGCTTTCACCCATGCTTCAATGGAATACATAGCATTCCACTAAGCCTTCCAAGAAGGTTCTAAGGATTTATATTTAAGGGGCATGCCACTTCCCAAATCTGATTTATAACTTTAGTAATATAAGGAGTAACAATTATTTAATAGAAATTATACACCTTTGTTTTTCATATGCTTTGTGAAGACTTTATAGTTGAGTATTACTACTAACACATGAAATACATTCACACAAATAGGATGCAAATGCCCAACCTACACCCTGTTCTTATTAAGAGTAAAAAATAATTACCTACAATAGTCTTTTGAAACAAAGACAATCAAAGGAAACCAACAACATATATTTTTCCAAGAGTTATTTCAGATTTCACAATCAGCCAAGCACATGGAGCAACATTCCCACTACTAGAACAAATATAAAATTCTTCATACAACCAAAACATCCATTCCATAACATCAGTAAACTTATCATGGCATATGCAATTTACTGAAACACTTATATGAGAATTAAAAGTAGATTGACAACTTTTGATGGGTGAGCCTCTTAACACAAAACTGTAGGCACAACTGTCTTTTTCTTATCCTTGCAGTTGGCCACCCACTATACAGAAGATGATGCCATAAGGGAAAAATGATCACTCATTAAAAAAGGTAAAAGATGAAGGCCACTCTCCTTCACCAACATAATTTAGCAAGATATATCTCCAATTCTACAAAGAAAGGGGGTCTTCTCTTGACTCAGGGATTCACAACTATTCTCTTTCACATCTAAGCAACCAAAATTCATAGCCCCATTTATCAACTTGGTTTAGAGATTATATTTTCTATTTTCTTACCCAGAACACCTAGAACTTGACTTCCCCTTGTTTGTTAATAAGAAGAGGTGTTTCTCCCACTCTTCTCTACTTAGATTTGGTCCCTAGACCCAACCGTGTGTCTCCTCCTCTATTTGTCCATGATTTTCCCCATTTTGTTTCCTTCTGCAGCAAGATTTCATGAGTCAAATCCCATGATTTGTGGGTTAGACCATAAATTTTCAAATGGGTACTCTGCCCATTCTCTCATTGATTTCTGAGGAGGACCCCCCAACCACCATCTTGACCAGTAAATAAATCTTCTTGGATAGAGGATAATTCTAGGTTTGAATAGTTTTAATTCAATAGGTTACTCATTGGAAGGGGTAATCTCAACTAGTAAGGGTTCCCCCTCACCATTCCCTCTCTTGGCATCATCTTCTGTGTAAGTGCTCCACCCATCAACAATTTCTTTTAATTATCGTCAAAATGCATTTTGTCGTTTTAATTGTTCATCAAGATCCAAAAAATTAAACATACTAGACATGACTCAAGGCGGAATTTAGACATATATTTACATACTAGGTAAAACAAGGTATTACACTCGGCTCCAACAACTTGATACCATCAATTCCCGACTCTCTACACTAGAAGACCTTCCAACAACATTGCACAAATTGACAATAGTTCTTCTGCAATTCCAAGATTATCTATCTTCTGCACCACCTTATAATCCAAAAGGCACTAAATCCTCCCATTCCACGCCCTTTCATTCCAACCACTTTCAATGCGAATAACATCTTCCTATAATTGGGGTCAACAAAGTCGATGGCTCGGATCCCACAATTTGGGTCACTCAAATGGAACATTATTTCTCCTTGCATGGAATTACTGATTATTTGGCCAAACCTCATTACAATGTCCTCTATCTAGATCCTGAACACTAGAAATGTTGGAAATGGTGTAAAACTTCACGCCAAGGGTATGTTGCCTGGACATAGTTTGCTAGATATGAAGATAAATACCACAATAGTACCAAATATATCTGAATACAATCACCACACAAGATATATGGAACAATATAGAAAACCACCACTTTATTATAAGAAAACCCTTGAGATTGGGCAACACCATACACTGGATCCTATTATGGAAGGGATCCTCTCCCCTTCACTTGCCTCTTCAAGGGGGCAACCTCCTAATGAGATACACGCTCCAAATAAAATAATTCTTTTTCACATCACATTACATTGCTTGAACCCATTTATATAGTGCTACCATCACCTAAGAACATTCTAGAGGAGGAATCTTCTAGAAGCATAACCTTCTAAGAAGTCCTCTTACATTTATTATATCTAACTACTCATTTATTATATCTAACTACCATAGTGGGCCTTATTTAATAATATAGTGGATATAGTCCACCTTACATTGAGTGGCCTCCACTATTATCACTATGGGCCCTCTAGGCCCCCCAATACCTCTCTAGATACCTAACATTCCATCCCCCTTATGAAAGCGTTGTCCTCAATGCTTTTTATGAGGGTGCACAACCATATACTAGGGTCCCATGGATAACTATGGACCATAGTGATGAAGTAGACTAGAGAACCAGGGTCCCATGTAGAAATGAAATCCACCATGTTGAAGTAGTCTTACCACCATTGTAAACCAGGGTCCCATGTTCAAGTGCTTATGTGAACTCCATGTAGAATGTATCATAACCCAATAACCAACTGAAAATGATGCTCCAAAGACTGACACATGTCATGTGGATCTAAATAAGAAGATCCATTGACATAGTGGGAAAGGGTCATAGCTGAATCTGGAAGGAATAATACCACTGTAGAATATGAAGGATGGAAACAAGTAATAATAACTGGCTCATGATTTGTCACATTGATGTTCTCTACAAAAGGTGGAGTAGAGTCACTAAATAAAATATGAAAGTGTTTGTCATCCCAAAAATGAGAACTGCATCACAATCGGCCTCAAAATCATACCAAGCATATACTTCTTGATTATATTTGTCCCCGATGTCTTCCATAAGATATCCCTCTTGTAGGAGATCCAATGATTGTTGAATATTGTGATAATTGTTTGTGTGGTCGTGTAGACTAGCCTTGATGCCTTGCAGGTGGTCATGCGTATCGAATTTGAGGGATTCAACCTTTTGTAGAATTTCCATGAGTTGAGAGTGCATATCCATTGGAAACACCACATATAATGTACAAAAATAAAAATATTAAAATAATATATCCAATGGAATTTATCCGGTAGCGATCTGAACACCTTGGGAAAAGTTATGAACTTTGCAATCATGTTGTTGTCACAAAAAAACCCCAAAAATGATTGATTTTAAATCAACGATATATTCACTTATAGAGCTCCGATTTGGGTTATTTGTTTTTTGAAATCAACTATTTTTTAAAGATGAACTCAGATATGTAATTTGTTTTATCAAATTAGACCTCTAGGTGCTACAAAGATAAAAAAAAATCGTGTCGTCGTCTGCAGAAAAGAAAAAAAAAAAAAAAACCCTGAAAACTTGCAGATTTTAAAATGTCGATATCTTGACTTCCAGAACTCAGATATACAACCGGTTTTGCAAATTTTGCACATAAATATACACAAATCGTCCAGAATTTCACAACCCTCTTTTTCTTATCCAAAAAAATCTGCAAAAATAGAAAAATATTGCCCACAATTCCTGCCAAGGAAAGTGATCTGATACCAATTGTTAAGTACTTGATAGATATGAAGATAAATACCACAATATTACCAAATATGTCTGAATACAATCAACACAGAAGATATATGGAACAATATATAAAACCGCCACTTTATTATAAGAAAACCCTTGAGGTAGGAAACACCATACAATGGATCCTATTATGGAAGGGATCCTCTCATGTTCACTTGACTCTTTGAGGGGGAAACCTCCTAATGAGCTACACGCTCTAAATACAATAATTCTTATTCACATCCCATTACATTGCTTGAACCCCTTTATATAGTGCTACCATCACCTAAGAACATTCCAGAGGACGAGTCTTCTAGAAGCAGAACCTTCTAAGAAGTCCTCTTAAAGTTATTATATCTAACTACCCATTTATTATATCCAACTACCATAGTGGGTCTTATTTAATAATATAGTGGATATAGTCCACCTTACATTGAGTGGCCTCCACTATTATCACTATGGGCCCTTCGGGCCCCCCACTACCTCTCTAGATACCTAACATTGTCTATCTTTATGAATGCTTTGAAACTGAAACCCACCATTTGGGGCATTTGACTAAGTTGAAACAATTTGTCACAGCGAAAGACCTTATCACCACCTTTTAACATTTGGATTCCAGAACGTAGGGCATATCAGACGCCTTCTTCAGGGAATTCTTTATCAATGGCATGAAGGAGGGAATACAATCCCAAGTCCTAACGGCTCCCCCTATACCTGGTTGGAAGCCACTAAATGAGCGAAGAAATCACAACAAGTTATCTCCTCCCAAAATAGATAACCCTTATTTATTCCTCATTATAGAACCACCAATCCCGCCCCTCTTGCCACTCCTCTCAAGATCTAGAAATTAACTGGGGCATAAATAGTTGAATGTAAACTCAACGATCTTTGTTATAATTATGATGATAAATATTTTTCAGTGCACAAATGTAAGGAACAAAAGATTTTCATGTCCATTTCTGAGGATGTTTTTGATGAGGATGTCAATGTTTCCCCTGTGGAAGAACTACCCATAGTTGATGGTCTTACTTCTCCCTCTAATCCAACGGAAGTTGAACCATTAATTTCATTGAATGCCCTCACTGGCTTCTTTTCTCCCCAAACCCTCAAGTTAATTGGCTACATTAAGCATAGGAAAGGCATCATCCTAGTTGATAGTGGAAACACCCATAATTTTATTCATCACTGGATTGCTCAAGAAATCAGTTGCTAAAGTAAAAAAAATTCAAATCATGATCGTTAATGGTGGTTCCATGAAATGTGGGAGGCATTGTGAAAATGTGTGCCTACAAATAGGTCAATACCACCTGAAATATCATATGTTTTCTATCGACATGGGTGGTTGTGACATTGTGCTTAGTGTTGAATGGTTACACACTCTTGGCCCCATCACCATGGATTTTAAGGACTCAACTATGCAATTCCAACAGGAGGGACAAAAATATAAGTTCCAAGGCATCACAACAGGATCCCATGAGATCATCAGTTCCCACCGAATGGAAAAGCCACTAAAAGAAGTTCATTTTGGCATTATTTCCCATCTTCATTCCATTCAAGTTGTTGAGACACCCTCTATGCATTTTGACCTCCAATATATACTCTCCCAACAAAAAGTTGGTTTAAACACCCCCCATGGACTTCCCCCTTCCTGCAACATCCATGATCATTTCTATTCCTCTAATACCGAGCAATCTCCTTCCTAATGTTCTCCCTTATCGTCATCCATTTTCCCAAAAAAATAAAATTGAGAAAATTGTTCAAAATTTGCTAGAAGTAGGTGTCATCCCTCCTAGTACCGGCCCCTATTCGTCTCCTCTAGTCATGGTACTCAAGAAAGAGGGCACTTAGAACATGTGTCCTGATTTTTTCACCCTCAACAAACTCACAATCAAAGACAAATTTACCATTCCTATCATTGATAATATTTTGGATGAATTGAGTGGTGCTCAGTGCTTTACCAAAATTTATCTTTGTTATGTATACCACCAGATACATATGAAACATGAAGACATTCCAAAGACTGCATGTAGAAGTCATGAGGGTCACTATGAGTTCTTGGTCATGCCCTTTGGTCTATGTAATTCCCCCTCCACTTTTTAAAGTCTCATGAATCATATCTTATGTCCTTTCCTTCGAAAAGTTGTCTTAGTTTTTCTTGATGAATATCTCATCTATAGTAAAACTTGGCAAGCCCATCTTTGCCATGTGGATCAATTTCTACATCTACTATCTAAGCACAAACTTTTTATCAAACTGTCTAAATGTTCTTTTGGAGTCTTTGAAGTTGAGTACCTAGGTCATATTGTCAGCAACGATGGTGTATGGGTGGATCCTATGAAAATTGAAGCTATGAAGGATTGACCTCACCCTAAAAAACTTAAAATCTTGCATGGTTTCTTGGGTTTAATGGGATATTATCGCAAGTTTGTTCATAATTATAGAAAAAACATAGCTCCTCTCACTTCTCTCCTTAAAAAAAATGCTTTTAGTTGGACTCCTGCATCCAATCACTCCTTTTGCACCTTGAAAGAGGCTATGCGCACAATTCCTATCTTGGCACTACTAGTATTCACCAATATTTTTGTCCTAGAATGTTATGCTTAAGGGAAAGAAATTGGGGTAGTCCTCGACCTTTGGATTTGACTAGCAAACAACTTTTGGAGCAAAATTTGGGACAACCCACCTATGAAAAGGAAATATTGTCTATTCAACATGCAATTGATCTATGGTGTCTGTTGACACAAAGTTTAATTTTTTACCCTTTAAACCTGAAGCTTATCTTTTTCCTAGTCATGGAGCCACCCTCGGTCTTAAAAAAAGAGTAAAAAATATTTCAACTTTTCAGGTTTCGGGATTTGGCTTTCCACGAAGTATGATCTTTTGTTAGCGACTCTAGAGTCCCGATGCCGAAATCCCGAAAAGGCTTTATATTAAAGTAATAAAAGAGAAAAAAAGAGAGAAAATGAATGTTTTAAGTCTTGACACGCTTCCCACAAAGTAACCTTAAATCGTGATCAATCAAACTCTTAAACACAAAAAACAATTCATTAATCTTTCGCGATTTGGGTTTTCCTGTGTCAAAGTTCTTTCAAAACGTCGACCTCGAATGCCCGATCCCCGAATATCCGAAAACAAGAAATTAATTACTAACCTCAATTATTTAAAGCATTAATAAGAGGGATTAGCGCCTAAATTAATCCCATCGCGATTTTGCGATTCGGGGTTTGCTTATGACATACTTCTTGGATACAGGATCCCGAAAATTCCGAAATACGAAATCGCAATTTTCTAACAAAGTTTAAAACGAAATTAAGTTAGTTTTAAAACGACATTAATAATGACTAAACTAATTTTCGTGTTTCGCATTTTGGGGTTTGTTGAAAGCATTCCTTTCGAAGCTCCAGTTTGAAATTGTCGATATACGGTAATATCTGTAACGAACGAATAGAGATATTTTTAACTTAACTGCGCATCTTTGGGCATATCTTCCTCATTAAAACATTAAATTTTTACCGCATGTCTCAGTACATCCTTCGTAAGAAGAGTTAAAGGTTAATAAAGGTTTGGTTTCTTCGAATTTTCATTCTTATTGTTTAGACTCAGAAGTGAAATGCATTCAACAAACTTACGCATTTTTCTCTACGACAGGAATTTATTCTAAACAAGAAATTTATGGCACCTAAGAAAAGTGAAGAAGCAGCTGAAAGCTCAAGCCTAGAAGGAGATGTCGTGTCTGATACTACACCACATGCCATTGATTCCATCAAATCATGGAGGCAAGTTTTTGAAACCTTGGACTACGAAATCAAGAATTTTCCCGATGATTCTGAAAACAAACTCCGGGACATAGCAGAGTCCGAACTTCAAAAAGTAGCCACGCGCCCACGACTCATGACATACAATGATATGATCAGTTGGGATTTAGAGAGGACAGAGGTGCAAACTAGAAGCATTTTGGACAAACAAGGGGTCGTCATCGGCTCTTTCAGACCAGAACATATACAAGTAATGTATAAATTGTCTCCCAATTCTATGCACATTTACAATAAAGAGTTTGTAAGTGAATTTCAAAGGAAAGAATGCACATAGGCTGACCAAAGTTACCCCGGCATAATCAAAGACTAGTGGAGACACCCAAAAAAATTCAGGGTCGATATCCATAACGTTTTTGCCACAGCCTCATTGAACGATTACATGGTCTATGTGGCTATGATGCTATGTAGACTTTTCGGGAAGAAAAGTCCTACCCATTTCCCTACAGAATGGGTGCCCCTTTTACATGAAGCAGTCGAAGGCTATAGCTTCAATTTGAACAAAATTCTATCAGATAACCTAGCTAAGGAGGTTATGGAGTATCAAACCACGAGATCCAGTGGCAGACCAATAGCTTTTTACATGTCGACATACATCATGGACGCTATATGTTTCACAACTCCTTTCCCTTTGATGAATTGGAGTTGGAACCCAACTTGCACTGAACCTATTCATGAATATCATTCTAAGTTGTGGGAAGAAAATGCTAAGGATTCTTTTTTTGAAATTTGTCATTTCGTGGTGATACCAGTGCATCAGATGCTATATGGCTGTACACCCCCCCGAATTTCAGAGTCGGTCATAGGAAACCTCAAGGCGATTGTCGATTGGTTTATTGAGGAGAATTTCTCTTATATCAGGGTTTTCGGATGTTATATCCCTCCTCATGCACTTCCGAAATTCCTCCCTGATAGATTGGTGTGCAGGGAGGTAGCTCATCAGATAATAACAGGCGCTATTGGGATAGAGTTGAAGACAACTCAAAAGAAGTTTTGGCCAGTCTTTCTTGTATAGATTGGAACGTTTTCGCTACTCAACCTGGGTCATTCCAAATTTGAAGTTGTATCTCTAGAGGAGGTCAAGTTGGTGAATCTAGAACATAGGAAACACGACCCTTACCAAACAGTAGGAAGCCACATGACTCACTATGGCATGAAAGCATTGGAACATGAGGAATCCCCTCGCGATGACATTTTCAAAGGGGTCAAAACCTACGAAGAGGTGTTAGACAGGGTATAGACGTTATCATCCGACTTGAAAACCAGTATTCTAACCTTCCAGAGACATGGACGAAGTAGTTTTCCCAAGGTATTGCAAGGCGAAGCAACAACATCTCCTCCAGAACAAGAAAACATTCCCCAAGGATTCAGACAGAAAGCGTAGGATAAAGCAGACACTGAGGAAAATCAACAGGGGGAAGAAGGATCTTCACAAAACAAAGAAGTCCCACATACAGAGAATCCAGGAGCAGAAGCTGAAAGAAGGTTTGAGACACCTCCCGAGTCCATTCAATCTACCCCCCCTTCATCATCTACTATTCATATTGATACCCCCAAGATAGCAGGGGAAACAAAATCCACAGAGTTGGATAATTCCATCACTTCCTTGAACCCTTTACAATCAACTTTTGGGTTCCCTCAGGTAGGAATCATATATGCTAGTGACCTCGACCCTATCTCTAGAGAAGAAATACCTCCCTCTGATTACTTTTTCAGTTAAAAGAGGAAGGTTGTATTAAAGCAGGAGATGTATATGAGAGAAGGTGGTATGGTAAAGAAACACAAGGTGTTGGTGGATGAACAAAACTTGGAAGAGGGAGATTTTTCTACAGAGGTGGTGGGATCCATGGGAGCACTGGCAACAACAAATATATTCACTTTTGGCAATATGAGAGCAAGGTTGGAACAGAGTAACCATAGGATAGCCCAGTTGCAAAATCAACTAAAGAGATACCGAGAAAAATATCAAAGAATAAATAAATAAAGGTCTATAGCAGGCCAGAGATGATGACAAGCAAGAAATTCAATCACTTAAGTCAAGTCTAGATGAGATGAACGAGAAGATGCAGACTAGCCAAATACAGGTTATTCGGCAAGAAGAATTGGTAAGACAACTACAGGCTAAATTGAATTCAATAAAAGGCCAGGTTATAGATTTGAAAGTTTTTCAGGACCAGTCACTAGAAATACATGCGAAGATAGAATCTGAGCAATAGAGAGTAATCTCCCAAGTAGAGATTATTCAGAATTGTTTTCAGGAAGTAAACAATGTTCTTGCTAATATTATTTATAAAGAAAAAGAAGCTAAAGGAGAAATGGCCACTTTTCAAAAGGCATTTGTATGTTCAGAAAAAAGAAGAAGTATCGAAAATTCCAAAGCTTTCTGTCACAGAGCAGATCAGAGGCGATATCATGCTCAAGGTGTGGGAAACCAACATAGCAGAAAATAAGAAAGTAGCCAACGAAATCAAAGACGATTGTGAAAGAATCTTTGATTTGTTGGACAAGGAATCATTAGGTATTGAAAGAGACAATTGCACTGGGCAATTAGGACAGATAAACATTTTAATACACCAGTTGAATTTCAAGGAGGTTTTGAAAGAAATTCAGATGGAAATTTCACAGTTAAAGGAAGTGGATGTTACCCTAATAGACATGTGGTTGGTGAAACCAAACTTAAAATTGCAATAAATTAAGTTTGTCAGTAAGGGGATTGAAGATCGGCTTCTAGAAACTTAGAGAAAATTCTATCTATTTGAAGCAAAGGATCTTCCAGAGCCTCCCAGGAATTTCGTACACTTTCTTGAAAAATGTATTGAATGTATCGGGTTAAAAAAAGGGGGTACTTCAATAAAACAATGAAGTATCATTTTGAAAACTTATATTATCGAGATGATAGGAAAATAAATGATAATCATTCAAACGGTTGAGGTTTGCAATTTTTGCAATTGTTTTCCCCTAGGAGTTAGGAGATCACCAACCAACAATCAAGAGTGATCTGGTATAAGTATAATTTCAAGAGACTGAAAAGAGGCTTTTTCTAGGCACGTTGTAAAGAAGAATCTGAAGATATTTTTGAATTAATACAAATACAGATTGAAGATTCCAGATCTGGTCAAGTTCGAGTTATGTGCTTCTCTATCGTTTCATATCTTTCATATATCTCTTTGATGAATGCTTAACTACAATTTAGTACAACCTCTACTGTCATGATTAATCATTCTTGCAATTTAATCATTTACAACATTTCCTCTGTATTGGCTATTAGAAGATATAAGACCTGCAAATGTTTTATATTTCAATATCATATGCTTTATTAAGAGTTCTTCCTAACTATTTTCTTCTTTTGTCACAAAGTGATATTCCTCTTCAATCGATGCATCACCTTGTTCGACAACTTTATGTTTTCTTTTCATTTCATGCATATTCCCTTTTCAAAATTTAACTCAGATACCAGAAACGAACTTTAGTTTCGTCATACTATTAATTCAAGGTTTTAGAGTTCTTCTTACATGTTTTGAAGCAGAAATAGCTAACCCTTAAAAGAAAACACAAGAATTTATCCTTTCAGTCTTTATCCCTCATGACTGTTCCAGTTACAAGATAGCCTAATATCGAACTTGGACTATTAGATCAAATGAGCATTGCTTTAAATTTATTTAACACCATCCTACAGACAACAAATAACCGAGTTGATTTAGAACGTTCATGGGCAGTAATTGAAAGAGACATTAGTATCCAAGAAAACTGGGAAGCTATACAGAGACAGTTAAGGAACCAACAATAGCCCTTTTCATATAATTGACCTCTTTTATCCTTAGCTTTCTCTATATTTTCGGATGCCTTGACGGTGTACTTTAGATCCTTAAAGTACAAACTCAAGAACAAAAGTGTCCTTATCTATTGGGGAGATGATTCCAAATTAAAACTGATCATCACAGCCTCAAGTATTTTCTGGAACAAAGGATCTCATCCCCAAAGCAACAAAAATGGGTGACCAAGTTGTTTGGATATGATTATAAGATCATTTACAGGAAGGGAAAAGAAAATGTGGTTGTTGATGATATTTCAAGGAGATTTGAAGATGGAGGGTCCCTCTTTTCTCTATATTTCGTTGTAGTAGATTGGCTTCAAACAGTTCATGAGGAATGGTTGCAAGGCCCAAAACGTCCAATAATTGTAATAGTATTTTCAAGATTCTCCAGGGTACTCTTGGCATAGTGAATATCTTCACCATAAATTTCATCTATATTTAAGAAAATAGTCGAACCTTAAATCCACTATGCTCTCTAAGCTTCATGCTTCCCCCACAACTAGGCATTTAGGTTTTACCAAAACCTATGAATAAGTCAAACGTTCTCTTTTTTGGGAAGGTATGAAATAGGACATCCATAACTTTGTGATTGAATGTGATACTTGTCAATGCAATAAGGGTGAAATTTTCAAATATCCAGGCGCACTCCAACCACTCTCGATTCTACCTATTGTTTGGACGAATATTTCTATGGAATTCATTGTGGGATTACCTAAATTGGGCAATAAGTAAGTTATGATGGTGGTAGTATATCGTCTTTCTAAGTATGCTTATTTATGTGCTCTTCAACACCCATTCACCGCATACACCATGGCTCAAATTTGTATGGATAATATCATCAAACTCCATGGCATGCCTCATTCTATTATCTTTAACCTTGATCCAACTTTCACCGACAATTTTTGGAAAGAATTATTCAAGCTCTAAGGAACCCAATTGCATATTAGCACTGCTTATCATCCCTAGAGTGATGGACAAACTGAAGTTTTCAACAAGTGTTTGGAAACATATTTGTTGTGTTTTGTGTCTAGCCAACGAACTCAATGGGCTTAACAGTCTATGGAAAAAAGCCACCGCCCGTTTTCTCATACATGTCAGGTGTCTCCAAGGTTCAAGAGGTTGACAATAATCTTACATTTTGAGTAACCATTCTCCGTACCCTCAAAGAAAATTTGTTCATGTCTCAAAATCACATGAAGTAAGAAGCTAATTAGGGTTTTTCATAATGTCAATTTGCTAAAGGGTACCAGGTGTTTCTTCATCTATAACCTTATAATAAAAGTTCACCCAAAGCTTAAAACTGTTAGAAACTCCCCCCAAGTTTAATGATCCTTATTCAATTCTAAAGAGAGTGAGGCCAATGGCCTACCAATGAACTATTCCCAAACACTCTAAGATCCATCTTGTTTTCCATGTCTCGTGCTTAAAGAAAGTGATTGGAACTAAGTTCTATACTTAAACCAATATCCCCGAGTTGGATGAAGAAATATCCATTTGGTTGTGGTCTTGGACCAACACAAGCATCGTCTCCATTAGTGCACCATCAAAGAATTTTTTGTTCATTGTAAAGATACACCACCAGAATATGCCACCTAGGAGTCGACTACCATTTTGCAAAAAATATCCCATCTCAAGTCTTGAGGACAATGAATTTTTATGGGGGGGGGGGGCATGTTAGGGACCTAACCTCTCTAACTCCTCACATCGATAGAATAATATGTTTTCTATGTAATAAAGACCGACATTAGTAAATAAGTCCTATATAATAATTGTTGGATTTTAGCAATTTAAACATTTTCAACCATATAATGCAAGTGTTATACCAATGTAGCATTATCATCCAATAATTGTAGAGTAAATAAACAATGAACAAATGAGCAATCATACACATACACAGTACACCATTGTTTTTACATGGAAACCCAAAGTGGGAGAAAACCACGAAATGTTTTTTCTTATATGTCTTGAAGAATTACATTCATTGGAAGCACCAACTTCCTTTGTTTTCCAGCTGCAATTGGAAGGAGGCTCCAACCCCCTAGTTTCTCATAATACAACCTGAGGTAAGCTCCAACTCCCCAACTCTCTGGCTACAACCAAAAGGAGGCTATGACCCCCTATGTTCTCCAGCTACAACCACATGTCCTTGCCCCATCCAACTTCCCTGATGTAGAAGTAGAATGATTAAACCACTATCACACTATCACTGTGAGATATACTGTTGTAAACATGTACCAATCAAATTGTAATAAACTTGTAACAACTTGTACCAATAACATGTGTCGACATGTACCATACATCAACATGTACCTCAACTTGTACCATAAACAAATGTATCAACCATGCACCAAACCTGTACAAATACCCTATCACAATAACCTATCCAAACAACATGTAATCAACCTGTAACATAAACAAGTGCATCAACCATGCACCAACCTGTACCTCAACCTATATCATCAAAAAGTGCATCAACTATGCACCAAATATGTACCAATCATGCATCAAATACACGTCAACTATGACACATCAAGATGTACCAACATCATCAAGTATACACCTCATGTATGTTCCAACTCATCAACTACTTGTCTCAACCATGTACTTCAACCATACACCAAGTACATATACCAATATAACCATCAAAAGTTCTCTAGCAATACACCACACTATCCATAACCAAATACCATAAAACCTTACATCAAACCATGTGCCACAACTTCATTGTTATGTAGCCTCAAGCTAAACCAACAACTTCAACAACACATGATCACAACCAAAAGACCAATACCCATATGCCAAATACCAACAACAAAATACCAATTGTATCCCTCAACAAATCTGATATATGCAACAACACTAAACATCCAATACCATCTCAAGAGATAAACCCTAGATCACAAAACATACCTCAAAAAAGATGTGTCATATCTCTCATAAATAGACCCCAACCATGTTGCTGACGCGATTTGTTTGCAGCACTTTTTCTGCCCCGATTTTTCTGCCACACTTTTGTGCCTCTAATTTTCTGTCGTGATTTTTCTGCTACACTTTTCCTGCTGACACTTTTCCTGTCACACTTTTTCTTCTTCAATATTTCTCTATCCATAATACCTTCTCAAATAACCTTTCACAAAATAGATATTCAATGATATTCAAGTGTGATTAAATGAGAGAGCCTTGCCTCTTATTTATACTTTCATGTAGCATCCCACTTTTCTTATTTTAGGGGTTTCTCCATTAACTTTATTATTTAAATAATTTCTTTTGCAAACACTTTGACTTTTGGGGGCTTCTAGATGACTCATGAGGGTTCTCCAAATTCACATATCCTTAACTCTATAATTGTGAGGAGTTATGTGACGTTCCACATACCACCGGAAATGGCATAACATTTACTATCCATCTAGAATAGTCTTACCTGCAAATATATCAAAACTCATATAATTATCCATCAAACGAACGTGGGTCCATTACCCAAAACTTTGTGCTACCGTAATTCGCTACCGGACTGTCTTCAAGGGTTGACATCAATGGAAACTAACCCAATTAATCAACAATATCCCCCTTTGGCATTGATGGCAACACTTTGATGCAATACTGAATTCATATCACTAATGCTCCCCCTATTACCATCGCTCACCCTGTTACCATCGCTCCCCTTGGATCCATGCCTCTGTGCTCTTTCTCCAAGTAATTCTATCTTTGCATCTAATAAATCTCTCCCCCTTTATCATCAATAACAAGGGTATCTTTCCATTCGGGGTTGCCCCCCTGACTGAACTCTTCCTGAAAATGATCTCCCAACCTAAATTGTCCTCTTTATGGTGTTTCCTCATGTAAATATAATACATATAGGATAAGCATTCAAAATCATTCATTTTGGAGTATAAATTACTCCGAGTCTCTAGAGAAGATACTCAAAATCTTCTCTTGGAAGCAATTTTGTAAAGATATATGTCACTTGTTCTTTTGTGCCCACATATTCAACTCTGATGTTCTTATCTGCAACATGTTCCCATAGAAAGTGATACTTGGTTGGAATGTGATTCGTCTTGGAGTGCATCACTGAGTTCCTTGAGATACTAATGGCGCTTGTATTATCACAATATATTGGAATGGGCTCATCATACTCAACCTGTATATTTATCAGAGTTTGTTTCATCCATGGAACGTGTGTACAACATGATTTTTTTGTAATATAATTTGCCTCGGTTGTAGATAAGGATACTGATGATTATTTCTTTCTTAACCATGATACTAAATACTCACCCAATTAGAACGCTACTCCAATGGTGCTTCATCGGTCATCAATGTAACTTGCCCAATCTAGATATGTGTAGGCAATAGTGATAGATCATTTCCTTTTGTATACCATAATCCAAACTCTTATGTTCTTTTGAGATATTTGAAAATCCTCTTCACTGCTAATACATGTGATTCCTTTGGTTCTACTTGAAATTGTGCCACCTGTCCAACTGCTTGCATTACATCTGGTTAGGATGTTATCACATATAGTAAGCTACTAATCATTGAACTGTATTTCCTCTGGTCTGTAGAATTTGAATCATCATCTTTTCTCAACTTGTAATTGGTTTGCATAGGAGTGGTAACTGGTTTGAAATCTTTCATTCTGAACCTCTTTAGCATTTCTATGATATACTTAGTTTGAGAAATAAAAATTCCTTGGTTTCTTTGACATATCTGTAGACCCAGAAAGAAGGATAGTTCTCCAAGTAATGACATTTCAAATTCATTATGCATATCCTTTGCAAATTTCTGGTTTAACCTATCATCAATACTTCCAAAAATAATATCATCAACATAAACTTCAATTAATAAAATACTATATTGAGTTACCTTGATGTAGAGGTTGTTCTTTGCACTTCCTTTCCTGAACCTCGACTGTTGTAGATATTTATCTAGTCTAGAGTACCATGCTCTAGGATCCCGTTTTAGACCATACAATGCCTTCTTCAATTTACACACATAATCTGCATTCTCTGACAACTGAAATACTTCCGGTTGTTCAATGCAGGCTTCTTCTTCAAGTTCCCCATTCAGAAAAGATGATTTCACATCCATATGATACACTTTAATATTCTTGGAGCATGCATAAGCTAGGATCAATCGGATTGCTTCCATTCTAGCAACTGGAGAAAATATCTCTTCAAAGTTGATTCCTTCAACCTGTGTGTATCCTTTACATATCAATATAGCTTTGTTCCTTGTAACCTATCCATCTTCATTCAATTTATTTTTGAATACCCACTTTGTGTCAATCACATTCTTATTTTTTGGTCTTGGAACCAATTCCCAAGTGTCATTCTTCTCTATTTGATCTAATTCTTCATCCATGGCCTTATTCCAAAACTCATCCTTGTTGGTCTCTTCAAAACTATTTTGTTCAATCGTAGATGAGAGTGCTAGGTGCGTTTGTTCTGGTGAACGGATTATTCTTCTACTCTCAACTCCTGCATCTTTGCTTCTGATAATCTGATGTGAAGGATGATTCTTCTGTACTCGTTTGCTAGGTGTCTTTGGAGACACTTGTTGAACTTTCTCTTCTACTTCTATCTGATCCTCTTCATCTTCCCCTTCTACTTCTTCTTCATAAATCTGTTCCATTGATTCATTTTATTCTTCCTTTAATTCTCATCCACCTATTTCATCAATTGTTACATTAATGTTTTCCACAACTTTGTTCAACCTCAAATTGTAACACTTGTATTCTTTCCTTATACTTGAGTAACCAACAAGTACTCCTTTGACCACACGAGAGTCAAACTTTCCCATTCTGTCATCTTCTCTTTTGATGTAGCATTTGCTTCCAAATACTCCGAAGCGATTAAAATTTGTCGGTCTTCCTTTCCATAGCTCGTAGGGAGTTTTGTCAGTGGTGTTTCTGAGCATTACTCTGTTTTGAATGCGAACCATTGTACGCACTGCATGCATCCAAAAGACATCTATCAATTAGGAATCCATTAACATTTTTCGAGCCATTTCTTGTACTGTCATGTTCTTTCTTTCAATAACTCCATTCTTGTAGTGTACCCTTTCACTACCCAGGTTCCCCAAACTCTCAGTTTTACCATTATGTACATGAAATTATAAAACTAATGCGTTTATACAGAATTAAACATACTTAAAACTCAAAGTATAATATATGGGTACTGCTATAATTAATCATTCCATAGCATTTATCATTAATTAATTTACACAGCGGAAAAGATGATACAAAACAGCACAGTCATGTCAAATGTGTTAAAACATAACTCAAAATACTTATCTTTTATCAGCTGGAGAAATCACCAACCAAGAGCAGGCCTTCCACGAACCTCTCAGCCTTAGACCACACTGTTCATCAGCTCAACAGTAGGTCACCCCCGAGCTGGGACCGAGCTCCACCCCAAGGCAAGAATCCTAGGCTAGGCTGAGGTTACGGGAAGATAACACATTCACATTCACCAGGAAGAATCTCTCCTAGGAATCTCCCACGCTCACTGCACACAGACCCTCATTCCCCACATGCCTGCTCCACCCCAGGGGAGTGCACCTTCTCTATCACCTAGACAGTCCTTCGGCTGCCAGTCCCCCTTACCTTGGGTTACAGGAACAGACCGGACCGGAAGTCTCTAGGCTCTATGGCAGCTACAGGGATTTCTCCCAGGAGTTCTCTTCTCCCTCTACGCACTCTCTCACCTGGAGGAGTCGCTCACAGGCCAACAAGCCTCACGCAGTCCAGTACTGCGTGGTCACAACAATCCACAGGAGACACCGACAAATGCTTCCAACAACTGGCTCGGCGATCACAGGATGATCTCACGGTGACGT